>WOFM01000068.1:657981-869825 GCA_011428145.1 Ericerus pela | reverse complement strand
ATGACGTTAAACCAATTGCACTAGCCTACCGTACGTACCTACGCATGTATTTAGATATAATTACTCTACATGCGCGTTTGGAAGATTTTTTATAGACACCATAGAGGTCAAAATTTTTGTCTTATAGTCACAAAATTTGGTACCAACATTATTACTAAACCAGTGTTCCGACCTGTTGATTTTGGTGCGGATCAGCAAGATATTACATTAGATGTGTCCGATTTAATTCTGATTTTGTGTTTTAAAATACGGAATTCACAATCTATGACTTCGATATTTGACACAGTCGTTATTTATGATCTACACTAATTTTTTGCCAATTTTGGTTGTAATTGGCTGGTTTGTAAAAACCTACATTTTCTAGTCCAGTGGTTTTCTGCTCTAAAGTTTTTTTCCTTTAATTTTTTGTGTACCACATCGATCCGTAGGTTTTTTGACGCTCTGTGTTTTAATTTTATATCAGTTTATTTGTCGTTGGACCGTTTTTATACTACCCTCGAGGACTAGGATCGCGGTTTTCGCACTTTTTACTCTTTTTTTTTTTTTTTTGGTGGTGTAATATATCGAAGACCAGCTATAATCCGCAGCCTCGGGAGATATTTTTCTCAGTGTTTACCTTTTTTCATTATTTTGACCTCCTTTTTGTCGTCCCAAACATCCTCACAATAATTGGTTCAGTCCAGAAGTGGACCAGAAACTTGAACTCATCAGTGACCCAAAAGACATAATTATACTTATTCCATTGTATCCCTTGTTAATGCACGAAATAATGATTCTAGCCGCGTTTTTGTGGTCACAAAGGGTCTATCAATTGATTCAATCACAATCCGGAATTGGAAATTCTAATTCAAAGTTTTTACCCGATAATGTGTTAAAAAATCATATTAAACCACTTTTTTTTGTTCCAAATAATCCAAGTAGGTTAAAACAAAAGCTAATGAAAATGTTCAGTGTCCCTCTTTATGTTGTATCGAACAAACCAATTATGCAGCAGGAAGATTTTATTTTAAATCTGCGAATATAAATTGAGAGACATTTTGGACTAACAAAATTAAAACATTCTTTTTTCTCTCTCTCTCGATATAAGCTTCAAATGCTGTCATATGGTAGGACTCACTATTTTGAATACTTAGTGTTAAAACGTAGAAAATGTTTTAAAACGATATTGTCAGAATTGTGTATTCGTTTATCAAAATTGGCTTAACCAAAAAAACGAAATTTATTATGTAAAAATTTAGCAACATTTAAAAAAATTTACCCTTCGAATCTTTGTAAAACAATTAGTTTTTCAACTCCTAATGCCTAACAATTAAATCAACAGCATTCTGCAGATGTTGTTACTGGTCAAATAAAAATTAAGAGAAAAATTTTAAAATTTATTCTTAGTAGGTATTTGCCAGTTATCGAAAGAATATTTCACACTTGCCTCAGTTTTCTAAGAGGCTGAAAATAAATTAAATTAGACTAAACCAAAAAAAAGAGAGAAAGAAAGGAGAGGTGGAGCGGACCTGTAAATGAAGGGAGAAACGAATCAATAAAACATAGGGAAAATAAAGATACTTAAAAAACGGTCCGTCTTGATTCGAGAAACAATAAAATGGGACCATCGTGGCATTATCCTCTGTCAGTTAAAAAAAAAGTCCATAAAAATCAGTGCCCATGCTAGAAAGTTGTGTTCGAAGAAATATTTAAAAAAAGCAAAAAACCTTCTTTTTTTCCTATCAGTTGAAAGAAACCGGGATAGATAATATTGTAGAAAAAGAACGAATTAAAATGATGGATCAATACCTTTATCACCTACTACCAATGAAAGGCATGTTGGAAGGTGGTGTCTTACTGGACCAGTAAAGCTCCATAATAACAACGTACTTTTTAATGTCAAGACATGCCGCCGAAAAAGTAGGCAACCCTGGCGTACCTTGTGCGTATTTTCGACGGCTTTGCTCGAGTTGATCAATTTGGAGTACAGTACCTGGTTCACCAAGTTTTGCTCGGAGCTGGAAAATATAAAAAATTTTGTTAATCAAAATTTCATACTTAATTTGACATAGGCATGGATACTTACATTACACTCAACTTAGGTATAAAAAATTGCTTTACTGCCCTATTTGGTGCTCAAAAAATTTACCCTCTGATCGCTGAATTGGGAATAAGTAGTTTGGCAGACCTTTGCTACCTTATAGATTGGATTATTAATTTATTACATTCGACTCGTATCATAAATTTTTTGGGGAATCGATGACCAAGGAGGACCAAAAAACTTTCGCCTCAAAAATGGTTGAAAATTCGCTGTATAATTACCGCACATTTTAAAATTCGACAAAAAAAAAAAAATTATATCACTGCCGGTGAATGGATTTCCAATAGAGAAAAAGAAAAGTTCATCAGAATCGGTGCCTACGTTAAGAAGTTATGGTGGAATAAAAAAATAAAAAAAAAAAACAAAAACAAAAAAACAAAAAGGAACAAAAAAACATGTGAACATAGGGATCAAATTGATAACTTCTTCGTTTTTTGAAGTTAGTTAAAAATGCAGTATTTAAATGCGTTTTAGCGCAGAAAAATAAATTAAAAATCAGATAAATGAACAGAAATTCAATGGGCGGCTCGGAAGTCAAGTTATTGAAAAATGAGGTTGCTTGTGTTTGGGCGATTTGTGAGAAACGGTTGCAGGCGTCGGTCCGTCGACCTTTTGCAGGGTAGCCTATTCGAAAAATTAGATTGGAATTGTTTGTCCAATTTTCTTATTTAATGGTTTTGATCGGCGAGGGCAGCCTTAGCCTATGACGCGTCAAATGGTATGTGCATTTTGTTTACGTGTTTGACTTTTGATCAGCTGCTAAATTGAGGTGTGGAGCAGTGTGGGGCGCGCGTTCGTATTTGTGAATGCGAGTGAAGGCTTATCAGCTGTTCGATGACCGACTTGGCCCAGCTTTTTGTCTCTTCTCCTGGTCATGGCCACGGCATACGACGAACGAACAGAAAATTTTCATTCGAGAGGTGTGGGAAAAAAAGAAAATACAAAGGGCGCGCTCGTTGTAACCATCGCGTGTTGGCGTATTTTTGCAGGCAGACTGGGACCGAACCGGAAAGGAAATAATCCGCTGGACAAGGTGTACCGTGAAATAGCGGTTTTGAAAAAGCTGGACCACCCGAACGTTGTGAAACTGATCGAGGTTCTCGACGATCCGGAAGAGGACCATTTATATTTGGGTAAGTATATTCGAGTATACTACGTGTACGAGTAGCAGCTATACGTATACGTATACGTATACGTATGTACGTGTACGTGTACGTGTACGTGTACGTGTACGTGTACGTGTACGTATACATACGCATACGCATACGCATACGCATACGCATACGCATACGCATACGCATACACCTACTGCCGACGACGGTAGTCGTTGGTTCTCAACTATAAGTAAGGTGGTCGCCGACGTCGTCGCTTACGGATTTAGGCTGCGGCCCCCTAGTACCGCGCAAATAAGTATCCTTTGCAATGGAATGCTTATGCTATAAGCGAGACAATTTGGTGGGAGAGAAAAATACAAATACGCGACTTCGAGCTGAAAGACGGACGCAATCGTTGAAAAGAGGAATTTGGTGAGACGCACGAAAGGAAAGGAGTAGCTGCCTAAACGTTAAAATAGGGCTGTAATGTGGGGCCTATGAAGTGGGGTGTGTACCCTGTAGGCTGTTAGGCCCGGTCTGTGTGTATGTGTATATGTGTATGTATATGTATATGTATAGGTGGTAGTGTGCGGCACATGCGGGTAGCTGGTTTGGCCGTGTGGCTGAGCTGCTGGCGAGGCTGTCTGATTTGGCTGATGGACGTGTTTTTGGTGTGTTGCAGTGTTCGAGCTTCTGGAGCGGGGAGAAGTCATGCAGATACCGACGAATGAGCCGCTCACCGAGGAGCTGGCGTGGCATTACTTTCGCGACGTCGTCTTGGGACTCGAATACAGTAAGTGCCGATGGCCGTGGCGCAAATGCCGCCATTATTATCATTACTATTATTATTACCATCGTCGTCATCATCGTCATCATCATCATCATCATCATCATCATCATCATCATCATCATCATCATCATCATCATCATCATCATCATCATCATCATCATCGTCGTCATCGTCGTCATCATCGTCGTCATCATCGTCATCATCGTCATCAGCATCATCATCATCGTCATCAGCATCATCATCATCATCATCATCATCATCATCCTCATCATCATCATCGTCATCATCATCATCGTCGTCGTTGTCACCATCGTCGTCGTCGTCGTCATCGTCATCTCGGCCGTGAGCATGGCCGTATAGCCTATCTGGCCTGACCTAAACCAGGCCCACGCCAGCCGATAAGTTCCACCTGCGACGAAAATGATTTTCTTTTCACGCATTGGCCGCGCCTCATCTGTGGCGTACGAATCTGCACGTATTGACCCATAGGTATGCCTGCCGATTGACGTTTAACTGCCATTTTCTCTCGAGTCGCGTCAGCCTGACAACTCAGCCTGTGGCCGCGGAAAACGTGCAAAAGCGTTTAGAAAGAGCGAATTTCCCTTTACAATCATTTCACGGTTTTAGTTACAGCCTACGCCCACGCCCAAGTGCGGTACATCTATACTCGTAGCTATAGCTGTAACATTCTTAGAGCATTTTTTGCCAACATATACCTACCCTTACCCCTACCTACCTACCCGTAGCTGCGTGTCCGACTTTCGCCTGTCCAATGTTTCATTCGCCGGTGGTATTGATTTCGATTTTCGCCACCCTCGTCGTCTCCATATCAGCACCGGGCAGTTCTTTTTTCCATTTCGTTCTTTGAAAATAATTGACTATAAGACGTATTTTCGCTCCAACACAAAAAATAAAAGGAAAAAACCAAAAAAAAAGAAAAGAAAAGAAAAGAAAAACTGAAGGAGCGGGCAAGTGCGCGTCCGTATAAACGAATGGCCGCCTAACGCAGGTCGCAACAGAATGGAAAGTGGAAACTTGTCAGTTTTTCTCTGTTCGCTCAACTTTCGTCGAGTTTTTGTTGCACAAGTCGAAATGAAGTTGAGAAGCGAAATTTCTATCCGCATTCGTTATGCTGACGTATAGTCGTAGCTTTTAGAACTTTAGTGAGGGGAACTGTTTATTATCCGAATTTAGGTACTCGCCGAGGTCGGCTGAGAACAAAGTTGGACGCTTTCGCAGCATTTTAAAGATTCTTTTCGAATTGTCGAAGCGTAGACCAACCGATGAATCGATGGAGACATACACCCCACGCTTTGGAAAGAACTTGTTGAGATCGTAGAATTTTAAGTATGGTGTGGTGTAAGTACCTATCGCCAATGTTAAACACGCAGTCACTTCCTGTGTCCCCACCCCTTCGATTTTTCGTTTCGATTCGTTTGCGACGTACATCGCAGAGGTTTATGATTTTAATATTCGACCCCAGCGATAGATAATTAGTCGGGGCAAATTAATAATCGCGAATTGGTTGGTTACTTTTAAGGTCTTCATATATATATACATATACATATATACCTACATGTATATAACTTGGATTGTGTAGGTGAAAATTCGACTATTCCACCAGTCGTTACGATTTATTTTTTATCCTTCAGTTGTAATCTTTTCACGGATTTAGCTTTCGTTTGTTTTTCGTTTCATTCGTTCTGAAATGTAGAGGAAAACAATTACGTACCGTGTCGAAATTTATGACCAAACTGAACACAACAGTGTGTATAATCTTGTCATGCTGGTTGTCACTCCTCGTAAGAGGACCAATATTAATATTACTCCGTAGGTAGTGAGGGGTCCGAAATCGTTCGGTTCATAAAGTCAACCTTTAATGTACGATGGTGTTTAAATGCTAATGACATCACAATGTCCCAAAACTAGGACATCATGTAGCCAAAACGCTGATTCGAGGGGTCTTGATAGTATGACTTCCAGACATTTTATTTTTTGATTTTGTCAATATCCTACGGCTGAATTCTTCTTGACTCGAATTAAACTTCTACAGACACGATGGAACACAGCTTACATTGTCTTCATATCTCAGCAAATTAATATGACGAATCAGCAATAAGCTGGGGGTGTTGACAGAAGAGCCTAACGAAGTTTTCGATCCATAAGAGGATCAAAACTTACAAAAACAAACAGCAGAATTATTTTGTCAAAGAGTATAATTACAAAAGAATTACAGTGTTGACAAAGCGGATAAAGAAAAATGTACAGCAAAAAAAATAAAATAATAAAAAAAAAGCTATTACAGACAAGTAGGAGAAACCATCAGAAAGTTCTTTGGTCTTCACCTAATTGTTTGTCTTCATCAGTGACTATCCGCCTACACAAGAAGGACTGCTTGTAAAAACAAATCTAGTACCGGGTATCGTCAGAACAAGAGTGAATTAAAATTATAATTTGTCTTTGCAAGTAAGTTCTTCTTGTTGGCAAGATTTCCCCACTTATTGTCTGCTTAATTGCTTTTAAACATGCGATGTCGATATGCCAGAAGCATGAAAATTAATATATAAGCAATTATATAAAAGAAGCAAATATACATGTCAACATACAATAGGCAAAACATATGTGTGTAAATGATAAAGCAAAAATAAAATAAAATAAAATATGACTGCAAACCGTAAACAAAGCGTGGAGAAGAAAAAGATAAAGCAGATGAGGTTGGCTACATTCGTGTTGTTCGATGTGTTTTTTCTCTATATTGAATTTGTGTTCATCTTTATTTATTTAATGGCGCCAGTCTGTCGGATCGAACCAAATTATTTGTAGAGAACTGTTGAATTTTGAATGTGCCGATACTGTAATAAAATGTATTAAGATTGTCTGAAAGGAAATCTGATTTTATTACTGTCGTCGTGTCTTCATCTGACTACGAATTTGAATTCAGGTGATATAGTGTCTGAATTCATATTTTATTTCTCCGATGATGTCTTCATATTGTGACGTATTTATTAAGTTCAAAATAATTTTTATTTCGAGTCCAAAATTCTCGGACTTTTCAGTAGGTACCTGTCGTATTACATTGCAAGATCTTCGGATACATCGGACATTTACCAATTCCAAGCCATTTAGGAAATTGAGTGAAATTTTTTTACCGCAGTTAATTATGAAAATCAGACTTAGGTAACGAAATCGATGCGATGAAATTTGATGTAACATAAAACAAGAAGACACATTTTTTTACGTTAATTACGTACCTACGCTTTTATTCTGCGGCAGGTACCTCTGTGTAATATTTTATGCGTTTTTGTTTGCATTTTTTTGAATTTTACTGCCGTTCGTGTGCGTTCCCCAACTTCATTATTTTAGAAATTTCTATCGCGGAACAAAAAAAAACAAAAAAAACCAAAACTCATTTAAAATTTTTGGCGATGAACCGTTTTTCATGTCTCCTCACATTCGAGACCTTTTTTCGAACCAAGTGGGCAGAAGAAACGGAATCGATCTCCGAGTTACGTCACGCTATTTGAATTGCGTCAAGAAAAATCATTTTGCCCACTTCTACAGATCCTATTTCTACTGTTTATAACTTTTTACACGTCCGGTTCTGTAAAATATACTCGGCTATGTCTGAAATTTTGGTCTTTCTGTCTTACGACGTTAGTCAAGACTTTAACATGGAAGTGTTGCTGCGTTGTCGGATTCAAATGATTTACATTTCGTTAGTCATATTTCAAATAACTCTTAACATTTTTTTTGTTGTTTTTTTTTTTTCCGGTTTTTCACGCAAAAAATCACATTGCTCATTCTCATAACTGCTCCCTCTCTCAAAACCAAGTGTTGGAGTAGTGGAGAAAAAAAAGGAAAATCTAAACACCAAAATTATTTGGCAGAATGCTGGCTAAAAATTGTACAGTACCTGCGTCTAAAATGACGGGTCAGATAAATTCGTAAAATGAATTTTCAGTACCTGTTTTGAAGTTATGAGAAAGGCACGCAATTCGTCGTCAAATGATCGGTTGGCAACTAAAATAACGGCAAAGCCGCTTTGCGGCCGGCAACGTTGGTTCATCTGGAATTAAGCTTGAAAACGGCATACCTGATGTAATGTTTTTTTACCGAGTTGGGGGGAGAAGAGTATTGTTTCGGATGGAGTGGCAGAACGTGCGCGAGTCAGTTTGCTGTCGATTAACGATGGCGAATAAAATCAACGGGCACCTCCCATATTTTACTCGTAATCAACAGGAAAAGGCATTTATCGAAGATTCATTTAGCACCGAGGTAGCTAATTGTGTGTTAAACCCATTCCCATTCGTGCTCATTAGCTCCCGCAAATGTCGGCTGAGTGTTAGCGCCTTCGTTGTCCGCAATCCCACTGCCCCCGCTCCGCGAGCAAAACTTCGCAGAAAATAATTAGAAAGGGCGAAAAAAATAAGAAGGAATTTCAGTGGCGTGGTGAGTCGTTCGATTCGAAAGATAGGCTCGGTTTTTTTTTTTTTCTTTTTTAAATACGACAGCGTCGCGGAGCCAATGTGCTATTGTGGTGGCATTATGTTGCCGCGGTGGCGGGGTGGGGGGAAAGGGCGCGGAGAGAAGGTGAAATAGGAGGTATCTATCGAAAAACGGGCAAGTGCCCCTTCGGTTTGGCGTTATTTTGAAATGGTGCGTCAGCTGGGGACGCGCGTAATGTTTTAGGCTGTGCGAACTTAGTTTGGGCTGCCTGCGGCGGCGCCCATCCCCAATCATTATCGTGCTGCTCGGTGCGGACCGCGCGTCGATGCTAGCTCACCGGGTACCGGCGAGCGACTCGTCGTCGTTCGTCCGAATGTCCTAATCGCGTATTCGTGGTCATTCACCATTCTACGACGCTTTGTTTCAGTGCACTACCAGAAAATCATTCATCGCGATATCAAACCGTCGAATTTGCTGTTGGGTGACGACGGGCACGTGCAGATCGCAGACCTGGGCGTGTGCAACGAGTTCGACGGCTCGGATGCGAGACTGAATTCGACGGCCGGTACGCCCGCCTTCACCGCGCCCGAAGCCTTGGACCCGGACGCCAAGTACTTCAGTGGAAAGGTAGGCCCGCCATCCGCTGTACCTGCCTATGACGCCCACTACCGCCCCACACGCTTACCTCTAGGTATTCGTCGAAATACTTGGCATGGCCTGCGCCCGCCTAGCAGCGAGTTGCATCCGAATACGCGTAATTCATACACCTACGGAATACACACACTCACACCCTCCTCTCCGGCCGTAGCCGTACGTGTCGATACTCTGTAGCCTATTTTCGTTCACATCCGCCCTACCCCCATCCTCCTTCACTCATCGCCCTTTATCTTACGTCTGTTTATGCGATTTTCGACCAGTACCCCGGTTACGTGAATAAGTAAAATGTCTATTTTTTGTCCTCCAAACGCCTCGAATAATTTGTAACTAGTTTTTTTTTTTTTCCACCCCTTCGCCCAGAACTTTTCTTTTTTCATACTTAGGTAGGTACCTACCTACGTTTTTATTCTGCTCGCCCACATTTCACCATTATACGCGATTTCAGTCTCGATTTCGCAATTGTATGTCAAACGGTTACCAAAACGCCGGTTGATGGCGGTTGGCGGTTACCGCAGACCTGAAGTTATTTATTGGCTGTCCGAGGCACACAGACGCCCTCTCATAGGAAATGGTTTCAAGAGCTGGTTGGAAAGTTTTATGCCGTCGAGTAAGCGCTGGCGTCGCGATTCATAATCCCTTCTCTTTTAGGTGTTAACGCATGTGCGCCGCTCGCCGCATAATTTGTCTCAACTGGAAACTAATGCCTGCAGTGTTATCGCGTTAGCCTATTAGCCTTATGCGAGTGCGTCGTCTGGTGTACGTAGTCCACCTACACTATCTATAACTTTACACTGGCCATTGTTTTATGTTATCGTCTATTAGCTGCGTACGGTATTTCTCTTCCTAGACTTGTATCTTCAACTGTGGCCCATATTTACGTCTGTATATAGCGTGCTGGTTGCTCCCTTATGGGTGGCGGGTTACAGTCCAGAGCTGTACTCTACCTTAATCACTTTAAGAGAGACATCACATCACATCACATCCAGCTGGTAGATAAACGGAAAAAACAAAACCGTCAACTGAACCCTATTACGTGGCTCATTATGTTATAAAATTGTTAATTTTAATTCCGTACCTATCTACCGATTACGCTCAGCTGTGCTCAAATGAGTAGTAACTGTCTCGATGACATCACGTCTTTCGTGAAGTAAAACGGTATAGCCACGTTTTGTTTTGTGGAAATTTTTTTAAATCAATTAATTTTGTTCCTAATCGTATAGAATTTGTTTTTCATTCTTTCACTCGCCTGGTATAGCAAAAGTGAAGCATCTAATTATCTTAGCCAGTGAGCAGAGGTTTGAAAAATGAACTCAAATTATTCGTAGTCCAACCGGGTCATTCCACGAAAACGACAAAAATTGACAATATTTATTTGCGCGATTTAAAACATTATTTTTCGAAAATTTCTTTTGGAAATTTTTTGTGGTTATACCGAGTAAAATTCGTGTTTAATATTTGGCCCGCGTGAAACATCCCTGGGGAGAGGGAAAACCACATTTTATTCGCAAGGAAGGAATTAATTCGAAAATAATTATTTTTTAGGTGATTGCACCGGTTATAATCGAAGTTGGTAGGGCTATTCCACAAATGTGCCAAGTTTTACTTGGAATAGCCCTCCCGGTGTAGGTTAGTGTAGGTTAGTGTAGGTTGTTGCAGTTCTGTCGAACAGAGCTATTATGTAAATTCGGTGTTTCGATTCATATAATTTCTCTTAAATGTAATAAATCACACCCTTTCCTACCAAATATTCTACGTTCGTGTATATAGGAATTCCTTCGTCGTGTCTCTAAAAATATTTTACTTGCTTCGATACGACTATGGGAAGAAACAAAAAAAGTCGACCGCAAAGAAGAAATTCATCTAAAATTGAGTCTGTTAGACCATTAAACAAAACTGAACAGAAACTCGGAGCGGCCATGTCAGTTGCAGTACTCACGTAATATTGCGTTATCCTTGAAAGTTTTTGACTAATGTACGCCCCTCTGTGGCTATCCATTACGAAAGAAAGAAAAACGCATTATTCTTTGGGGGGAATTTGTTGAAAATTTATAAAATTCTATGAAATAAATTAATTTTTTAAACTGGATGGTGTTGCCAACCTAAAAATGAATCAGTCTAACCATATTTTTCCCTATTCAAATACATGGAAATAGAAATTTTTGCAATTGCGATTGATAAATCGTAACATTTAAGTAGCGATGGGCGAAAGTAGGTCAATGAACTATCGCTGCTTACAGTTTTTGTTAAAACGTTCATTTTGGCCTTATTTTACAAAATTTAACTATCTACTTTTAGAATTTGTTTTAAAAAATTTCTTAAAATTTACCCTTTTTTAAGCTTGATAAAAGAAAATTGATTGGTTAAAAATTATCGAAAAACTATCGATACTGTCGATAGTTTTTATTTTCTACTACCATCGATTAGTCGATTGTAAAAAATTTTTTATCACCATCGCTACATTAAAGAATAAATAGTAGTTGGTGTCGCAACTTATGAGCAGTCTACAATCTGTTATTGGTCTTTTAAAATTCATTCCATGTTACTAACATCTCCTTTTCATCTATTCTATTTACATTTTTGATGTAAAATGTTAATAGCTGTGAAACGGTGTTTTTGAAATCAAAAATAACTTGGTAGGTAAATGTAAAAGGTTATATCCGTAACGATGGAATGGAATTTTCCGTATATTTTATTAACGTATTTAATTTAGAGATAGCCGGTTGAAAATAACTTACGATTGGAAATGGTAGAGGTGATTATTATCGATCAAATAAAAACGAAATCAAGTTCTTATCATTCTTACTTGTAGTAATGTTTGTGCTGGTTCGTCGTTTTCATAGAATGACCCAAATAACGTAATGCGTACCTATAGGCTTACTGTAGGTACCTATGGAATGGCCATAATGGTTTTGCTAACCAATTATTTCTGGGAGTTGCACCGAATCGAAGTAAACAATCGTTTTAACCGTTCCTACGAATTCTTTACTGCCGGATTAAAACGTTCGAGTTGAGAAAATAAATTGACACACCACTGAGGGACGATACGTACTGGAAATTGTCGCGGAATCGCGCTATCAGTGATGCCAACCTACGGTGAATTATTGGTGGGGGGGGGTGGAAATGAACTTTTCTCTTTTCTCAGGCCCATATTCACAAACGTCACCTTAACCTCCCTTCACCTAAACTTCACTTGAAAATGACTTTTTGCACAATTTTGTATTTAAAAGCGTGGTAACATTTTATTTTTACATTGGAACTTTCGTAAGAGATACAATGTTCCCACATTTTGTAAGTACCAAATTGTGCCAAAAAAATATTTTTTAAGCGAATTTGAAGTGAAGTGAGGTTAAAGTGATGTTTGTGAATATGGGCCTCAGTCAGTAGGTACTTGTTCATTTTCAAAATTTATTACGGTCGAAACGGGCGCAAGAGACGTGACATTCGTTTGAAAAAAATCAACGAATTCAGATAACCACCTATATTCCACGATAAAAGCCCGGGGAAATGTCTTTCCGAGATAGGTAGGTATAGCTTTCTTTTATCGCTGCAATTACTGAAGTAATCAGTAATCGCTAATCCGTCGACATGGCGCAGTTGTTCTTTCATTTGTGCCGGTTAGGAAAACCAAACTGCTGCTACGTGATTTGAAATTGTATCCAATTTATGGACAAGATAGACGTGATTGTAAGTTTACCGGTGAACTTTGGATCAGATTTGGATCGGTGCGAGTGATTTACTCGGCAGATTTGATTCGTTGTCCCTTCCATCTGTACAGACTATACATACGTATAGACCCTTCGTTGAGAAGGGAAATGACGAAAAGACAATATTCTGGCCTATGCGGATACGCGGGTATGCGTGCGCCATCGGATGGCTGCCCAATTCGAGGCTGACCGAATGTCGCAGTCCCGAGTCCCTGATCAGTGCGCCGATCTTGAACCGCAATAAGGACGGCTGCTCTGGCTTTTGGGCGGCCGGGGCCTCATCTGTCTGGCGGTGACGTTTTTGCACTCGTCACTCGTAGGGCATCTACCCGTAATATTATCGGATTTATCTGTTTGTTTATGTAATTTTCGACGTGGTTTTGTGGGCGCAGGCGCTGGACCTGTGGTCGCTCGGTTGTACTTTGTACGCGTTCGTGTTCGGCAAGCTGCCCTTTTACGACGAATCTGTGCTGACTCTGTACAACAGCATCAAAACCAAACCTGTAGTCTTCCCGGACACGCCTACCATTTCACCCGCGTTGAAGGATCTCATATTGCGTATCCTGGACAAGGATCCGTCGTCGAGGATCACCTTACCCGAAATTAAGGTAAGTCGGTGACAAGGTGGGAGATGGGAGGTGGGAAGTGGGTGTGCCTGCGCTGTACCTACGCCCGCTAGCCAACAGTTCCGTTCGGCGTTCGTATTCGGCGAACGCCGCCGCACCCTGCCAGATATTCGCGCACCCAACGCCCGTGCACTCGCACCAGAATAATATTTTACTATCGATAACTTATTACCATCTTCCTACTTTCTTTTCTCGAAGCCGGGTTTAATAAACTCACACCTCTATTCTCCAATCTGCAATCTGTATTCCGTATGGTTGGGAAATTTTAACTTTCAGAGAATAAGTCAAGGGAAACGGTATAAACCACAGCTCAGTGTTTCCCTTTGGTAAACTTTTTAGGTACCCATTAAGTCATAGAGAATAAAATATCGACGAGTATAAACCCATCCTTAATTCGTTCGAATAATACCAGTTTGCGCATTTAGCATACTATTTACAAGAACTGCTGATCTGCCACAATAAATGTTCTTCCCGTCGATACCTACAGCTGTACAAATGCCACGTCAGACCGTTCCGTCAGTGGCTGCAATCGTGCCAACCATATTTTTTCAGAACTCACACACAGTAGACACCTACCCACCTACGGTAGCAACTATAAAACACAAGTGGTACCTATTTTTCTATCAAAATGAAGTTAGAGTGGTGGCTGGAGGGGGGCACTTTAACCCGGAAGTAATAAAACGAGTACTATCGTCCGAATCCGGATCTCGACTTTTTGTAGAAAAAAAGCCAAGATTTTTTCTCATTAATATTAAAATCTGTGAGAATTTGATTTACTTCTGGCAATTATGTAGAGGTACCTGTACCTACGACAAATTTATCAACAACCGAATGGATGGGCCATTTGGATTCGATTTTTGGTTTTTGGTTTTTGGTTTTTGACGAGATGATTAGAAAATTAGCCCGCTGATCGTAACCATTATTGCTTATAAGTGAGTATTTGTAAATAAATTGGGAGCCGCGTATCTTCTTTCGTTCGTCTTAATTTGTACCAAGTTTTTTTTACTGCGGCACTAAGTTAGAGAGAACGGCTGGACCGATTTTCCTGATTAAGGTGTTGAAAGAAGGAGGTCTCATTGCGTAGGTGTGTCATCAGAAGAGAAAAAATTCATAGTCCCCCGAGGGAAAAGTTGGCAATTTTGAACCCTGCACCCACTCGAAAATGTTTTCGGACATTTTCTCCTCGCTCGAATATATTTTTCTTAATATACATACTCGTATTAATTATATCTATTAGTTGAGAACATTTTATGCTTCTGTTTCACCACACTCCCTTCTGAGATTTTAGGCGCCAAAAAGTTAGAAAATCCGAGTGTTGCTATGCTACCTACGGGTACTATAACAGCGTATGCCATGGCCCAGTCAAATAATTGGTTTGAAAATGAAGCGGTGAAGAAGAACGAACACGGAGGGGGAAAGTGAGGGGAGGAAGAGAGTCATTTTATGTGAAGGAGTTGGTGGTTGCTCTTAGCAAGCAGATTGTCCCATGCGAGGAAGGTTGAAGGGTCTCGGTGGACGTGTTGTGCAGCCTCCATGATTGCAAATTTTTAGATTTTTCTTCAAGTACATCCCTTACTTGTTTATTGTTTGCAAACCAAAGAAGAAAAGAGAAAAAGAGGAAAAAAAAAAAAACGAAACAGCCGTGTCTGTCTTCGTGTTTACGGGTGTCACTTTCTCGCTGGGATCTTCTCTCGGAAGGATTACACGAGTGTCAAAATCAAATCGGTGGGCGGGAAGGCCGCGGTCGACAGCCAGTATTTTATCTATTCGCGTATTCAACAAGCGGGTGGTTGCCTTCGCCGCTTCTGCGAAGTAGCCGACGGTTTTCGGGTCTCGTCAAAAGTTAAGGGTTGCCGGTGTAGTGTCGTGTGGGATGTGCGTACGGGGTGTGTGCAGTGTGCAGTGTGCAGTGTGCGGTGTAGGCAGTTAGATATAGCCGTTGGCCAGGTGCCAGTCGAGTCCGCCGATCCGCGATGGTAACCTTTGGCTGAAGGGTACGAGTAAAGCCGCATCGCCTCCAAAATGCGACGCAGATAGGCTCTCGTTTATTGGCTCGAATCTCCGTCGCTCACCAAATGCGACTGTTTTCTTGGCGCGAATGCGGATAAGGATGCGCCATACCTAAAATTCATTTGCTAACGTGTCGTCAGCAGACGTGATCGAACATTGGGTGCGGTGAATGTGAAAATATTCAACTTTTCGAGTCGCATCGTCGTAACAACCTCTACGTTTTCGGATTGGCGACAGTTTAATTTTTCGTTAGCCCGTCTGTAATACGAGTGGCAGAAAAATTCTGTATTGGCTAACTGTTTTCAGTACCTACCTTACCCGTATTATTATTATTATTATTATTATTATTATTATTATTATTATTATTATTAATTATTTTTATTATTTATTATTATTTATTATTTATTATTATTATTATTATTATTATTATTATTATTATTATTATTATTAATTATTATTATTATTATATTATTATTAATGTTTATTACTACGAGTTAATTAGGTGGGTAGGTCGGTTGGCAGGTGGGTACGTAGCTATTCGAATAGGTATTAATGATCACGTGGCGCGAGCCGTTTAAGTTTGTCGTTGACAAGTTGCGTGGGTGGGGTTGCGGAATATGCTGACTAGCCTAATACGTGCGTAATTACGAGTACATGAGTACCTACCAAGTGTTACGTGGTGTTGTGTTGCGCTGTAGGTGCACGAGTGGGTCACGCAGAATGGTTCGGCGCCATTGCCTTCGGAGGAGGAGAACTGCGTGCTAGTCGAAGTAAGCGAAGAAGAGGTGATGCAAGTCGTCAAGTCGATTCCGAAGTTAGACACGTTGATACTCATCAAAACAATGCTCAGAAAACATTCGTTCCAGGTACGTTAATGCTTTTTCCTCGACACTGATCAGGTCGCCTACTGCTCGTACTCGTGCCAAAGTCTCTACCTACAGCACCTGTAATACGATAGGTAATTAGGCCTACTGTAGTTAGGATATACCCATATGGTCTAAATTAACGATGTTCGCCAGTTGTTCGCAACGAACCAAGTCCGTACGTATCAAAAGAAAATGACTCTTGAAACCATCGCCGTGACCGTTCGATCCTTGCCACCCTTAACCTTCGATCCTTTGCCGCCGCACGACTCACCTGTTGATCAACTCGGAACAATTCGTCGATAATAAAGAAATTATGGGAACGAAGCGCTTGTTTCTTTTCTCCCTCCAAAAGCAATCCTTCGAGCGAAGCCACTGATTAGGTAGGTGCCTGCGGTGGCTGAACGCGTGTCAGTCTTCATTTCTATCATTTCTATCTGTCGGATTACCGCTTACTCGCTTTAACTTTGTTCGATTTGAAAAGTGAACGTTGCGGATAATTGCGCGCGCACAAGTGCGACAGGCAAAACGCGTACTTTGTACTCGGCGTCTCGGCGACGAGTTCAAGTTGCTTCGTATACCCACTTACCTACCAATGCGCAGTGTGTCGTGGGCATAGGTCCGCCATAATTTTTAAACGGTTGATATCCCACCTACCCACCTACCCAACTACTCGAGAAAACATTGAAAAAAACAAAACCTTATCTCGTTTATGTTTACACACCCTTGTTTCGAACTTTTAGCCTCTTAAAGTTTCGGTTAATTTTTCGCCGCAAAATCAAATGGGAATTTCGAAAACCTTTTTCGAATTCGATGTCTCGTGTCCCGATGATGATGATGATGATGATGATGATGATGATGATGATGATGATGATGATGATGATGTTGATGGATGGCACTGTGTGCCTACGTTGTTGCGGGTACTCGTCGAGATCGAATACCTTTAAAAAGGCTGTTTTTGCCAACCGACGCCTGTCTTCGGTATTCGCCGAGTGGGATGCGTTACGAATGAATCGCCTTGCCGCAGTTGCGGTAGGCAACTCATCCTGCAGTTGTGTAGTTGGGACGTGCGAACGAGACGAGTATCGAAGGTAGGCGGTCGGTCCAGACACCTTTTTCAATCTTCGACCTGTACTCTCTATTCACGTTCTCTCAACCAACTCTGTATTAGGTAGAGTGCGTAAATCGAGAAAAGTATAAACCGCGTACTCGGTGTTCTCCTTTAGTCAGCCTCCTAGGTGTCGGATCGAAGCGAATAAATCGACGTGTAGGTATAAAAAGTGACAAAACCGTCTTTGTTAGTCTGCGTGACAGCGTAACTCGAAAACGAGCGAATTCATTGGGAAATATTTTACGTATTGCGACCAGAACCGACTTACGAACGCCGGTAGGGTTTGAAATTATGGGGAGGGGTGTGGCCGCCACTAAAATAATTTAACGACTTTCTGGCATCTGCTTAACGCCTTAACCATGTCCCGCCTAATAATCTATTCGTTTGTCGTATAAATTGGCCGTCGATTAAATTTTTTTTTCTTTCGAGTGGCGCAATGCCCGGGATCGCCTTATTTGCGCCTGCGTGTACCAACAATTTCCAAATTATGGCGGACCTCTAATTCTGGAATAACCTGCATGATGGTCAGGAACGGACAATTCAGTTCGCATTCTCATTTCAATTAAGTTGTCAGAATGCGCATTCTTGGCCCGAAAAACGTACCTACCACTTTTTATTGTGGCGAACAATTCGTGCGTAGGTTACGTTACGTGATGCCTACTCGGCTGGGTACCTTCCATCGTTGTAGGTGGTTAGACTTGGTTAGGCTAATTATAATAACTCGGACGGCGTTTTATACTTACGCGGTCGCGTATCGCCGTATCGAAGGGCCAAAAAAAAAAGCGAAGGAAAAAGCGATCGAATTAAAAAAAAAAATCGTTGGTCGTCGTGTTTTTCGTTTTCAGAATCCTTTCAACCACCACGAAGGCTCGAGTCGCAAATTGGAGGAGAGCGGAAGATCATTATCGGCTCCAACAGCTAATTGCTGCGACTCGATCAATAATAGGTAGGCGAGCCCCTTATGGAGATGGGCTGTGGCTGCGTAGGTACCCACCCGCTATGGTTGGATCGACTCGCTCGCCTCACCCGACCGCCCGCACAGGTACGCCACTAAAGACCGTTTTGCTAATTGGGTCGTTCTGCTTTGCAGGAAGTGTGCCAGCGAATCGTCGTTGCCCAGTGTTAAAGAAGTGATTCCGCAAGAGGCGATCAACCAGAAGAATTAATTATTTCTTTCTACTTAAGGACATCGAGTAGGTACCTACCTACCTACCTACCTACCAACCAACCAACCAACTAAGGGCTACCTATCATTTTAGTCGTTTCTCTCTCTGTTTCTATTTTTGTTTGTTATTCAAATTTGATTATCGTAACGATTAATTATTTTAAAAAAAGCGGACCAAAATAAATTTTTAAAAAAATATATTTAGTATCGACTTTCAACGAGCCTCTGTCGGCGACTTCGGGTGGAGATGAGTGAGGTGCGTATGCGAGAGTAGCGATTAGCTAATGGCGTACGGCCGTGTAAAACCGGCCCGTTGAATCCGCCGGCGGCGCAATAAAAAATCACAATCTGCTACGCCGTCGTCGTATTGGGCGCTAGACTTTGAGAAAAGGCCGGTTTTGGATGTAAAATTCGGTACGGCCCGTCACCTGCGATTTTTCAACATTTCTCTCGTCGAGGCGCCTACGGGTTAACAGGCGCTGAAAATGACGGTGCTGTGGTCCGAATCGGCACTGACGCGCAGAGTATCTGAATGTCGGCGACAAAAACGCGCGTAGCTAATATTTTAAGCGACGTACAACACGATATCATTTGCAGATTTAAAAGAAGAAAATTAGTAACGTCGATATCACCGTCTTTTATCCGTCGATGGGTGGGGGTGGTAACTTCTGTTTATCATTCTTATACGACGTAGGTAGGGGGTAACGCTTATTTTGTCCTTAAATGTGGCTACAATATTACCAATGCAAAGTGATTGCATTTACGCGCGATCAAAGTTTCAAAGGCCATCTTTACTTATCAAACCGTTATAAGAACATTCTGTAAGTACCTATATGCGTAGAGCTATTGGCAAATGTATTGGGAGACCGATTTTCAGCTGTTACATTCGGTCGTAACGAGAGAAAAAATAAAGTTTTATGGCGACTCGCTGCATTTTAGAAAATAATTGGCATTTAAGAATGCAATATAAAACTCTGGTTGGTCGAAAATCGGTCTACCGATTATCAATTTTTGCGTCGACGTTGCGATTTTCATTTGACGGCTTGATAAATATTCAAACTCGTTGAAATCGTAATTGAGTACCGGAACTCTAAAGTAGCTGTAGACAGGCACATGTATTTGCGGCAGGTTGGAAGTCCGTGTGGACCAAGTTCACAGCGAATAATGAAGGAGATGGCGAAACGAGTCTAAAATTCTTACCGAATCTTACCTTTTCCAAGGTGATATTAATTCATATTTGAATCTTTAATCTTGTCCTGCAGTTTTGGGAACGTATGGACCAAATTTTACTTTTGATGCGCGACAAATTGCGTAACATTTTTCATACGATACAGAAACAGTGTACCTAATAGTAAGTAGAAAACGAAAATTTGTCAGCCTCAAGCATCGTAAGAAAAAGGTACAATTTCAAACAAGCTCGTTACAATGTTCAAAATACCATTGAAATAATAATTTTGACCATCTATCAGTCACCACTGGTGGGATTAATTCGTGACCTATAGGTAGCGTGTATATTGATCCTTCCAATCACCGTAGTCCGCAGTCCGCAGTCCGCAGTCCGCAGTCCGCAGAGCGTCAACCTTGAATCCAGCTGTTACGAAATTTGGTACAATGTTCAAAATTGGTAGTAGGTACGGAATGGATGTCCATTTAAAATTTCGTCACTCGCTCGCAATTGTAACGTATAATCGGACAGACCGCACGTAGCGTAGGTATGGCCGATCTGCTCCAAAAATTAATGCCGGTCGTCTCCTCGTCCCAATACGAATACGTGCACCAAATTTCGTGACTATCAAACAAAAATTGGTATTACCACAGTACTTACCAGAAGATTCCCGGGTGAGGAAACGGAAAACGTACCCACCGCTTAGATACTTTAGTACCGGATATCCAGTGGCCCTATCAGCCCGTTTTCAGAATTTTTTCTCGAAGGCGGATTGAATCACATTTCACGATATTCGTGAATTTTTCAGCGACTCGTTAGCAATTTTGTAAAAATCGAAAAATCAAATAATTGTGCTTTAAATTGAGATTTTTGTTTCGGCGCTGAGGGGGATTATACCCCGAGTCAACCCCCTTAAAACCGGCCTTGAGCCCTATCTCGCGCATGTTAACGAATCGTGCCATCGTTCGAAGGCCTTAAAATGGATATCGGTTTTTTGAGCACGCGCAGTTGCCTTTTTTTTGTCTGTTGGCGTCAAGTACCGGTACATTATAGACGTTGCTGCGAATCCAGCGAAAACGTGTGAAACTTATATCCATTTTAGGGCTTTACGTATCGATGCTGGCAAGGATTTTCGTGTTTACTTCGGTTTCCGGAACTAAATGATCGAAGATCCACCCTCACTTTCGGGTCGTTGCACGAGACCAATTTTAATAATTACGGTACCTAAATTTTCTGAAAAGAACCCTCGTAGGCACTGAAAAAGAAAGCGAAATTATACACAAGCATCTAGGGACACCGTAGGGTAAATTTTTTCGGGTGGTTTCGGAATCGTTCGGAACATTTCCTTTGACTTAGTTTTCAAAGTTATTTTGTGTTTTTATTGAAATTTGAAATTATTTAGAATTTTTGTAAAAAAAAACTATTTATTTATAGAGGCTGTATTTTTTTTTAATATATTTTTTAAAGCAAGAATCTGAAAAATTTTTAAGTTGTGAATAAAAAACACTGAATGACACTGTAAAGAAGAATGAAGTGTGGTATTCGTGAGAACATGTTCGAATAAACCACCAGAAAAACTTCATTTATCCGTTGAAAATATTAAAAAAAAATCGGAGTCAACTTTATTTATTCAATTTAACACGAATGCAAAGAAAACGAAACAGAAAAGAACATTACTTATTTTCTAAATGACGATCGTATGCACAGGAAGTATTGCTGGAAAAACAGCATAGAAAACATTGGATTTTACTTCGATGTTTTTGAATTTTTTTACACTGGTAGGCCTATTAATGAAATGAATGTTTTCAATGTGCTTGAGTACATGATGTTTTTTACCAAAAGAAGTTTGACATAGGTCGCAGATGAATTGCGATTTGGAATTCATATTTAAAAACATCAAAAATTAAACAATTAGGTAACCCATTTTCCAACTACCATTATTATCAATAAACTAACAAACAAAACAAACGAAAATCCCAAGTCGAACGAAGTGTTCCAACCAATTCCGAAACTACTTGAAAAAAATTTACCCTACGGTGTCCCTAGACGCTTGTAAATTTACACGCAACCCGTAATACCGATAAAAAATCATTTTTCTTCTACGTCTGTATAGGTAGTACTTACCTACCTTGTTTAAAATAAGAAGGGCCAATTTGGCTTGGCGACTATCGCACGGATGTGTCGTGTCGATGAGCAACGTGATAATTCGTTTTTTTCAACGGTAATAAATAACTATATTCTATTAAACGGATTCGTATTTCATTACCAAATTATTTCATTTAAAATAAGCAAAACTGAAGAATTCGAGTCGATTTAATTGCGGGATTCGTCCACGTAGCCGCATGCGTTACGGTCATCCAGTGTGGACGCATCTATCTGCCTTCGGTACTACTTTGTTTCGAGGTCGAAGGTACATTCCACTTTGTTGCCGACAAATTTTCGATTTTCATCGGGAGAGTATAAACGATTAGGAGGTCGTATATAGGCTATATTTCACATTTTCACTACGGTAATCCGAGGTGCGATGTACGTCGTTTTTTCGGTATTATCTAAGCACGCGGCCGCTGTCGTTCGTAATCTTAGGTATTATCGAGCGACGGCCGACGGTTCGAACGGATTGTCGACTACAAAATTAACGTAGCGTCGAGCGACCTTCCGGCCCGTTATACTCTCCTAATAAAAATGTTATTTTTGCGACACTGCTCATCTCAGCATGCGGAGATGTTGCACCTACGCAGTGCGTACGGCGGTACACCGGACACGCGACAGGTTTATGGGGAATCGGTGCGAGTTCTTCTCTCGACAACATTTCATTTTGCCGACTAGTGGAGAGATACCTGCAGTTTCGTATTAGGTACCTATACGCCATATTTATGGTCTGCGGCAACGAATTGACTTAACTCGCTTCGATTTTTCGGCATTTTCGTATTCTCGGGATTTTTCTTATCCGGCAACTGACGTAATAAAAGCGTAGAATATGGTGAACCAGTTCGTAAGACGTGTCGAGCTTGAAACAACGAACTCGTAATGTACGAAAACAGGCGAGAGACGCGATCTCGAGTGAAGCTCGCAGCGAAGAGATATAGAGAACAGAAAACAAACGTTTCAACCCAACTGGTGAGAGACTGGAGAGTTGTCGAGAGTAGACGAGTGTCGAAACTCGAACCCAAAGGTGTCCGGTGCCTGAGCCCGACTCGTTTTATAAAACGTGTAAATAGGTACACCTACCTATTAAAACGGGGAATGACGGGCAATCGTACGGGAGAGATTTCTGCAAAGTACGAAGAAAGAAAAAATAAAGTACGTACGTGGTACCCAACAAAAATGTCGTATATTAACTCTTCGATTCGCAAAAAAAAAGTACAAAATCCAACTACGCGGTAGGCGCTTATTCGAATCTTATTAAACGAACAACGATAACTCGAATACCATTATATGAGAATTAATTTAGGCGAACGAGTCCGACACCAGACTTCATATTTTATAGGTGGAGCGAACGAATGGCAGTTACGAACGATGTAGCAACGTTAAACGTAGGTAGCGTACGCCAAGAAGAAATCTTAGACGGACAAAAGTCGATGCACACTGCACAGCCCATACCTGCAGAGGCTGCACACAAAAGCCGGCTGGATGCGGCAAAATACGCGTACACTGCGAGGGTAGAGTACGGGCATAGGCGTCTCCTTTGTCATTCGCCATTATTGGCTTCTCGTTCGACTCGCAACCGGCACTCGATAAAGTCGCGCAACTGATGAATTAATTCGTTGTAATTAGAATGGTGCTGCACCTAAAATGAAACGGAAACAAAATGAAACCGAGTCGGAACGAATGTGGCGCACGAAAAGTCGAATCAAACGACGTAATTAATTTGCCTTATTTCGCATCCACTTTGAAAGACTTTTATAGTAAAGGTGGTTCGAGAAGCGATTATCAATGAGCAGTAAAGCTCCCCAGTCGTTTCGGTGTCGGATGCAGCGACCCAGAGCTTGATTCAGGGCTCTGAAACGACAATCGTGAGCGGTTATTGTGAGTGAAAGTCGACACGATTCACGTGGGTGGCGAATGGCTTCGATTAGTCACCTGAACGCTTGTATTTGATACCAGTCGCTGCCACTAAGCAAGTTTTTGGATACCTTATGTTGATCGTTGTACGCTTTCTTTAACGTCACCTGAGAATCTCTGATATTTGGGAACGGTATGCCGATCTGCAAATAACGAACGGAGCGAACATTGATTTCTTCCTTGCGAAATGAAACTGCACTCGAATGGAAACTTGGATTCCTCTTATAAAAGGAATTAAAACCGTCGAAAAAACATAAAAACAACAACTACGTACCCAGAACTCTCATCACAAGGCTGTAAAACTCGAGCAACTTAAGCAAAATCATATTTTCGTACGTACAAATCACCGCAAAGTACACAATGTAGACAATGTTTGAAATAAAATTAATTTAAAAAAGAACATTTTCCATACCGCACTCTCCGAATGGGGGTGAATAGGGCCCAACTCTAACCCTTCGAATATTTCAGATTCAAACATTAGAATACAAAATTTGATTCGTTATTCAAGATCTGATTTTCGATTCGAATCATTCTTTTGAGGCGAATCAAAATATCCGCGATTCTACCTACAATATATTATTAGGTAAGTACAACTGTTTACAATTTTATGATCTCGATATCGAAACGTAACGATGGCGTAGCGACGGGGGGATACGGGTATTCAAACCCCGGCCCCAGACCACCGAAAGAACACGTAACTCCTTTCATCAGTAAGGGCTAACGAAAGAGTCGCGATTTTATAACGACTGAAACTCCTCTCACCCGAATCTTGATTTCGATACGCCACTGAAACACATCACCTTCATCCGCATTTCACAAACAAACAAAATTATGCGTAGGCAAAAGCTGAAGATAATTGCATCCAAGAGATTGGAAAACGAAAAGTTCGGTTTCCAGTTCGTTTATTTTTCGTTTTTAAATATTTTTGTTGCTGTTTGTGTTTTTCAACGAGTAGATACTGGAGATGTTGAACACGAAACAAAAGAAAAAGTAGCCAAGTTGGGAGTTTCACTAGACCGCCTGAAAACGTATTTAGATCGAAGATTTCAATTTATTTAAAGTGGAAAACAGAAAATTTCGTTTCCATTTTGATTTAGTTTTTCAAAATTTTGTTTCACTTTCGGTTTCGTTTTGGTTTTTCGACATTTCGTTTCCATTTCTGTCGCTATTTGTTTCCGTTTCTGTTAATTTTCACTTTTTTGGCAAAAAACCGTTTCCATTATTCTGTTTTTTTATTACGGGCGCGAAAAAAAAAACAAAAAAAAAAAAAAAGCGCAGCTATACTCCGCGAGAAAAAGTAGGTTCAAAGATTTGCTTTGAAATAATTGACGCGTAATAATTACTGATTATTCAAATTTTTTTTTTTTTGCTATTCATGTAAAAGAGAAAAAAAAAACAAAAAACGTTCTGAATTAAAGAGTATAAAACATTTATGGCGAGAAGATTATTGATTAAATGATAACTTTCACACCTATCTGCTGCATAACTGCGAGCAAAGCGACAGGTTAAAGGTAGTAAAAAATAAAATCAGTAAAGAGTAGAAAAGATACTGGAGCCCGAAAATCTCCCAATAGGTACCTACTTACCTCAAATGCAACTGGCGTAGATGATTAAGGATTCAGATTGTATGCAAATAAGTAAATAAAGTCTTTTGATCAGATTAGTAAATGGGTGGCATTTAGAGGTAGGAAAAAATAGATAATTTTTGAAGTATTAGGTTATTTTTTAGGCTGAAGCACAAGATTTTCTGGATCCCCCTTAAAAAATAGACCTTTTATAACTATTATCTCACAGAAAAATAAAAAAACAATAACAAAAAAACATACTATATAGGTAGCTAGGGATTGGGGAACAAATCGACCAATCATAACCAAATCAGTAGGTCTAGTCCTCGTATTGGAGGTAATACGCGTACTTAATTTTGCGACTACCGGACTAGAATTACGATATTTATTGAGTAAACAAGCAGTTGTTCCTTCCAACAGCCCAAGGGCATAATCTGTAGAAGCATTTGCAACCAAATTTGAAAGCATTTTAGAATTGTTCAGTCTATGTCTGTTTCAAATTTGGTGACTATTTATTGAAAACTATCTGTTAAGTCCGACATTGCTCGGGTAATAGTGTATAAATTTTCCATATTCCTACTCCGTCAAGGTTTTGCAACTATACTGACATACTTTTTGTTTCATTTTCAAGACCCCTAATACCTAAAGGTTACGCAACTGTTTTGACACAATTTTTGTTTTTTCCTTGTTGCTCTTCCCCTAACAAAAAGTCGCCGCTACAAAACTCTCTTATTACCTATGGGAGACCAAGGACTATATACCACCATAACTCTGAGTGCTGGAGAGAGTGTGGTTTTGGAGAAAAGTGGGCACACACAAACAGACACTTCTTTTTATATATATATTGATTGATTGACTGATTGATTATGCCCTTCAGAATCATTGCAAATGTCTTGTTTGCAAAATAAAATACTGTGAGTAGTGAATAAGGGAAACAGGAGATGTGAAAAAATACGACATAACCTTAAAATAACACATATGGCAGTTGGTCAAGCGTGAAACTAGGAAACCATCAACTTATGTTCCAATACTAGTAGTGAAAGTGGGTGGGGGATGGAAAAAAATTGAATTTTTGATTGAATTATGTTTTTTGTAGGCTATTAAATGAGTTTTTCTGGACCAAGTTTGAAAAATAGAAATTTTAGGACAATTATCTGAAAGTAAACAAAGAAAAAATCACACTAAATAACTAATAACTTGGGAAAAAATTAACCGATATAGACTAAAATTAGTAGGCCTCGTCCTTGAGAGAGAAGTAATTGGCTTACAAAATTTTATTAAATTTTGTGACTACTGGAAGAAAATTGCGACCATTATTGAGTTTAGCCCCTCCAATGACCCCAGGACATGAATCATAAAGCCAATTGCAACCAAATTTGAAAGGATGTTAGAATAGTTCTAATTGCATGTCTGTATAAAATTTTTTGGTTATTACTTGAAAATTACTCAATTCAGAGCCATTAAACTGCCAAAAATTCAACATAATTGCACCTACCATACATACCATTAAACCAATCCGTAATAAATTTGGATGGTCTTTTTAGTACAAAACGTTTGACACAAATTTTGTGACTATCGAATCAAAATTATATCTTGTACTGTTAAAACAAGAATCGTGTGTGTGTGTGTGTGTGTGTGTGTGTATACACACACACACCTACATACATAAATAAATAGCCGCTTGCTCGAAGTGACGCAGGCAATTCCAGAATTGATTATTCCACTTGCTAAGAGTAGTTATAGCTTCTTTATAAGTATAGAATACATCCCTATTAGAAAACATCTCTCTCTGTCACTCAACACTCTCTGCCACTCGTGCCTATAAATTTACACGTGTATAATTATGGTGGAGATATTTTTGGTAAATGGTTTCGGGCAAAATTCTTCGTCATCACAGAAGAAATTAAATTTTCAAATTTTTATTTAATATAGGGTTCTGCCCAACAAACCACTTTTTTCTTTTTTTTCTTTTACCTCACCTCACCAGACCACACACAATACAAAAAATTTATCTCACCTAACTACCCACTATACCAAAAGAATTATAATAAAAGAAATTTACCCCCTTATCCACCACTCACTTTGCAAAAAAAATTTATAAAAAATTAGAAAATAATTATATCTTGTCCAGAAATCAAACCCAAAATCTCTCACATGGCAAGCACACACTGAGACTACATGCCGCAGCAGTTGATGCAAGATAACGAATCATTTATGATATACTATTTTAGGTGATCTCTCTTTCGCTCCTGCGCTCTCTCTCTCTCTCTCTTTCTCTCTCTCTCTCTTTCCCCTTCTTTCTCTCCATCTCACTCTCTCACTCTATATTTCCCTTTGTTCTTCTAAAAACTATTTTTCTAGCCACAGTACAGCTGGTCTAATAGGTAGGTAGGTATTGGTTTTGAATTTGATAAATTTTTGCAGCCTCATATCTCAAGAAGGGGGCAAAACGGAGCCATAAAATTTATAGAGTATACTTATGAGTACAATAGGTTCTTATAAAAAAAAAAAAAATTACTGAAAACTGTTTTGGGGATGAGGGAGGTCAAAATCAGAACTTCGCCTCCAGAGAGGATACGGACCTCGGACTAGGCTTAAAACATTCCTCGGGACAACATAAATAAGTGCTGAAAATATCAGCTCGATCAACTGAGCGGTTCTGAAGTGATGGGCATACAGACAGACAGACATTCACATTTATACGTATATACCTACTAGAGAGCACCTAATGCTGCTATGCAGCAATAATTCACAGACCTGTGTGAACTACGAATGTGTTCGAATTATCAATTAATTAGATGCACGGTAAAAAAAGGTTTAGAGTTTAACCGAAATTGAAATAAACGCATAGCCAAATATATCTGTAACTGTGGTCACGCGATAGCGTTACAGAAGAGGCTTTTGCATGTAAGAAAATAGATACACACGAATTTTCAAAAATGGGGCCAAAATTTTGCTTGGGTTATGAAACGAAAAACGTATTTACCCCCAGCCCTGCAAGAAATTACCGAGTAGATTTTCGTAGAAGACCAGCAAAAAAAGGCGAAAGGGTATACCCTGCGCTACAGCTATCGTCCTTGTTGGACCAAAGCTCAACTTACGCACCGTAATAATAACGCGAGCGTTTTTATCGGCAAAGTCGAGGCCTTCGCTGACTTTGCCGCGACAAACGGCCAGAAAGAGGGCGCCGGTCAGACCCTGGCCGACGGCAGTCTTGCTGGTCCGATCGATTGTCTCATAAAACGACCTCATGGCCGGCTCAAACTCGTTGCTTCTTCTCGGCTCGCAAACGATCTCCTTGTGCGCGGCAATTTTTTCGAGCGCACCGGTCAGCTGCCACCTACGAACATACAAAACAAAATCACAAACCGACGTCATTACGCCGCCGTCACCCTCGCCGCCACCGACTGTCCCAGATTTTTCGAAATCCGATTTGCGCACACCGCCCCCCACAAACTGAACATCTGACGTTTGAAGTCGAATTTTACTGCAACAGGTATCCATCGATGACGATGTAAGATGTTATGCAGCGGAATGAGTCGACGAGTCAAGTTCTCACACCTTCGACCAGGCAAACCCTAAATCGCCTCTTCCTTCTCGCATTAAAATGAAAATTTCAATACAGAGCCCAGCGTTTATGATTTGAAAGGAAATTTGACTCAACAAATCTGTACAGTGCCGCAGTAATTAGGGAGTGAAACTATTTTCGTGGCACATTCGGAGTGAAGAAATTTAATTTTTAAAGGAAAAATATGTTTTAAACAAAACTTCCGCTGTATTTTGGCTTTTATACGACCGATGCTAGCGGCCACAAAAAAGGTCAAGTAAATAACCTGACGCGGCAGCCATAGTAACAATTTATCAATCGATGGTCTCGATTTTGGAGCGCACCCATTCGATCGAATGGCTCGAAATAACTAAAACTCCACATCCAAGTACCGGTTTGAAAACGTAAATACACCCGTGCGAGAGAAGAAAAGTGAAACTAAACGCGGATGCCTAAATGCTGCTCCTTCTCGACATTAAAAACCAAGTTCGAGTATTTATAAGCTGTCCAAAATACGTGAATACAGATCGAGGTTAAAAAACAAAATAATTATCCTAACTTGATCCAATATTCAACCAAAATACATCGGTGGCGTCGTCGGGGCAGCCTCAAAAGCCGGCCCAAAAATAGGTATCTACGCGCAAAAGAACGACCGGTCAAATGATTAATTCGGATAATATTAGTTTTTTGTTGTTCTTTTTTGTTTTTTTGAAATTTGGTATCTACGCCACTGAAGTAGGTACAGCATATAACACGTTGCCAACCAATAGGACAAAATTTAAACTAAATACAAGTTCATCTTTGGTATATCGAGGAGTGTAGGTACCTATTGAATTTTTCGCAAAGCCAACGTCTCTTCAGTGCCACATCCGTGAGTTTATTTGGGGGGAGGGCCTTATAGTGGAAGGGCAGATTAAGCGAATCTTTGAAAAAAAAAAAAAAAAAAAAAAAGAAATAGAAAAGCGGTAAGAAAACTGGAATTTCATCAAAAAAGATTGAATATATTTACATTTGATGGGTGGGTGTGGACACGGGTTTTTGTGGGACGCCCTCACGGCCCTCAAAATACAACAGCGACTCACCTTTCGTGCAGCTTATTCAGCAACGAGTACGACGGTACAAAACACAGAACGCCGTGTGGAACGAAGGAGCAAATCCTGAGTATAATGTCGCCTATTTCGTCCTGGAATTGGTACGTATTGGTGCTCGCGTACTTTCCATCCAGGCACACGTTGTTTGGTCCGAATCCGAGAGAACGTATCAGACACTGAGGAAGAAACAAAAATGTTGCAATCAATTTTATTAATTGCTTACACATTCACTACGTCTACTCTCTCACACCGCTCATCAGCTGTGTCATCTTTTCTCTTCGTACCTACGCGCGTCCATATTTGTTCGATGGTTCTAATTAGTTGGATAGTTCGTGTATCTCTCTCTCTCTCTCTCTCTCTCTCTCTCTCTCTATGGTGTCTACGAATAAAATTTAAATCAGACCAATAACGTGACTGATTGGGCTAATATTTTTACTACCACTGGATCAAATGGTCTTCCAGAGATCAGTATAATTCGCCAGAAGCTGAAAATCTTGTTTTTTTATTCGTTTTTTTGTTGATGTGCAAACATCCTCACTCTCGAGAGGAGCGACGCGAAACTTGCGAGTGTCAGACATCAGATCGGAACTCCCGCTGATGAGTCTATGCGTGTGTGGTGTGTGCGATTGTGCGAGGTGCCCCTTGTCAATTTAACAAATTATTTCAATTTTGAAACGAACCTCTTGTATTTCCTTCGCCTTTATTTAAGCTAGACAGCTGGGATGAGTGTTGCTGGAGAGAGGATACAATTTACCAAGTTTCTAAATAATTTTCTAATCATCTTTAGCTACCTATTTGGAAATGAGCGAACGAAAAAAACGCAAATAATGGAAAATTTGCCATTTTTTGGAATCTAGAAACCTCTCCACCTTCATTCAATCATTTCTCGGCTGCTATTTAAACCAGAACTGAGGTTAGTATCACTGGAAAGAGGAAAAAATTTGCGTAAATCTGCTATCCATATAGTTTTACTATCGTCTGTAGCAGTTTGCAAATAAACGAGTGGAGAAAAAAGAAAATAAAAGAAAAATTTGCCGTTTTTGGAATATAGAAACCTGTCCTCTTTCACTCAATGATTCCTCAGCCGTTGTCCAAGTTAGAAAGCCGGAGTTGGTGATGCTAGAAAGAGAGAAAATTTACTGGAATCTAATTTCCCCATACTTTTTTAATCATCGTCGACAATTCGAAAATAAACGAAATAAAAAATACAATTTAATGAAAAATTTGCCGTTTTAGTAATGTTTCGATATTTTCAGATTTACCCACTGATCCTTCATGCGAGTACAGCCACAGTGGCACTCACGTATTCTTTTAAAGGGAACTTCAGCTACGTGACGATTTTACGCAACGGCAGCGAATGAAAGACATATTTGAATGTGCAAGTGTGGGGGAGGCGGATGGTCGGTATTCGGTGGCTTGTGGGTAATCCACCGAGCATGAATTTTTCAATCATTACACATACTGGAGCACTAAACGAGCCGAACCGAATACATCGCCATTTTGGGCCAGGAATGTGATAACTGCCGGACTCGAACTCGCAACTTATACGATTACAGAGCTGAGCATCGGACCACTACATCGCAATGACCCACAAAAAAAAAATCATATACGACTCACAGTCAGGGCTGGCCGCATGGGGGTGTTTTAAAGATTTAACCGCCCAATACCACCCAAAAAAAAAAATTCAAAATTAGCACCAAATAATCTCGCGTGTTATTTTTAGTTATGAAGAATGAAACCACACGTCCAGGTCTGCCACTGCAATTCAACCACCATTACATTTATTTTCAGAAAAATATCGTCGTTTATTATTTTAAAAAATATAAAAAATTTTTTATTTCAAATTAATTTGTTCAATTTTCATTTTCAAACTTTTCTGAGTAATCTGTCTTACGAGGAGGGGGGAAGTCCATATCTGAGAAGGAAATCTTTTTAAAAAATTCCAAGGTGTGACTTTCAGGGAGCTCTAAAATAAACCCCTTCCCTACAGGAAAATCTTGCAGCAGGCTCAGCTCACAGTCTACTCTCACTCACGAGCACCGCAGATTGTATACGTGCCGTTTCACTGAAATACGTCTCCATTTCGACAAATAAATTATGAATGAGGTAGTGGAAAGACAGCAATGATGGGCAAGGCGTATACAAGAATTTTGCCTAAAAGGCCTCGTTGAATTCCTCTCACATGGTAGCTGACAATTTGAAACCCCTGGTAAAAGTTGACACCAGTGCCAACTGATAGTCGTCCAGGGATGAAAAAAAAAGAAGGGAAGAAGTTTCTTTTTCAATCCACTTTTCTACTTCTTTTCGTTCGGTTCTAGAAATGTTTTGTCCGTTTTCTGATTTCACAGATGGTAAAAATTGGTAACTTTGGCCACAGGGAGGCTACGGACTTGCTTGGTGGCAATAAACCTTCCTCGGAATAATACAATTTTTTCTACAAAAATCTCGTGTAAATCCATGTGGTGGTTCTGGAGTGATAGTGTTTCCAACAGTTTCTACATCAATCTGGGCGCCACTAAATATCTCGAATGATACGTACGCACCTGATTAGAATCGATGACGTGATTAGCCTCCAAGGTGATAGGGAAGTTAGCACCCAGTTCAGACTGAAACGAGTCCATCGGCGACAGCGTGCCCGATGTTAGCACCACAGAACGGGCCTCTGCTCGTATTTCTTCGAATACCACAGCTGGATTTAGACACCAAAAATTTAACGTGTAATTCCACTTGGCTACACGATTTCTATTTTTACGCATATTAAACCATCCTTGGCTGTTGGAATTCTAGGACAGAATGAGAATCTATGAATACGTCGCCATTTGTTTTTCAAGTTTTACAATTCGATATTCATTTTCACATTCGAGAAGGTATAAGTACGTAAACAACTTCACTTTTCAACGTCACCTTGATCGACTCCCGCTTCATCGAAAAAATACACGGTGAAATCGAAACGAGAAGGAATTGTCACATGCGATGTGGCTCGTTTTAATGAAGCTATGTTTCACAAATAGTACACCAGCCAACCCCAGCCATTGGCCTTATTTATGTAGAACGGATTAGGTCGGCGACTAAATTACTTAAAAATTCCGTTGAAAATATGCAAACTTCAAAAAAAAAAGGTAACTAAGCCTACTGTGAAATAAGCTAAAATAAGTTAAGTAACTCATTCTAAAACATAGATGGCCAAAACAGAACTGAAAAATTAGAAACAAAAGTCGATTCCTCATTTAGTGTTACGCTGGTCGGAGAAAACGAATCGAGGGCGTTAAAAAGTTCCGGACACTTTGTCTCTTGATATGAAATAAACGCCAGTAACTTTCAATTAAATCGAGCGATTTGCATAATTTGTTTCAAGTTGGAACAATTCATATCGTGAAAGGACTATCAAAATTTTTTCGACAGATAATAATCGAGGACGAATGTAGGTAAATAATAAAATTTAAAAAAAACTCAAGAAAACGAAAGTGAACGTACAAACATTTCCAAGAATTTTCACTATATTTGTTGAAATTAGCTACGACAAGAATTAAAATGAATAAAAGTTTGGAAACGCAATTATGTTTCTCACCTTCCTCTCAATACGATATGATGCGCCGCTACTTTCAACTTTGTAGCCCAATATCTATATTTTTCTTTCAAGTTTTTTGAGTAACAATTAAACAAAGTAATATCAGTTTTACAATTTTTAAGGTACGAATTTCTCCCATTTCAATACTGAAAAGAAGGCGAGGTATGATCGTGTCGGGACATTTTTCTACTCCTCATAATTCAGTTTTAATTTTCATTCGAATGATTTTTCAACAATCTTAACGAACTGACCATTTAAAACCTTTTTTTCAAAAAATAAAACTGACTTAAGAAAAGATAAGTGAACCTATTTTAAAAAATGAATCAAAAAAAGCTCTAAAAGGCAAAAAATAATTTCTGAGAATGTTACAACTCCATATCTTTCTTATCGAGGACGTCGTAACACAATGTTCTTTTTTAAACAAAACTTTTCAAGTCGTTGCCATATTTTAAGCAGTCAAGTAGGTAAATTAATTTTATGGTATTTTATTCTTTAATAGCAATTTGACAATCGATGATTTTGACTGTTTCAAATCAACAGCAAAAACTTTAGTGTCTTAGAATACAGGCGATTATTTCGGAAATCTCGATTTAAACGGGTCATCTCAATTTTAACGGTCACTTATTTACTTACCAGATTTTCACTTGATTCGTGGCTAAAATTTTTCGTTAGGGCAATATGATAATCGCGGGTATGTCTGTCGTCATATAAATACTGCAATACAAGAATAAGACCTGTAATAAGAGTTTTGGTAGCTCCAGATATTGATTCAGAATCCGCATTATCTTCTTCATTTTTCAGTTGATTGATTTCTTCGAAGGTCGACTGCAAAACAAAATAACAAAAAAGACTTGTTACCCAAAAACATTGAATCTCTTTTCGAGAAATATTTTTTGTTCAAATACGATCACATCTACGAATTCATTTTGAAAAAAAAAAAACATGTAAGCTGTGGGCTAAGTCGCAGATATACTGACGTTGAAACAAAAACTAGTTTGATGAGAAAAATTTTTAATATCACCCTTGGCAAGCAATATTTCAGCCTTCTATAGATTGACATGGAATTCAGGCTCTTAATATTGACAAAAAATTTATGACAATGATAATAATTAATTTTTCTGATAACGTGATATTAAAGTTGAAAAATTTAGGAAAATTCCAAACTAGTTTTTCTCAATTTAATGGAGAAAATATGACAAAATATTTCAAGAATTTGCTGTTGGCGCCCATGTAATGAAAATTATAGACGAATACTTCAACATTTTCCTTACCAATATCATAACGAAAATATTATTTTATTAATTTAAATGAAAAAACGAGTGCCTTTCACAGGAAAAACCACATCCGGTTAAATTATGATATTCCACTCATGAAATTACTAGAGTATGAAATTTTGTAACATCAGCAAGTCCGGCCAGACTAGCTGCTGTTTTTGTTGTTCAACTTTTCTGTCTTCTAATTTTTTTCCGTTTTATTTCCCCTCTGATTTTATTTACTCACATACTGAATCTTTGCAATTGTTCTGCAAATATACATTTTTTTACTTAATTTTTTTTTTTTTGTAATACAATCAATGTGATTTTATTGTATTTTAATTGCACCTTTTTATACCGCTACAGCCCAACTAACATAAATTTAGTTAATGTAAAAAGTAAATGCATTTTTGTTTCACTGTCACGAAGCGAAGAATGTGTTCGGCTTTGTACGAATCGGAATGTGAGGTCTTGTCGGTAATGAAATTCAGACCACCGTATAATGTTATCCACAAAAGACAGATGTTTATATACAACGACGTCACCACTGACAATATTTAATGGTACGTATGCTTCTTATTTGAGGCCTCGCAGTACCTCGGATGAATGCGAAACTATCGGATGCAGCAGGTCAGCCTGTTTGCACCATTTATGTACAGGGAACAGGTCGACAGGTGCTATTCCACTCTTGTACAACGAATGCACCGACTGAAGGGCGGAATAGCTTCAGCTTCCCCCGGTGTCGTTATTTTTGGCAAATGAAACGCAGCTTATGTTAACCTACACTTCGCCACTGCTGTCGAATGTTGGTATTAAGGATGGGTAGGAAGACCGCATGAGCCAACAGTTATGCAGCGAGATAAGATGCGCATTCAAATCGTTGCCAGAAGATACCAACTGAAGGGTCTGGTCATGAATCAATCACACAATCACACACACTACTACAGATTGTCAGCAAAAAATGACGAACGATATCAGGTAGCCACCTTACTGCCAATAATATTTTACTTTAGTCGTGTGTCCGATATGGACACCAGACAACGAATTATCGTCAAAAAGATCTCCAATTCGAGTCTACTCAGAAATACCGTGTATGCTTTAGAATGAAACCAACCACAAAATTAGGAAAATTTGAGCGTCCAAATTCGTAGTCCGCAAAGCTATCTACAGCCTGTGGTCCGAAAATCATCCATTTCCCAACATCGTAATCACTTAAATCAGTCACTTCGTTTTTATGTTGGTCAATCCACGTCGATACAGAGCTCAGTACTTTTGCCTGAAATTAAAAAAAAGGGACCAATTAATCACGCATTCATCGCGCTTGCTAACTGATCGCAAGATAATTATATGCAGTAAACTTGTCTGAAAAAGCAACGTTTCTGAGGGGGAACTTTCCAGGTAAACATCGTTCGCTATATTCCTTGCGGGATAATTTCAGGTTTCACCAAATTAGATACGTTTTAATAACTTGTATCTTGAACAAAGAGTACATGAGAATATGAACGAACAATTTGTACGATTATTTGGATCAAATACCTACCTAAAAACTCTGTAGCATTTTACAAAATGATTAAACTTCGTAGGAAACTGCTGTTATAGAAGAGAAAATAAATCTAAAAAGTTTGCATCGGATATAAAAAAAGCAGATCCGATGAATGTCAATATTGTGCCAGTTTATGGACGAGTTTTGTGAATACAGTTAAGATGAAAACTTGGTTTTCGGATTGTTGGCCTCATCTTCTTCCAGCGACAGACAAGCCGATTTTCGCTTCCCTTTAACATTAATTCAGTAGGCTGTTGTGATTTCTGCGGGGGCTAAAGCTCAAGTCAACCGGTTTTTCTGTTCGCAGAGAGCATACGGCGGAGCAATTTAAAAAGAATGAACAAAACGCATCGATAAACATTCTGTTTATGTCAAAACATATCGAGATAAATTCGTTATTTGAATTTTTAACCGAACAATGATAAATTTAAGACGAAATAGACCTATTGGGGAAATTTAGTCATCCCTGGTAGAATACAACAAACAATAAGTAGGCACGATGCCCATACTCGAAGAAAAAAGAAGATTCACACGATTTTCTGTCGGTCAGAAATTCTTTGTACGTTTTAAAAGTCACGCAATGAAGAATATAAAAACATAATTTGTTCGCGACAAAGTGTAGAAATGTGGATAGTCGGAATTTTCACTCTGTAACTCGGCGTGAAATTCAATTCAAAAGCAGGTACAAATATCACACAATCGCAAATAATATTCACGTGAAATCGGTAATATTTTTTCTTAATCGATGACCGCGAATGAAGCGTAATGCAGAGAGATACGAAGAACTGGATTTGCAGAATTAAATATGCAGCAGATCATTACAACATTTTACTTCGAGAAAATTTTTTTTAGCTAAGTTAGGTACTTCACGCAGTGGCAGAATGCATCACCATCAGCACGTTCGTAGGGTGAACCACAAAATTTCGAAGAGCCGAGACACGAACAGTTCAATATACTGCAACCAACAGGTAACCTATTCAACTGCGGTGAATTGTCTTCGCGGTATAGGTAAAAACAATAACGTTTAATCTTACCTTTACAATAGGTACTTTTATAGAACTCGTTCGTTTGTTGCTCAAAACTTTTTTAAAAATAATTCTTCACAAATTTTTTACACCTATCCTCTGTTCGCTCGCTGTTTAATTATTGTAAAATTATCTTCTTCTTCATTCTTCTAAGCGACATACTTTTTTTTAGTGCGGTACACTTCTATTTTCACTACGGGTTAAAAACTCAAAAAAGAAGGGAGCCAGCAGGAATCTAGGTGCAAGTTTTCGTACGAATATCGGAGAAAGGAAGAGAGAAGTAAGAAAAATATGTTAGTTTGGTTGTGTATTTTATTGTATTCGACACACGCACACCAACTAAAAAAAAATTTTTATGTTTCCATTGAAACAACAAATAATACAGCGTTACCAGATGCAAAAATAGGAACGTGTACCACATCAAATGATTTAGTCCTCTCACTTATATTTCCTTTGGGGTGATCGATTATGATTGTAATGGTACTGAGAGGGTGACTGAGTAATTTTATAAAATTAGTGTAATAGTCGTTCAAAAAAGTTACATAATTCTGATCCTTGTAAAGCGGCATTAAATGCCTATTGTTTATAGATAGGGATACTCAACTACCCACCAAACTGCGATATGATTCTTCACACGCGACCACCGCAGCAATTTCTTCGCAATTTTTGATGGCGTCGAAAATATTTTCTTGGGAAATGCTAAAACTGGCTGACTCTCGACAAGTATCTTCGATGTTATGAGCTTCGTCCAAAATCAATACGTTTCCTGTTAATGTGATGTTCATCTGTAAAAAACATTTATTCTTACATCCGCACAGAATAAAATTAATTATATGAATTTTTTTTTTTTTTTTTTACTAAATAAGAAATGACCTAGTTCGTAGGTAGGTACTGTGAAATTTTAAATAAATAAAATGAATAATCTAAATCTCACACTCGCTCTAATCAGTGGATCCAGAAGATAATTATACGGACAAAAGATAACATCGGAAGAGGTCATCATTTCACGGGCCATAAAATACGGACAAGAGGACTTTTGTTTGCCAAATTTGATCAGATCTTCGAGATCCCACACAGAAGGAACACCATGCGGCTGCAGCAACGAATAGTGAGAGAAACGTTTAACGTTATGATAGTATCGGCAATCCGAGAACTGAAAATCAGAGCAATATTCACGAACATACATTCAAATCTTAGCTAACCAACTTATACTCCAGCACGAGTACCACAAAATTATAGCGCAATAATCAGATTATAGGTCGTGTCTTACTGTCCTGGGGTCCAATAAATCATGGCACAAATCATTTCTGTTAACGTTCGGTCTGGCACCCATTTCGTGGATGCAAGAATGATTTCGACTGGAAAGAATACACGATCTGAAAAATTTTGATAAAACTGCGCATGAGAATACGGAGACTGGTTCAGATTACCGCAACAAGTTGTTACCGAACGTTTGCGAATATTCTGATTAGTGCAGACAGAAAATTGCGCAAATTAGCGCACAAGCAGAAATATTTGACTCTGGTCGGCAAGGGTAAAGATCAAAGGATCTGGTCTCGCGCAAACGTTACCGTTATCGAATATTTTGTTGCGGTAATCAGGAGCGACGGTTGAAAGTTTCAAAAAAAGTATTACGAAGATTGTCAACCAACCTGACATCTGCATAAGCGGTTCTCCGCAGTTCATGCAGCACTTGCGCAATTTGTTTATGAGTTCTAGTGCCGAAGAAAATTTTAGGAATTCTGCATACAAAAATAAAAAATTATTTCAAAAATAAGTGGTCAAAATTAATTTCGTTGGCCGAAATAACCACGAATTTTAAAGCATGTTTATAAACACGCGGACTGTATAAATTGACAGATCACCAAAAAACAGAGAAATTTTAACTATATATCTACACACCACCAACACCACCAATTCAGATTTTGTTTATCGATCGACTTGGAAATGAAATGAGAAGCCGAATTTTCACTCAACTTTTCTGACCATCTTTCCAAACTTCTACAATAAATTAGAGAAACAGAACGAGGAAATGAATGTCAACGTGAAATTAGTCGAGAATAGAAATTATTCAAACGGAGTCTTTTTTGTTTTTTCCTTAAGATCCAGCCCGTTAGTTTCACAGAATAATTATTGAAATTTATTTAGAATAGGTACTTGGTTGTTCGCTTTAGATACTTGATCTTATCAGTATTCAGTGTAAGTAAGCACAAAATGTGATATTATTACAACCTAAATTTTCATTATATTGTAGATATTTGGTGATAAAATTAGATGGTTTTGTTTCAATATCAAACTTCTTCGCTCTTTTTATACCTTTCACGGAGTGAGCAGTGCCGGAGTTGGTTCCAAAGGATTATAAAAGATAATTACCTACGCACTAGTGCCTCAGCCACATTGGTTGGGGATAGTGTTCCTTAGTTGTGATTTTGAAAACGGATGAATTTTATTTTCACGATGATTTATGTTTCATCGCGTCGCTCAGAAAAGTTGTTTGACAATAAAGTAAATAAGAACCGTCGGTGTGGCAGAGTGGTTCTAAACAGTTTTCATGCGAACAGTGAGTGGTGACAACGTTTAAAGTTAATTCCTGGCATAATTTATGTTGTCTGGCCCGGGAACCAATCACGACACTGGTTTCATCATCATCATCATCATCATCATCATCATCGTCATCATCATCATCATCATCATTATCATTATCAACAACAACAAAACAGTAGTGTGGTTTCGATTAGTTAACCGAATTACGGTTTCTGGGTTCTACTCTCACTATGTATAATTTTGACGACACAACAAATCAGTGAGTGGCGAGAAAAATCGTACCGTGGTTTCGGCGGAGGTATGTTAACAGGCAGAAAATTAGAAAATGGGTCTAACGTATCCTTCTCTTCGGGACACTCTTCGGCAGGATTTGATTCGGGGTTCTGAAACAACAACAAAAAAATTATGAAATTACCATCACCACCATTGAATCGGTTCCATAAACTTTAAAATGTATTTCAAATTAAATTAGTCTCGATTTGCGACTCCGCGTGTTATCATCATTGAAAAACAAAAATCAAAGTTACCACACCAGGAAAGCGACTGCCTGGGCAAATAATGTAGCGAGCACATGGGTCCAAGATGTGATGATAACTGAAAAGAAATTTTCGAACAACATAAATCTGAAAATAAAATTTAGTAATTTTCTCTTTTGATACGATCCCCACATTGCTGGCGAAAAATGTTTACGACCAACGAATTTTAATTAAGAAATACACAACGTTATTTAGTCGCCACCAAATTTTCAAAGGATTTGATTTGGAAACATCTGAAAGGAATAAAATATAAAAATATTGGAGATAGAACGAATTATCGGATGATTTTTCACGTTTTTTTAAATTTTTTTTAATTTTTACTAAAGGTGGGTCGAATTTGCGTAGAATTGTTTTACTGCGTTAAATTTGTCTTCAGGTTGTACGGGGAAAGCGTATTTTAGCAAAATAAAAATTAGTCTGACACCGAGCATTTTCTGGGTGGAAATACTGGCCACGTGATTGGGATTCTTTTTCTTTTTTTTCGCCGATGATCGATGCTTCTTAAATTCATATCCCGGCTCGGGAGCAACATTTGTGACCTCCGCGAACTGCTGTTTACGATGATTGAACACACGAACAAAAATTGGCGCCACCTCCCAACGCCCAATTATTGAAGCAATTGATGAACCTACTCTCCGACCGACACCGACATACATACGTACATAGCTATATACACACGAACATACGCAAATACCTACATACATACATACATACATACATGTATGGGCAAGTGCGCGGTAGGTCGCAGGTCACACTGCCACAGAGTAGTAGCGGCAGCAGCGTGGAGTAAATGTAGTGACGTGCAAAATTGGTCGGGGTCTGGCAGAAAATGCACGACACAGACCAACTGTGCCCAAACGAGACTAAAACCGCAACCAAAGGTGCGAGATCAAGGCTATCCTACGTTAGTATAAGCGTACTGTCTGGCTGTGGCTCATCACCAGGTAGATGTGGTAATCGGCTCCCTCCACGTGACATGGCATACGAATCCAAAATGTTGGACTGCATTGTCAACACTCAACAAGTTGGAGACGATCGCGTGCCAATAAAATACAATCGCATCGAGTGCTCAGCCCTGAGCATCGTCGCCTTAGCGGCGAAGATTAGCCTGGCAGTGGCGTAGCGATGAGCACATTCGTCCTCGTGAGAAACGTGCTCCTGTCGTTGTCGCTCTTTTCAAATGCTTATCAGCTTATCATTTTATCGTGTTCGACGGTCCAATGCTAAATATCAACGTCAAACGGTGGTCACGAACGCTCTGACTGCCGACTACCAAGCTCTCGTAATTATGCCGAGCAAAAAACGAATAATCGCCAATTCTCTTCTATCGGTAGGTTAGATATCGAGTAGTCTAAACGATTTTCTCGTCTGACAAAACAACAGCGAAACTAACGTAGGTACCTAGTTAATTGTTGTTCTTCCAATCAAACTGAATCGTCTCCTCCCCTCGACAACGCTCGCGCCCCTCAGTTTGAGAACCACTGATTTACACAAGTTGCAGTTCTCACAAATGCGTTCGTTTGGGTTGGTACACAGTTTGGTAGGTATGCCTCACTACCAGATTCCACAATTCACCCCAGACATCGATCTACACGCGGTGTACATGGACCGAGGTACACAAACACACACACTTAGGTACACGGAGCAGCGTGTGTTATCATACGAAGCGTAATTATAGTTGCGAGGGTTTCAAGCGCTGAAATAGAGCAGAGAACAGATTGTTTAGAGCGAAACGGCGTGTAGGTAGATGCTACCTACACGGGGTTCATGGAACCTAAGGAGGAAGACAGTGGTTTACGTGCGGGCCGACCAAATTATTTCTCGGTACCGGTAGCCAGCCGGTTTAAGATGCCTTACTGTACACTAAGCGTACTTCCTAACTGGGGCAATTGTCCAAAGGCGATGCGGTACCATATACGGACTGCAGCATGTATACTGTCAGTGAGTATGTAAGTATTACATACTCACTTGTCTCAGTTTACCGCCTCAATGGTAAACACAGAAACGCATCGTCTGTATGAGTGCATACAGACGATGTACTCTGTTTAATGTGCAATGCACAATTAGTATGGGTTGCGGACTTTGGTCTGCGACCCGTCTGTTGACGCAGAGCCAAGCCCTGAGGGAGGCAGAGAGGGAAACGTCCCCACAGCCACTCCCCCTTGGTATTTTTGCACGAAAAGACTAAGTCCCATCATACTCTAAAAGTTGGGGGGATGTTGGACTGATGATTGTCCGGTGGGATTACGTCCTCTGTATGACCTAGTTCCTCCAAAGAGGATGTCTCGGAGGGCCTGGCCAAAGGCATGGCCAGTGAAAGTCCCCATATGATAGTTGAGGATCCTCCGTTGATTGTAGTTAGCACGAGATCGTGCTCCTCTCTTTTTATTTTTGTACCGGATCGCCTGTGTGGAGTTCCTGGAATTCATATTTGGAATAGAATCGTTGTTGGACGAAAGGCTGGAGTTGGGTTTCCAGTCTATGGACCGTGATTTCGGAGCAAGAAGGCTGAAGGCTCCTAGATGTGTCCACGTTCATGGGGGTAATCATGGATCGTGAAGCATCCGAGGTCTCACCGATGGGAAGGTAGCGAGGAAGAGGTTGGGTCATTTCAGCCAAGACTGAACTGACCTCAGGCCTCGGAGTGGAAGTCAGAGCGAGATTGCTCGCCGAAGTGGAAAGTTGGGAAAGCATGATGTCATACTCCTGATTGTTCTGTTTCTGCTCTTCTGCAAGGAGGGCTTCCTCATAGTCGAGCAAAGGTTCAGAATTGGAAGACATTTTTCGGTAAGATGCAAGGTGTCAGTTATGACAATTGGAAAATAAGAAAATTTTCAAAAGCGATTTTGACACAGAAAATAGGTGTTCGAATTGAACAATTTTTAGAAATTCAGAATGCGATGATGCTCGGAGCGTATTCGACAAATGAATGATTTGTGTATTGCTCTTGGTTGTTTCATTTGGTACGAATTTGTCGTTGAGTTTATCATAATTCATCTCAGTATAATAGATTTAGTATTTTTCCACCATTTAGAAATTCCTACGTAGAAGATTCTACGTGCAAAATTCGTTGATTTAAATTGCCACGTGCTTTTATGTGGGTCAACGTATTCGAGTGAATGAACTTTTATTCTTTTATATAGGTCAATGCAATAGGGAACGGTGGTGTGATATCCTTATCGCAACGTACTAAGGATGTGTGTCATTGCAGTTGCACCGTTTCTCATTGTTCGTCAACTGATTTTTGTTTTTATAAAAACGCAGGTGAATTTATTTTGAATTTCACGATAGATGTTTTATTTTCGAGCTGATTTATTTTTGCTTTTTTTTTTCTCTGCGTCTAGGTTTGAATCCTGGAAGCGGAAGATTTATTTTTCATTTTTATAACCATTTTTTGATGTTATAATTTTTGTTTAACCTTCTGCTATGTTTTGATGCAGAAGTTGATGATGAATAAATTTATTTTGTTTTTTATTTAACCATTTATTTTTCTATGGTTTGGGAATTTGGTGGTTTTCGTATGAGTGAATTTTGTATTTTTGTTGTATAGCTAACCTTTCTGATCTACAACTTGGAATTTGATTTCATTTTTTGTAACTATCTTTAGGCCTGCCTCTTTTATTGGGCTTTATGGGCACTTTAGGATCGTAGTAGTATTTTCTTACGTTGTCATCGAATTTGACAACTTTTTTGATTTTGGTTTTAGCAGCCGTATTTTCCAAATTTGGTTTGAGTACATCGCTATGCATTTCTTGTACTATTTCTGGCTGTGTTTGTAGCTTTTGAGTGTCGGTATTTTGTTCGACAATTTCTTGTGGATCTTTGACTATGCTTATGTCAGTATCCATTTCATTTTCCTTGCAATTTTTCGTGACATTGATTTTATCATCTGCTATTAAAAATGCAGGTTTTACACGATCTATTGAGACTTTTTTCTCTTTATCGGCTATGAGTAGGGTGAACGTTTTTTCTGTTCTATCCACTACTTTATAGGAACCGGTGTAGGGTTTCTGCAAAGCCTTTTTCATCCCTTCTTCTCGTAAGAACACGTGCGTGGTTGTCGCTAAGTGTCACGAGACATAGGTTTTAAGTTTGCCATGAGTTGCAGCTTGTTTTAAAAATTGACTTGTGTCGTCTTTTATGTTTTGTACTAATGTTTCGGGGTTAATTTCTTTGGTTTCATAGAAAAAATCCCCTGGTAAACACAATTCCTCACCGAGTGCTAATTGAGCAGCTGAGTGTCCAGTATCTGTTTGCAAGGCTGATCAAAAGCCTAATAAGATGGTTGGTAGCCTATCAATCCATCTTTTGGTGTCGTGTGCCATAATTGAGGCTTTTAGAGCCCTATGCCACCTTTCCACTTTCCCCTTAGATTGTGGGTGGTAAGTGGTGGTGGACCAGTGTTTCGCACCCAAGGTCTTTACTAGCTCGTTGAATATTTGGCTTTCGAATTGTCGACCTTGGTCTGTAGTTATGCTTTGGGGCACACCGTATCTAGCAATCCATGTTGAATATATTTCTGCAGCCACTGTTGGGGCTGACATTTCAGTGAGTGGAATTGCTTTGGGCCAGCGAGTAGCTCGGTCTATAATGGTCAGCAGTCCTTATAGCCACGAGAAGCTGGTAACAAACCAACTAAGTCTACGTGAATGTGTTTGAATCTGTCAGTATGTCTGAACTTCCTAAGTTTCGATTTCGTGTGTCTGTCAATTTTAGATTTCTGGCAATTTAGACAAGCACGGGCCCAGTTGTTGCAATCTTTTTTTATGTTGGGCCATACAAATCTCGAGGTCATTAATTTAGTCGTACTCCTGGGTCCAGTGTGTGATAAGTTATGAACACTGCCAAACGCCATTTTCCTATATTTTTGTGGAATATAGGGTCGTTCTTGACCTTGGGACACATCACATGTTAACATGATTTTTGTGCCAGGGAGTCTTTTTTGTCTCAGTTGTAGACTTGATTTGTCTGAAGATATCAATTTTAATAATTCTTCATCCGCTAGCTGTTCAATGGCTATTTCAGAATAGGGTAACTGAGATGGCACTGAGACAGATTCTATTCGGCTCAGAGCATCAGCGGGTGTATTTAATTCCCCTTTTATATACCTGATGTCTATTGTAAATTGGCCTATGAATTCTAGGTGTCTCATTTGCCTTGGCGATGCATGTTCTGCTCTCTGCTGGAATGCATGTGTGATAGGTAGGTGGTCTGTATACACAGTAAAAGTTCTACCTTCTACATTATGCCTAAAGTGCCTGATTGCAGCATTTATTGCCAATAGCTCCCTGTCGTACGTACTATAATTTTTCTCAGCCTTAGATAGTTTACTCGAGAAGAATGCTAAGGGCTGGTTTTGATCATTATCAATTTGGTACAATGTTGCACCAATTGCAAAGTCTGACGTGTCTGTTGCTATGCATAATGGCAGACTGTTATCTGGGTGAGCTAATAATATCACGCTAGCCAGCATATATTTGACATTGTCAAATGCTAAGTTGGCTTCTTCTGTCCACATGACAGGAGTTTTGTCGCGTTTTTTATTTGTTTTTATCAAATCGAATAATTTGCCTTGTTCAGCCGCTGCATTTTTTATGCAACGTCGATAGAAATTTGTCATCCCTAAAAATTGTCTTAATTCAGCGACTGTTTTTGGTTTAGGGAAGTTTATTATTGGCTCAACCCGGACTTTTTGAGGGGCAATTCCAGCAGAAGTAATGTTGTACCTGAGAAAATCAATATTTGGTTTTGCATATTCGCATTTACCGTGATTGATAGTTAAACCAGCAGCGTGCAGACGCTGTAATACGGTTCTCACTTTCTTCTCGTGCACTTCAATGCCTCTACAGGAGCATATGCAGATATCATCTATGTATACATAGGCATATGGTATGTCTCTCAATACACCATTTATAAATCGCTGGAATGTCTGTGCAGAATTTCTTAATCCAAATGGCATTCGAAGATATTCGAAGAGGCCAAATGGAGTTATTAGTGCCGTTTTTTCAATATGGTTTTTAGCCATTGGTATCTGGTGGAAAGCCCAATTAATATCAATTTTGGTAAATAGATCTTTTCCTTTCATGTTTATATTGAAATCCATGAAATTAGGAACTGGATATCTATCTGGTTTTGTTTGAGCATTTAGGCGTCTGTAGTCACCTACTACTCGACATTTTCCACCTGGCTTAGGGATGATATGAATGGGTAAACTCCATGAGCTATTTGAGGGTCTACAAACTCCTTCTTTTACCATTCTATCGAATGCATCCTTAGCCACTTTTAATCTATCTGGAGCTAAGCGTCTTGCTTTTGCTACACAGGGTTGTCCTACAGTTTCTATTATATGAACTGTGTTATGTTTATATGTAGGATTTGGATTAAAAGTTGGTTCGGTGATACCAGGAAAATCTGTCAATATATTGACGAATTTATCATTTGATTGCTTGCACGCATTAATTATATTAATTATTTGATAATTTTTAGTTTTTCCTTTTATGTGTTCACCGGTTGTGGAGTCTATTAATTGTTTATTTTTAAGATCAATCAATAGTCCATAATAGGCTAAGAAATCTGCTCCTAATATAGGGTATTTGACATCAGCTATGGTGAAAGTCCATTTCATTGGTTTGTTAAAACCTATATTTACTTTGCATTTTTTAATTCCATATGCAGAGAAACTATGGTTATCTACTGCATTTAATTGGGATTTTGGAGTGTTATTCTTATGCTTGATCTTGGCTGGCAGTATGCTTATATCTGCGCCTGAGTCAGCAAGAAATTCCCTCCTTTTTGACCTGTCCTGTATGAACAGGCGGCAAGAGTAGTTATCTGAGGGGTTGGTTGCCGCTGATACAACCCCTCTCTCTAGTTTGACTTATTGGGAGATTTTTGGTTGTCTCTAACCTTATCCAATTCCGTGAGCAATTCCTTTTTCTTTTGCTCATCTTTGATCATCCTTTTAGCGTAGAATTGGCAGGTGATTTTACAAGTCCTGGCATTTTCTCCCCATTTATTATGGTGGAAGCAATAGTCTTCACACGAATTCGGATTTTTGTATTTGGGTCTAGATTTAGACCTTGGTGGTGTTCTGCCAGGGCTGTTTTTTCTGCTATTATTTCTGCGGTCAAGAGATCTAGAGTCTCGTTCTCGCCAATTTCGGTTTTTGGAACAGCTGTTACGATTTCCTCTGCTGTTGATGTTTTTATGTTCCATTTTCAAAGCAGCTATTTCGGCTCTAAGTTCCGCTATTTCAGATTTTTCTGCTGAGATGGCACTGATTGCAGTTTTACCTGTGTATTCCAGCGCCTGTTCAGCAACTTTGGCCAAATTTATCAATGCCTCATCACTGGTAGCATTGGTGAGATTTAAAACTCCATGTGATTGCACAACTGATGTAGGTAGTTGTTGGAAAAATCAGTCAGCTATTACTAAGGGTGATACATGGTTATCCCCTTTTTTCATAAGTTTTACCATGAATACTGTAGGCTTGTTGTCTCCGATGGACATGCCTCTCATCAGTTCTCGAATTTTCTCTCGAGCTGTTATGCCAAATGCAGTTCTTATTTTATTCTGGAACCAACTGTATGAATCCTCTGCTTCGTCGGGACATTCCATGATGTCTGGACAAGCTTTTATGATTTGTGCGGGCATATTTCCACACAATTGTCTATATCTGTGCTCTCGAGGAATCTCCTCGAGATGGAAACAGCTGGTCAGTTGAATGAACCAAGTTTCTACATCCTTTGGGAGAAACTCTGGTAGTTGGATCCGTTTTTTGAGTGTGTTTTTGGCTTCTTCGACCTTCTTTTTGTCATATTCCGATATTGCCTTGGCTACGATCTCTTTCATATATTGATCGAACAGCTCTTTTTCTATCTGAGCCTGTTTCTTAGCCAGTAACCTACGTTCTTTTTCCTCTGGATTTTTAGTCCAAGTTCCAGGCATTTTAGTTTCGTCGTTTTTCAGCATTATTTTTCGTATTATTTTTCTGTTTCTTAATTTTTGGAAATCCTGCTTAGCCGAATTTGTAGCGGAAATTATTGTAGGACTATTTCCTATCTAGCAGATTTTGAATGTATGCGTGTTCTACTGAGATTTCGTTGACCCATCCTGTTTATGGGGCAACGTTTATTTGGTATGGGGGGTAAATTTCCCACTCCGCAGTCGATTAATAGTCACCTAAGTCACACCAGCTATTTCTTGCCAATGAAAAAGTCGCGTCCAAGCCGCACTTATCAGTAGAGCGATTTCTCGCTTGTCTAGCGTTTTCACGCTTGAACAACTGTAGCAACATCGAGGTTACCACTGTGGCTTGTTTGGTGTAGGTAGATGCTACCTACACGGGGTTCATGGAACCTAAGGAGGAAGACAGTGGTTTACGTGCCGGGCGACCAAATTATTTCTCGGTACAGGTAGCCAGCCGGTTTAAGATGCCTTACAGTACACTAAGCGTACTTCCTAACTGGGGCAATCGTCCAAAGGCGATGCGGTACCATATACAGACCACAGCACGTATACTGTCAGTGAGTATGTAAGTATTACATACTCACTTGCCTCAGTTTACCACCTCAATGGTAAACACAGAAACGCATCATTTGTATGAGTGCATACTGGGTTCCGGACTTTGGTCTGCAACCCGTCTGTCGACGCAGGGCCGAGCCCTGAGGGAGGCAAAGAGGGAAACGTCCCCACACGGCGTATTTCCAGAAATTTCATGCTCTTGTTCGATATCCATTCTTGAAGAGCGAACTGTTTGCGAATTGCCCATCACTGGCATTGCCGTTTTCTGCTTCTTTGTCGGTGATAATAGACTCTGGGATTTACTTCACAGTTTGCACATCAAATTGTAAAGTTAGGGCATTTGCTAGCACGTACACAAAACTGAGATACAGATCAAGATCTAGGCGGCACTGATGTTGACTGAATAACAACGAAGCATTATTTTGATGGGAGGAGCCAAAAAGGAACAACAAACAACCATTTCTTGAAAATATACACGAAACTGGAGGAGTTAGAAACTAAAAAGTCAAAATTGTTCGTCAAAAGTGCTGGAATATTTTTTTCGAATTCAACCCGTCAACTTTTCCAAAACGTGCTGCTTTTTTATGAGCTTTTATTCTACTCACTGCTGCGATCTTAAAATATACCAATACTGCAGCCAACCTTTCGCAACGAAATAATATTTATTTTGCACGAAGCTAAAGTCAAAAAAAAGCTTATCTTTTAAAAATTCGTTTTTTTAAATAAAATAATTCGAAATGAATTCGCACTACCCCCGCCTACAGCAACGTTGCTATTTAAAAAAAGCTATCCCACGAAAAATAAAAATAAAATAACCGAATAAGATAAGTACCAGACTTCGATCTTCTTTAGCTGTCAAATCAACAACTGGCGAGGTGACGTCGTCCGTTTTCATTTTCTTCATATTTGGTATAAAAATACAATTTTCATCTTCATCGTCACTTTCGACGTCGTATTTAAATTTGGAACGCGCAGGCGCGTTAAACACGTTCGCGATTCCTGTATAAAATTTTACAAAATTAGATAACAATAAAAATCGACCACAATTAGAAACGAAGTTAATTTATAAAATTCAAAGGCGGCTGAAAACTTTGAAAACGATTTCATAGTTTCCTTAATAAACTCGGAAGACTGACTTCATTAGATTTATTAATTCGAAGCAGAGATCCGTCTTCCTGATAGGGTTTTTCTTACATATAGGTACACTAAACTCACATCTTAATTCTAAGCTATACATATTTTATAGATAGAAAAATAGTTATTTATAACTTCTTATAGGGCCAAAAGGAAAGAGAGAGAGAGAGAGAGAGAGAGAAAATATGAAATATACGGGTAAAATCACTTCAAAATTTTTTTTAATCAATTCAAATAGAAATATAGGAAAACCACAAAGTTTCAACAATAACCGTCGCTATGAATCATAAAAAAATTGTATTTCATTTATGATAAAAAAAAAACAAAGAAAAAACAAAAAAAAAAACAAAACAAATTAACAAGGGTATGGATTCCTACACAAAACCCAGAGTCAGAGTTATCAATAATTTAAAAAAGAAGTTAAGCACAATGTATTGTATGCCCAGCGAAAGATGGCAACTGGAAAATGACCTTCAACAAAAATACGTAGTAAATATAGAGATTAGAAAATGTCAGTTGTTTTGAAAATTGTTTTAAGATAATCAATTAAATGTTCGAATAAAATACTAATCGACTATTGCTCCTTTAAAAAAAAAAAAAAAAAAAAATCATAACTTTTCATCAAATTGAGATAGAGTGGTGGGACAAATTCGTATATTTTTGAAAGAAAGAGAATTTGATTAACGATTGAAAAATCTTGCACAGAATGTTCCCTTGAAAAAACCCCGTGGATGGGCAAATTCCCGTTCAATCAATATGGAATATTTTGGGAAGAATTTGGGACCACTAATGAACTTTCGCTGGACGTATGATACCCGTTTATAATGTAGTAGGAATTTTTTGAATACACTGGGCTACATTTTCTCTTATAAACGTTATTTTCTCAACAATAAAAAAATTTTTGGAACCGCAATATCGACATTCTAATTTTGTTTTCCACACTGACGGAACAGGAACCTTTTTTTCGCGGCACGAGGGAACAAAAGGAGAAGGTAACAAATGAATAATTTTTTCCAAAAAATAGAACCGACTTCGAGTAAATAAAAAAAAAAATAAAATAAAAGAGAAAAATAATCGTTTCAAAATTTCCGTAGCAAGATACAGATCTAGAGACTGGAATTACTGAAATCGGCGCTCTTCTTTTTTCTTACCACGTAGGCTTTATATGTCAATACCGTCAAATTTTATGACAAAATTTTTTAATTAGCATCGGATTCAATAAAATTCTAGTCCCTCTAGATACTTTCTTCAACTGTGAGATAGAGTAAGACATTTATTCGGCGGCAGAGACGGATGTTTATCCTAGGACCCACGTAGTAATGACGAACCTTGGGCCATAAATTTCAATTTATGATTGATTCAATTAGTCAAATAATAGACACAAAAACAAAAAGAACCCGGAATTACGTACCCATACACTTTTATAACTACTAGTCCAAAATATGACTTCATAAGCCTTTTTCCCCATAAATATATTACCTATTACTTCAGTTACTGAAATTAAATTGGCACATACGTTCACCAAAGAGGCTGGTGAGGCATATGCGTTTAAATTTCGAGTCTACGACAATATGGCTATTCGATATTTTTCATACAAACACATCCGCATAAAAAGCGCCAACAAATTCAGCGAATAAATGAAACGAAACGCCTTTTCAATCCATTAAATCAACTCCGAAACAAAGATTCAACAAAAGTAAAAAATTCAGTTCGCTGAAATTTTTGACAGTTTCTGAGAAGGTAATTCATTAGGTACCTCACTAACGAATTCATAAATAACGTCACAAATCTTCTTCTAACTATTCTACCCACGCTGGATACTCTCTACTGGGCAGCTGTAGGTGAATAATTATGTCATCGAATATAAATCTGCAGCAGCCTTCAAAGGTTTTTACTCAAAATTAAATGCCGATTTAGAACTTCATTCGGTAGGCTATCAAATTAAGGTCCATCAGTTTCTTCGGTAACAATCTTCCTTCTTCCAAAAAGGGAGGTTATCTGAAGACGACGCCCCGTTTTCTGGCCTTTCTGGCCAACCCTGTTTCAAACCAAACGTGTCGGCAATTTAACGAGGATGAAAATGAAATCAATCGATAAGCGCGGCCAAACGGCAACGGATTTTTAAGTGTTCGCTGGAATAGGATATCTACTTACACATTACACATACCTTACCTATGCTCAGGAATGGCAGAGAAAAATGCTGTACCCATCGGCCATCGAATTAGGCGAAACTCGTATCCGATGGATGCCTATACAAACGATCATTTATGGCTACACACTGCCTTAGAGATACGAAATTTTATTAAATATTTTTAATATCCGTTATGCAATATTTTCAATATTCATCCTCGTTTTTCACTCGACTGGTTGTAAATTTTCTTTTTTTTTTTTTTCAATAATCATCGCTCTTTTGCTTATTTTTATTTCATTTATCTATGTACATAGTAGCTGCCATGATGCCAGCTTTGCTTGACCAATGTTTAGGCCGTTAATCATAGTCGATACCAACACCGAATTAAGAGTTCACTGACCTAAATGCCTGTTTTCAAATTAGAGAGTGCAGTTACGGGGAAAAAAAAAAAAAAAAAACTAATTAAAGTAACGTAATTTACTTTTTATTATATCAAACGGACATAAAGTGCGCCCAATTTTGATAAAATATCTTCCTCATCTGCTATACTATACAATTTTTATTAGGTTTGAGTTGTGCGAAGTTAAAATATTAAAAAAACTGATTTTTATGCCACATAAAATTAATTACAAGCGTGAGAAGGGGCGAATTAAAAAATAAACATCGTATTAAAATTGAGCATCTGAAAAAACCTATATTGCGCGCGATAAAATATGAAAATTCGGAATTGCCTTTTTTTTGAATCCCTGTGGGTCCGGCAAAGAGTGTAATTAAAAAGCGAACAACTAATTCCAATTCAGTGCCTCAAAATGCGCATTCGACAAAACATATTACGTACTAAAATATAAAAATGGAAAATTCTTCGCTTTTTGGGCTCCGTAAAAGTCGAAGAATTGGTCTCATGAAAAAATGAACATCAAATTCGAATGAAGCGTCTCAAAATACATGTGCGACGATAATATACTACGAAATAAAATCTGAAAAAATTCTGTTCCCTTTTTGGGCCTGAGGGTTGACGAATGTATCTAATGATAAAATTGAATGAACATCAAATTCGAATTCAGTGCCTCAAAAAATATATTCCATTATCTATAACTCGATAATAAACAAAATAATTTTCTTAATCTCATTTCAGTGTTCCCAAAAATGCCAAGAATTAATTCAATTGAAAATTATATTAGAAATTCGAATTCAGCACCCCAAAAAATATATTCAATCTTGAAAATTTATGAATCAGGAAAAGGTCACTAAAGGCGTAACTATTAAAATATTTTTCCTCTACACACCTCAGACACGTAACGCTATTAATATAGCCTTCATCATTTTCATTTATAATTAGGTTTTCCAGGGTGATAAATTAAAAAAATTAGGCCTAGAATATTCGTAGATTCATAAAGAATATCTACTTGAATAAAAATTTATCACCATCGATCACGTAGATATTTCGAGATTAACTTTAAAACACACTTTTCGAACTTTCTTCTTTTGTATTAGTATCCGTCGGCGTAGATTGATAAAGATATTATTCGTCGCAGTCAAAATCAAAAATCAGAAAAATTCGCTAATTTTCAGTCAGAAGGGAAAAGGCGGGAAAAAAGACTTGATGCGCCAATTTCATATTTATCCGACATACGTTTTCAATAATCGATATTAATATCTATAACGTCTCAAATCTACGTTAATTCCTAGGCGAATACGTAAAAGTCGTTGGAAAATGCAATTACTATTTACCAAATTATCCTTTATGACAGAAATTATCCAGTCCAGGATTTTCTAGCGTAGGCGATTTTGCGTGCAGGAATGCGAAAATGTGACAGTGGCAATGGGGGGAACTATAATGGGAAAGGGGACGGTAAGGGGCGGATGAAAACTTACGGAAGTTACGAAGAATTGGACAGCTTCATTTTCTATGGAAATTTGCTAAAAAGGAGTTTATGAGATAGGACAATACGTGTTTGATTAAACAAAACAATTATCGGTTCATATTTTTATTTTGTTTATTCGTCCTAATTTTGCAGTTAGTACGTGCGGAATGATGGGAAACTTGAAACCCTGAAAAGGGGGCGATCGCAGAAAAAAGGTTGGGAAACACCGATCTAGTCAATCACATAAATAATTCACAAAATTGACTGTTATCCTCTAAGCATAACGGAAAGTTAGGTGAGATGGATTTTTTTTTTTTTTTTTTTTTTTTGAAATAGGGACTCATCTCATACCTTCAAGTACAGTGGGAGATTTAAAATTTAACAACTAATTGCATTTTCCATAATTTAATTTTTTAACGAGGCATTTATAAAATTGCCAAAGGTAAATTTCCCAGGTATTTTCGTTTTCCTCAAGATATTTACAAAATTGAGTAAAATATTTCAGTTACTATCGATAATCTCTTGAACGTTTTCAGTTATAAAGTATAATATTTTAAAACAAGCGCATTTGCAAGTATATTCGTTTTTTTCGAGTTATTCTTGTAGATTCGATGATTTTTAATATTGACTTATTCTATTCACGATTTTTCCCAAGTTATTTCGTAAATAAGTAAACTAACACCAGTTAAAAATGTTAAATAATTCCATAATTTCTATAATTCTCGAAAAATTTACATTTGTGACCAATAGTGCCCAGGCATTTCCATAAAATTCGTTTAAATGAAGAAGTATTTTTGTCAACTTATATATTATGTGTATTATTACAGTTACTTATAAAATAAAGCCCTAACCCACTCACTCATTAACGCTAATTGACCCGAAATTTGGAAGTATATTCCTACCATGTCTATATTGAAATATTTTTATGCGAAAGAGAAGAGAAACAGGTAGAAAAAATGGGAAACAAAAAGGAGAAAGAAAAAGAAATGTCGCCAAACAGTAAAAAAATAAACATTAGCGCAGCAAAGTCACGCTAGAAAATGTTGGTTTTTTTAAACAAAAAAGCTATATAAAAAACTGAGTGTTTGCTGGGACACGTGGTTGAAGTGAAACTTTTCCGAAGATAATAAATAAAAAGAAAAGAAAAGAAAAAGAAAAAGAAAAAGAAACCATGCCTTTCTTCCCTGAAATCCGATACATCAACGATGAAGTCATTCCTTCCTACCCTCACTTTTGTTTTTTTTTCTTTCTTTTTAAGTAGGTTTTCTCTAGAAAATCTACGTATTACGCTTGATGCGATATTAGCCCCCAGGGTTTGGGGTCAGGAAAATTTTGGCACCAACAAAAAAGTCAATTTCTTGTTCACACAATACAGGTCCCAATTTTTGTCCGACAATTAAGAAATTTGGTAAGATCATTTTTACTGAGCCAAGGACCAGATCTATTGATTTTAGGGCGGATTGACCGGACGGTTCTTCCGGTACCACCATTTTTGTAATTATTCTGGCTGTAAAATGCTGAATTTTGCCACCAATAGCCAGAAAATTAGGAGTAAATATTTATATGGACACTTTGTACTTCTGGTAGCCCTATTTTTGTTTTTATATTGGTCATAAAATGCGGAATTTTGGAACCTTATGTACGAAATTTGGAATAAATATTCACTAAAATGTATTTCAGCATACTACCAATTTTGGTGCGGATTGACCGGACGGTACTTTCGGTAGAGCTTTTTTTCCCCTCTTCTTTATAATTTGAACGAACTTTTCTTTTTACAAAAATTAACCACATGCTGATGTTTTCTTTTTTTTTTCATTTCATAACTTTATTATATTTCTTAGGTTTTATTTTAAATTATATGATGATATACCATGCTTAATCATATTCATTTATTTTTCATTTTTAAAAAATGCTTTTATATTTCACGTTGTCTAATATTTTGTCAGCAACTAACACATTTCATACAATCATAACGTACCCATTAACGCATATAAACTTACAGACAATTAATGTGACCGTCAAAATTCATAATTCTTTCTCTCGAAAATCTACTTTTTCTAGCGAGGCTTGCTGCGCTACAGTTTTTTTTTTGTTTTCTTTTGGTTCTCCCTTTCTTCGTCGCCCAATATATAACGAAACGCTTTAATACCCATGTATAAGGTCCCGATTAAAGTTTCACTTCAATAAATAAATAAATAAATACTACAAAAAAAGATCAAAACATCTAAATTGTTTGGCAGAATGCTAGCTAAAAATTAGGTAGGTAAGTAGGTATATGTTTAAAATGAAGTGTCAAGGAAATTCTTAATGAATTGTACTGCGAAGTTACAAAAAATGAACGCATGTAAATAAATGCCTGACAAATAAAATAACAGCAAGCTTGCTTCCCAAACAGCTTTGTTGATTGAAGCAGTTTGAGATTTTTTCAAGTCACGTCTATACATGAATCGTTTAGTCGATTCAAACCAAATTTTGCAGAATGTTACAGTTTAATATAAATACTAGGGGTCTACGGACCAAATTTTCTGATTATTGGTTAAAAATTGCTCATTTTATAACCATTAAAAGTCCAAAATTGCAACATATCTAATAGGATGTGCTGGACGCAGCATCCGGCCAATCTCTACCAAAAACAATAGGCCTCGTCTTTCTCAAGATCCGAATAAGTGTATCAAATTTCAAGTATATCGGATAAAAATTGCAACCTGTACCTAGTTTCATATAATTGTATATATCATTATAATAAACGCACCTACAACTCAATTTTTTAAGACAAAATTTAAGGAATATTATTAAAACAAAATTCAACGAAAATTATTCAGACAAACTTTAAGGCGCATGCGCCAACTACAAATGTTTCGTTGTTTCTATCCTAATAACTAATTGATCTGTGTTGCCAAGCCTGTATAAGCCGCTTCAGGGTTCGTATACACATATATACGTATGTACTATGTATACATAATATGAATTTCAGCTAATAATGCCACAAGTTTTCCTCTCTGTATTCGGATACCAGATCGATTTTAATTTATTGATTTTCTTCGAAAACCCACATAAAAAGAAGTTATTTCTTTATTTCTTTATAATTTCCGGAATAGAGAAAATAGCAAGAGTTGGGCCGCGCAGCCCTCTACTAATGCTCATACATAATATGTATTATAAATGTTCTTCAAATAGGTCATAGGCTACGCCACAACACAAAACTGTGCACGCACCAATAACAGGCTTGGGCTGACAAACGATGAAAATATAGGAGCGACGTATCACGGGTTGCATACTCTCAAGTCTAAACGATCAAAATTTATCCGTCTATTAATATTTATTTTCTTGGTTAGTTGACAACGACGGAAATTCTGAGTAATAATGACTATTAGTGAGAGGCAAGAAAAGGTTGTAAGTCTTAATTTTATTTATATTAAAGCTGCCTATCGTTGTTCGTGGTTTAGCCGAGCCAACAAATAATATGAAAATCGAAGCATTTAATTGACTGCGTGCATTGCGTGTACAGCGATTTAAAATTTAATTTCGCCGAGAAGTTGATTATTAAAATGAAATTTCATCATTAGCCTACTCGTATGGGAACTTGGGAACGAGTGCAATATTAAATAATTTATGCAACTAGAAAATCGCTGTACACGGTTCTATTACTTTACCGGGGCGTGGGCGGGTTAGTCGAAAAGTTTCGAAAGTTGTTTCAAGTCGCAAAAGTTCGTCGGCGGTATAAACACGGACAAAAGTTTTGAAATTTGATACGAATTAGAAACACTATGAGGCTCGTGAAATGAGCCTATGAGAAGAACAACTGAAAAACGTATTATATCGTATATATTATCGACCATGGAGAGTAAAAAAATTTCTGAAACTGAAATATGATTATGTGGTGAGTAAGTAAAATAATTAACGTAATAACTTGCCAATACAAAAATAAATGATTCGGGAAGGAGAACCAACCCTCATCTAATATTTTTAACGTCGTACTCGAAGCATAAGTTACCGGAAAATGAAGCGAAGGGGCGGAAAGTAAAGGCATTATGATAACTGGTAAATGACTAACGATCTTAGATTCACTGATGATGTACAGTATTTTCGGACGAAAATTTTCAACATTTTCGAGTGAAACGATTTGTACAGGAAAAGTAGAGCAGCTGGGCTAATTATAAGCCTAGAAAAAATCATAGGCTGGGTATTAATGACTAGAATAGTGGATCATTCAGAAGAGTTTGTCAACAACTTCAAAACACAGAAGATAAAAGATTAAAAGTACCTACGTAAGGTAAACCATTTCATGTGCATATAGTTATAGAGACAGAAATTAACATTCGGTTTATACGGTATGGAAAAGTGTTTGACCATAAAAACAATTCATTCTATAGAGAAAAATTAAATCCGATAGTAAGACCGAAACCTACAAGTAAGTTGAGTGGATCATAAGAAAAATAAAAAAGTAAATAGAAAACTGACTTCTTGACAGCAAAATTATATTTTTCAATTTCTTAGTGCACCTATTTCCAAAGAACATACAGTTATTGCATTCGGGGATCGAGACCTGCGGCAAAACGCCGATATTAAGTTACAAATCACAAATACTTAGGTCATTCAAATTCTTCTGCATATAATATACCTATATGTATGGAGATATATATATATATATATATATATATATATATATATTACTCATTATGGCTGTTTTTGGGAGACTGTGGAGCTTCGGCCTTTTGACCTACGGCTATGAAACTGCTGGAAGAGCGTTGGAGGCTTTCATGGGCTACATATTCGTGTTAAATTTTTGATATTCAGTCACTAGTTTCGGAGTGGGTAATTAAAAACTGACTTCGCAATGAATTTAAGAAAAATATGTCAACTGATTTTTGAATGGCAACCATTACAAAATTTGACATTTATGGAAAATACACACTTGCTGCGGTTGAGGCTCGGAAAAGATATATATCTATTTTTGATGTTATCAGGATTTAAGTTGAAAACAGCATGAAAAAATTTTTTCAGGAAATTCTGGTAAATGTGGTTTACATGGTTCCCGGACATTTTCTCAAATCTTTTTTCCCGAAAGGTCATTTTCTCAAATAAACAATTTCCCGAAAATTTTTTCTTTTTTTTAACTTTAATTTTTCTCCACAATGAAAGCATAAAAACTAGAATGATAATATAGTGGAAGAATCGGTGAAAATGATTTTTTTTTATTCGCCAAACGAATTTATCTCGTGCCTGCAGGTACTGTGGGAGGTTAGGTTGTGATTTTTTTTTTTTCTAAATAATTTGTATTCTTCCGGAAATTTTTCATTAGGGAAAATTACCCTTCACGAAAAAAGATTTGGGAAATTGGTACCTCTATTCGGGAAAAATTTTTTGGGGAAACAGTCCTTTCTGGAAAATGCCCTTTCGGGAGAATCGGTTCAGGAAAATGATCGAGAATCAGTTTACATAGATGAATTTTAGTTTTTGTGTTTAACTACATACCTAAGTATGATCATATTCCCTTCAATTGAGTAATTAATTTTAACTCGTTGCATTTTTGTAAAAATGTGATTACAAAAGATAAAAAAGAAGAAGTAAAAGTTGGTATGTGGTATACTATATGGGCACTTTTTTCCACTGTACCACGGACCATTAATATGTTTCATAATTTGAATCAAAAATAAAGATCTTGAAATATGTTTAGTGAATTTATTAGCTTATAATGGCCCTTTCCTTCCCTTAGATCGGGCCTTGCAGTAAAATGAGTGGGGTTTGAGAGAAAATGATTCCGAAAGAATGGAAGCGGCTGTTAAAGGAGTAATAAAAACGAAAATTGATGGTTTAGGTTAAACTCCGCTTGATGTCGCCAACTGAAGTAAAGTTAGAAGTTTCACTATCTAAATCACTACGGTAAATAGCCTATTTAGTCGAAAAATTGTGAATCAATAACAGAGATTATTTTAAAAGCTTGGAAATTCAGATGTCAAAAGTTACATGTAAACGAATATTTAGTAAAGAAAAGGAAGAAGAATTGGTATCATTATTACGTCCTTACAGTTTCTCGAATGCACTATGGCCTTTCTTCAAGAGAATTTTGTGAGGCAGAATATAAATTTTCTATCGGTAAAGGTAAAGACCAAACACTGGACCTTCCACCAAAATGGAAAGAAGAGAAGTTGGCTGGCAAAGAATGGCTACACGGTTTCCATAAAAAATATACAGAAATATTGCTGGGGAAACCTGAAGGTACTAGTTTAAGCGGTCCACTGTCTTCAGTTGTCATACTGTTGTCAAATTCTTTAAGAATCTAGGTACTGCTCTCACCAAATATGAACCATTCGAGCCAAAAACTATTTACAATATCAACGAGACCGGTTTGACAAGTGACCAGACACAAACTGAAATTTTGGTTGTCCGGGGTGAAAAACAAGTTGAGAAGGTAACATCAGCTGAGAGAGGCCAGTTAGTCACGTTAAATGGTGGTATGAATGCTCTAGGAAATCATGTACCATCTTTCTTGATATTTGTACGAGTGAAGTCTAAACCAACTCTCATATTACCTGCAGCTCTATCTGGTTCAGTTGCTTCTACTAATCCAAGGGGATGGGCATCTGAAAAACTCTTCATTGAGTATTTACAGCATTTTGTTCATCACTCAAACACTTCTGTTCATAATAAGGTGCTATCAATTTTAGATAACCACGAAAGTCATTCGTATTTGATGTTATAAATTTTTCTTGAAAATCAGGTGCAGTAAGGTTAAAATTGTAGTCCCATACAGTCGTAAGTTGCGGCTGCTGGATTCAATGATCTACGGCCCTCTGAAACATTTTTACAGTATCTATCTTAGTAGATGGCACCGAGAGCATGGGATCAAAGACGCACCTTTGGAATTGTTTATGACGGGAAGTGCAGATCCTAAAACATTTTTGACTGAAAATATTATCAGTAGGTTTGAAGCTACCGGCATATATTTGCTAGATCTACATGTGTTTAAAGACAATGATTTTTTTGAAAGTTTTGTAACAGATTTCTCGTTGCCTAGTGAGTTTATACCATCGCCCAATGTAAACCTGCCAACTGAATCGTCTCTAGAAAATGGTTCTGTTTCTCAGCCTCATTCTTCCCCCTTTACTGAAGATGAACAGGAAGCTAGTGGTTCAAAAGAAAGGATTTCTCCTCCAGATGTATGCTCATACCCAAAGGAAAGGCCAAGGAAACCCAGTAACAGAGGCAGCTGATTCAAATTTTTTGTCAGCTGATTTTTTGTATTCTTATCATGTTTCTACGAATTTTTATTTTTTATGTGACGGTAGGAAACGTGGATATACTCAAATTTTAACAAAAACCCTTGAAAAAGCTCCTGAAATGATACAAACTCCTAACTCGTACTACAATGACAACACCCGCGTCCCGCATCTGCAAATCGGCAAACTGAGCTTTTTAGCGAGTCATCGCTGCGCTAGAGTTTTTTTGTATTTGAGGAGCAAGGGATTACAAGCGTCTTTTCTTTACTGCATTTAGCAACAGTTTTGTAATTAAAGCGGATGTGTTGCGGAGCTTATTCGTAATACTGCATTCGAGGAGACTAGGAGAGAAGGTATTTCTGGAATTTGTTAAAATTGAAGCCAAGATTTATTAGCTTACTGGTGTGCTGATTACGTTCTTGAAAATGTTTTCGAATGTTAATTTCTGAAGAAATGTTATCTTGCCTACGTTGAAATTCCCAGGATTTTATCATTTTCAATGATGGATGAATTGAAAAAGTGGGTATACCAGCGGAGTGAGGCTGCACCAAGAGTTTTTTTCAATGAATCCTTGTTTTTGCTTCAATATGATTTTTTAAGCTTGGTATTCGCATAAATCGCATCTCCAAGACGGATAGAATTATGTCTATTATGTAGTGCAGAGATACTATCTAGTATCTACAAACAATGTTAAAACCTCAAGGAAACCAAACACGACCTTAGTATCACGATCGTTCATTTTTTTTTGATGCGCAATTATGGTTTAGACTTAAAGGAAATGGTTTTCGTTTTTTTGCTCCTCCTTTCAAATTTATTTTTTCTTCCAGAGCGGCGAATAAGAACGTATAAATTAGCTCCGCGATATGAAATTTTAGATCTAATAAGAGAGTTCACCATTTTCGGTCCGTGAAATTTATATCAAAACAATCCACATTCCCGCACACAGAAGAAAAGTTAATGTATTGAGAATTCAATAAACGTAAAGATCTGAGGAGTTTTTCAACGGTTGTAACTCAGGTTTTGACCACCGTAAAGATGAAAGATGAAAATGAAGCATAAAGCTAGAGGCGAGAACATTTTTTAATTTTGAAATCAAAGTATCTAGTGAAATATTGTTGTAACAATAGATTGAAAAAATTTGCTTGAAAGTTTATAAAATTAAATTTATAAATTCTGGGAGAAATTTAGGCGGGTTTAAATTACTATTTTTTTGAATGCGACAACAACGAGAATATAATTAGCCTGGTATTTCAGTTTTTTCAGATTCAGGTTATTGTCTTTTGTTTCTTTGCTTCATTTTATTAACTTTCTTTATATAAATCTGTAGATAAATGATGAAACATAACCGGATTCTATCTAATGATTTTATGGCAATTTGAGTGGCACCCAGCCACCTAAAATGGAATTCGTTCTCATGTTGAAAACACGTTCACTGACCGGGATACACGTACGCAGTTCATTTCGTCTAGTCAAAAAATCAAAATTAATCGAGCATTAATTCAAGTATAGGTAGATAATGCTGAAAGAATTTACAATTGATCTCGGAAAAACTGTTTGTTTTAAATCAAAATTGCGGCTAACAAGAATGTAAATGAAACGAAAATACATTTAAAAAACATTCAAGCATCAACAAACAGAGCCAACTTCAAAAAACGGAATAAAAATCCGTAAAAAGTGAAAAATAACTCTTTCAAAATTTCTCCAGCAAGATGTACCTAATGAAACAGTAAGAACGGCGTAAATTAAAAAATTTTGCGATAAAATTAGACAGAATTGAAATACAAGCCTTTACTTGATAAAAGAAAGAAGCACCGACTTCAATAATTTTAACAGATCTTACCGGAAAAATTCGAAAAGAATCATTTTTCTCTTTTTAGCGCTTCGTGTTATGTTTGATTTTTCATGATTCTATTTTGGGATGAAAATTTTTCCCGAGGGCGAAATCTGTATCCCTCGAAAGATGTAGGCAGAGGTACCTAACATTCGTCATAAACATTTCTGTTTCATCAGCCAATACGAGAAGCCGAATTACACGTAATTTCTTTTCGCCTGATAGCAGCGACACATTTCTCTATCTTACAGTATGGTGGATAAAGCAGATTTCATTTTCGACACCTTGCCCAAACACGTGAACCATACATAAAACACACACCCATTTCAGGTGTGAATCACCAGCGAATGTCGCAAAGAGTTGCCTTTTCGCGTACAGAATAGGGGGAAATTTCTAAAAATAAAACATAATAATGTACCATTCCAAAAAGAAAAAAAGAAAGAAAGAAAGAAAGAAAGAAAGAAAGAAAGAAAAAAAAAGTAGATCACAAGCGGCTCCAGAGCAAACGCGGTTTCATTTTTGCAGCAATTTATCGCGAGGGTGTCAGATAAAAGGGGTTGCTATGGTGACGAAATTATACTCTTGGAAGATAATCGTAACTGCTCCGCGCAAAAACAACTTTTTTTTTTCTTCCCACTTCTCTCGACATCGCCAGCTCTTTCCCTTTTTTTCTTCTTTTTTTTCTCGCTCTCTGTATGTCCCTTCGTCATCAGACAAAAGCGAAAACTAATTTCAATTCAAACAACAACAGCAACCGAAGGAAAAAACTGGGGGAAAAATCCCTCTCAATGCCGAAAACAAAACACAAAATAAAAATAATGAACAAGAAGATCTTTTTTCGATAGAAATAACTTTTTTGAGAAAATTAAATTTTCAAACCTAAAATGGGGAAATGGGGAAATGGGGAAATGGGGAGATGGCGGCGGCGTTACGCACCACCATAGACAGAGCGAATTGGTGAAAATTTTAATTAAAGTCGTAAAATACTAGGGGAGAATGGATTTTAAATTGCTTTTTTGCTTTTTCTTGACAAAGAAAAAGACACGGAGACGAGGCAGGCAGTCGGAGAGTGAAAAAGTAAAAGAGACGAGAGAAAAACGAGGACGAGGACGAGGACGAGGACGAGGATGATGCCACGCTGGAAGCATATAAAAACCTTCAGAGGTATTTAAAGGTTTCAAAAAGCTTTTTTAATTGACGTCGCAATTTAATTTCAGAGCGTTGCCTCGTTATTTTTTCATGTTAGTTATTTTTCCTTCCTCCCGTTCTTCATAAAGGGGAGGGGGAACCGCCCGGATCCACTTTGCTACGATTGTGACGCTGAAAATGAAACTTAATTTTTGACATTTACGAGAGTGGGCGAAAGGGAAATGACACCGGCACAATATACCACAAGACGTACACTCGCATATCCGACCCGAAATACGAATTTTGAAAAATGTCAGAATGCCAGGACGCTGTTTCGTAAAAAGTGTTTTACCTTCAACCCTTTACGATGCAGAAAAGTTCGCTTTGCATCAGTTCTCCCGAGCAGTAGCAGCTTTTTTGGGCCAAACTATTCATCGGAGACATCCAAAAAAGTCAAAGGTCGGCGTAATAATACTTCAAAAATGGGATCGAATTCGTCTCCTTTTCTGAGATAAACCCAATCCCACTTTCGGGAAATCCCCGAACGGCTAACAAATTTGAATCAGGGCCGTAGAAATGAAATTCGGGCCGGAGGAGAACAAATTTATAGGCTCTCGAAAAAGTTTGAAGTCGCATTCGCGTTTAGGTTCGGTACGCAGGATTTATCCGTAGAAGGGGTTTTACAATACTGTGGAAACTGATTTCGTGAGCGGAGCGAACAAAAAAAATGTTTCTAATGGTTTTTCAGTAAATTTTCCATGAAAATCTATTCTTTTTCGAGTTTTGTTTTCGAGAAGGCAGGGGCTCCGAAAATTCCCGCGCCCGGGAGGAATCCCGCCTTCCCCCTCTCTCGACAGGCCTGATTAGAATAGGTATATCCGATTTCAGACGGGTCCACATTTGCGCATTTTACTCCGAACAAACGATCCGCGCTAAATGCGCGCGAACCAATTCTCCGATGAGAACCATTTGGACGAACACAACCGAACACAACCGAACACGCCAAACATTTTCCGAGTGGTAGTCGTCGCTAAATGAAAATGTGCAAAGGATCCATTCAAAAATAGTTAAATACTTCCGACGTTATTTTGTGCGGCGCGTTTGGCTCGTTCCATTCGTTCAGAGCGAAATGCGCGAGTGCGGACCCACCATAATGCGAGAGAGAAACGAGAGTATATTCCTAATGAAATTATTATCATCTTTTCTTTGGTTCAGTTTCATGCGAAACGAATATTTTTTCGTTGTGGAAGGTTGGCTGCAGTATTAGTATTGGTATATTAGAAAATCGCTATATCGTGTAGAATAAAAGCTTATAATTTATTACGCTGACAACAAAATCTAACCTGAAAAATCATCGACCGCCTCTCCGTTCCCTCCTGCTATCATCTCCTTAATTTTTTAATTTTTTTTTTTTTCTCTACAAAGATACGAACAGCCAGTCGTTTAAAGTGGATAAAATGTCTGCAGTCTTAGAAGAATAAATCTTACCAGATTATGGCAATAATAATTCGCATCATCAATTAATTTGAGCACTTTTCATTTTTCACACGATGGACCTCATCAGTTCCACAAATTCGATTATAGTTCGTAATCAATTTTTGTGCTTTGTCACCGTATTTATAAATATTTCTTTTTGCCTAATGGCAAAAATGACGACTAAACGAAAGAAAAATTTTCTGGAAACACGGAGAAGAGTTTCCGAAAAACATTTTCACACTTCAATTATTACGCGAAAATAATATTTTTCGCAAAAAATCGATTCCACTCGATTGTATTTGTTCCTTCCTCACTCGTCTGGTTTATTTATTTCTCAACGAACTGACAAACGATGAGAAGTTAGACGGCGACGGAAACACACAAACCAAAACAAAGTTTATGAAATAATGCGAAATGTAAGATGCAATATTTCATCCGAACGGTTTTAATCTTCTATCTTCTTTTCATCTTTATAGGCATGTGTATATCTGTATCGTGCGTTATTCCATTCGAGGATCATTTCTTTTTTCTTTTTCTCATTATACCTTCTTCCCACTCGCCCTTTCTTTTCCAGTAATCGACTATTTTTTTTATTTATTTATTTTTTATTTTTTGAAGTAATCTACAAATAAAATAAAATAAAGAAAAAAAAAAAAAAAGATCTCTTTTTCAATAAAGACAGATAACAGACTCGCCGAAAAAACACAGTCAAAGATGCAAAGAGGACTCTTCAGCGTTTTCATTTAAGCGGACAAAAAGAGAATTGAAGAAAAAAATAAAAAGTATAATCAAGAATGGGTGCTTCTTTTAGTTTTCTATAAAGCCGGGAGCTCTTCTACTTGTATATCTGTTTTTCCAATTCCTTTTTTTCCTTTTCCTATCTTTCCTTTTCTCATATTTTTTACTCGTCTCTTGGCATTATTTTTGAAGATCCAACAATGGTAATATTATTCTTTTCTTTGGATTCTTCGATGGATTTATCCTTTATCTTTTTTTTTTTTTTTTTTTTTTTTTACTTCGTTTTGTTGGTTGTGTTTTCTGAACCTTTACTACACCCGTTCAGAAGTTCCTTTTTTCCTTTCCTGCAAAGAACACCGCAAAGCATCGAGGTGAAATAGTGAAAAAAAAGGAAGGTAAAATTTGTTATAAAAGAAAGATAAAACAGTGTAAAAAAAAAATGAATGTAATAACTTTTTTTTCTTTTTTTTTTCTTTTTTTTCTTTTTTCGTAGGCATTCGTATTCAAATGTTGGAAAATGGTGAGTGGCGAGAGGGCACACAGACAGTGGCTCGCTTCTTCAGACGGAATACAACGTCGGATATCTGATTACAGATTCTTGATTGGTTTCAAATTACTTTAATTTTCGCCGACAAATTAACCTCTTCATTTTTTTCTCTTTTTTTTTTTTGGCGGCCAAAAAACGAGCTGAAGACACTGGGCTCGACTATAAAGGAAAGTGTGTGCGCCTCAAATGGGGATGACTACCTTTGCGTTGTGTTTGCTCCCGCCGAGTCGAATACGGTTGGGTAATAAGATTCTAATGGAAATCGGATTGCTTCGAACACACTGGCCCAGTTGAACATTGTTTGTCGATCGAACAACAAGTGGAGCAAACTTTAGGGAGGAAATACTCCAGCTGGGGCGAGTTACCAACGAGCACATCGTTCAAACTGAATATTTTATGACACCTTCAACCGGAACCTAACACCTCATTCACGCATTCACGAAATATATAGTTACAGGCGAATTTTATTCTAAATGCGGTCAAACTTCGAATGTTGCTCTGGGCGAACAACTCCGGTCATCTTCACGGTTTCTTCGAATTCTCTCCTTTATTTCATCGCCTAATTTGGTTACGGTATAACGCTTCAACGTACAAATTTAGAACCGCGACATACTCGACGTGCAACTGATCTGTGGTAACATTTCAAAGAGATTAGTGTGCTCGACGATCGATATTCAAACTTCTTGGAAGACATTAGGTATCCGTTAGGCTACTTAAGATAATCCTTTTTTAACAACATTCAGACTAATGACGGCTCTCCCCAACGAAACATTTTTCAGTTCAAATCGAACTCTCTAATTCCCACTAAAGCAAATACATTTATAAGTTTAAATGAAATCGCATTTTTAACCATCCCAACGAACACCATTTTCCTCACTGTGCCTCTCATTTAAGCCAACTGTACTTATTCGAAAAGTACAGACGAGTTGAACGCGACCTTGATCAGAAACTTTATGTAGGTAGGTAGGTAGGTAGGTAGGTACCTATGCACAGTATACAGGGTCGGGTGTTCACCTTGCAACTTCCCATCAGAAAATACAGGCGAATTTTCGGCATTTGGCTCGAGTCAGATCTGACTTTTACGATCGCTTAAGCGAGTCATCGTTTTGTCGCAGATGACGTTTATTTGAACATTTACTGTAAAATTAAATGTTAGGTATAATGTATAAGAATACATATTTTTTTCACGTCGTCGATGAGAAATTTTAATATTTTGGCTTTCGATCTTTCTCTCATGTTTCAAATTACGTATTTCGTAACTGTTGGAGTTCTCTTCAAAAAATGTCGTATCCAACAGCAATTTTGTTAACATCTTCCTCGACATTGATGATACAACCTTGAAACTTTCATCATTTGATTTTTCGTGAAAGTAATGAGAACTTTTCAAGCAACTAAAACCAAATTCGCGTGTATTTTTCGATGAGACAATTACCAAGTAAACACATTATACCTAGGTATATTATATGTAATGAGAAGTCCGAGATCTGGACCTCAAAATAAAAATTATTTTCGACAAACATAAGACAGAATAATGACGTCACAATTTCAGACAAATTTTCGAGAGACAAAATTCGAATTCGGACATTATATTATCCGAATTCGAACTCGTACTCAGATGACAACGTGAATACAGAAATAAAATCTAATTCTCTTTCAGGCAATTATAATGCATTTTATTGCAGTAACGACTTTTCCGAATTCAGACAATTTCAGACAATAATTTGGTTCGACCTGACAGACTGGCGCCATGAGACATATATTAAATGAAGACGAATTAAATAGAAGTAAAAACCCATTGACGGACATGAATGCAGCCAACCTTTTTTATCTTCGTTCTTTCCACGCTTTGCTTGCGGTTTGCAGTCATTTAATATATTTTATTATATTTTATTTTATCAGTCATCCACGTGCGCTTTTCGCCTATTGTATGCCGACGTATATTAATTTCTGATATCTGTAATTTTATTGGCTGTAGACATTTGGTAATTCCTCTCGCTTTTTGTTATCGACATCGCATGTTTGAAGGCAATTGGCGGACAATAAGTGGGGAAATTTCCTCAACAAGAAGAACTGATTCGTAAAGACAAATTCTAATTTTTAAATCACTCTCTTCTTTGCACTGGCGACACCCGGTACTGGGTTTGTCTTTGCAAATGAGTCCTTCTTGTGTAGGCGGATAGTAGCAGGTCCAAGTCACAAGTCGTACGTTTAAGTCCTCACATTAGGCAATTTAATAAGTGTACCATCTTCGTGATGCAGAATAAGATTCAACCTGATCTACCTTGAAGACAACTAGGATGGTAGTTGGTGTTCCAGATAGGTTCAGTTGAAGACAAAGGCAAATTAGGAATGTTCTTTCGTCATGAAGGATCAGTAGTGATGACACATAAGACATTCCTAGTTTTGCCAGTTGCACATCGCATTTCAAGGCGATCTTTTAAAAACACCTGCGAGGTGAAGCATCAGTCGACAATACGATCAGATGGAGTTCCTGGCACCTGCTAGGAGGGAAATTTGGTGTGTTGAAGACAACTTTCAGACAAGCTTGGTTCGAGATGACTGCCTTGCTCTGTCATTTAAAGGCCGCATCGAGCCTTCCTTTTTCGCATAGTGGATTTGACTCCATCTATGTTAGTAACTTTCTCACCTCACTCTCACTCTTTCCAAAAGCTCCGAGACCTAAAGTTTCATATTAGGAGTCTTTTAAAACAACAAAACCATCACTTATGAAGACACACAATTAGGTGAAGACACAACAACTTTCTGATGGTTTCTCCTACTTGTTGTCTGCCATAGCTTTTTTTTTAACTTTTTATTTTTTTCCGCTACACACTTTGCTTTGTTCCACTTTGTCGACACTATAGTTCTTTTGTAATTATAGTCTTTGACAAAATAATTCTGCTGTTTGTTTTTGTAAGTTTCGAACCTTGTATGGATCAAAACTTTGTTAGGCTCTTCTTTCCACACAACTTAGCTTATTGCTGATTCGTCATATTAATTTGCTGAGGTATGAAGACAAAAGTAAGCTGCGTTTTGCCGTGTCTGAAGAAGTCTAATTCACGTCAAGAAGAATTCAGCCGTAGGACATAGTCAAAGTCAAAAAATAAAATGTCTTGAAAACACAATTCAAGACCCCTCGATTCAGTGTTTCGGCTGCATGATGCCCTAACTTTAGGACATTGTGACGTCATTAGCATTTAAACACCACTATACATTAAAGGTTGACTTTATGACACGTGATAGGAATCAATTTCGTATGCCTCATAAAATATTGGCGACTGTGGCAGTAATTGATTTTGGACGCCTCATAAAATATGGCGACCGTGACAGGAATCGATTTCGGACGCCTCAGTACATAGAAAATAGAGAGTAAAGAGGCAAACCTTTTTTTTTTTTTTACCGCAGGTTCACTCACCTATGTTAGAATTAGAGTAATATTTTACTTCTCTTTTTTTATAGGTCAATATTTCTACATTTAGTTCTATTAGAATAAAGTACACATGTGACTAGATATGTGTTTATTGTATCACGAACATACAATGAATGAATAAAACGGAGAACTAAGATGGTGAATATAGTCTTCAACGGTTGATCGATCGTAGAATATTCTGGAAGATCGATATATTATCGATATTATATCGATAGTTTATTGTTTATATCTCGATAAGTTCTATACCGGTTTTATTCATATTGAGTTCTCCTTTATTAGTACTAAGTTTTCTCAGTTTACTTTTCTAGTAATACATCTTTGGGTTCAACTCTAACAAGTTCATATTACTTTTTATTGTTCGTTTTTGCTTTCTTCAGCCGATGTTAATTTAGAATTTTATTTATTTTATTTGATTACTGAATTGCTGGGCAACACAGCGTAGTTTTATGCATTCGTTTCCTTTATACGCCATTCAATGAGAGAGTGCCACAATGAAATGAGCAATATTACATCTACCGGCAACGAAAAGCAGAAAGAAAACCAACAATTTTGATAGAAAAATTTATGGTCATTTTGTTCCAAAAAAGTAAATAATTACCGTTTCTATTCCCTCCACCCATATATACCTATACTTACGTCATGTTTTGAAAATTTCTCGCTGAATGGAGTATAATGCTGTGGTCCTCATGTTGTGAATGTGTGACTGAGCGTCAGTGTGAGTGCGCTAGGTTTTCATTCAACCAAAGAGTATTAAATATACTAGAGGACGCATGTGAAACAAAAAACGGCACCACTTTCATAACCAAAATATTCGCCATTACTAAGTTACCTTTAATTTTCAATTTCATTTTTATCTACGAATTTCGGTTGACTGTGATTACTAAATTAATAGTTATATGTATTCATTCATTTAACTAAATTATTTGAAAAAAAAAAAAATTTCTGATTATTTCTTATGGGCCCGAATGGAATTCGGTACCAAAGGAGTGGGTGGGTACAAATAGCTTCAAAAGTGGTGCCGTTTTTTCGTAACAGCGTTTAGATTAATGTGCGTCCTCCTCCTCTATTATATTTAATACTCTGTGCATAAGAAATTATACACCTAATAAAAGTGTAACCTTTTAATTCATGTTTATGAAACTTATTCACTTTCAAGTTGCCAAATTACCTGTTAACTTAGAAAACAAATCTGAAAATCTGGGGAAATTATTATGCGGATTTTATATGTTGGCGAGAAAACAAAAAAGTTTCGGCAGCTGATGTTACCTCCCTCATAAGTCCCTAAAAACCGAATTTTTAGCAGTAAAATGTTCGACAGCTTTGCAGTCGAAAACTACAGGGCATGTGAAAAATGAGAACTTATTTAAAACCTTATTTTTAGAAAATTTGATGAAAAAACTTTTTAATACAATTTTCAATAGAATCGATTTTTAGGTGAGAAAATCAAGAAAACTACTACGAAGTATGGTTCGAAACATGTTTGGGATTGAGAAGGGTGAGATGCCTGACCCGTAATTTTATTTTTTTAATACATTTTTATTATTCTAAATTTTCTCTTCTTCACACTTCTCGTCGTCTTTTTATATCATTCTTACCTCACGCCATTCACACTTAGTTTTATACGTTTTCTTCACTGATTTATTATTTGGCGATCTTTATATTTTTCTTTTATGCGCCATATACATGTGTAGTGTACGCATTCTTGCTTTTGCATGTTTGTGCTTTGCTATACTCTGCCCTACAAACTGCTTTTTTTGTTGCCTAGCTTGTACATCTCGGCTTAACCGTTTTTTAATTTAAACTGTGCTTTGTGTATCTACAGTGGCCAATGATAATGCTTCTAGCTTTTCAGGTATTGGCTGTACAAAGATCGTACGATGTACGAAGGAATGCAGTTTGATATAGTGGTGGCATCAATAGCGATCCGATTTTGGTCGCCTACTTTGTTAGGCTAAGTTAGTTGTTTGATTCTTAAATCATATACTGTGTAGGGATCTTTGTCCTGAATTCACTCTTTCGATGTCTTATAATTTATCACATCGTCAGCTCCTATAAATGGCTACGTCTAATGAATACCAAAATCTAAACTGGAATTGTGCATGTAAAATATCTTTGTTCATAAAGTTTCGAGCTTAATAATTGAGTTAGTAGTGTATGAGATCTTGATGCTTTAATACACGCCACCTTTTCACCCAGTTAAAGTACTGATTCACCAGTTTTCAAAGTATTGTTCAAAATTGTGTTTTTTATAAATATCGGACCATATCGATCAGTGGTGTACCTTCTTTTGTTAAATCAGAATTGAAATTCAATTATACGAGGTCTCACAATTTGGAAATCACTTGTGGTACCACATTAGCAGCCAGGCAGAGCATTTTGAGCAAGTGCTTGAATTTGTCATTTTTGGTGAGTTTTTCAACTCTAGTTGTCTATGCCAATTGATTGTCTGTCTGTAGGACTTCTTCGGCCAAATCAATGTGGAATTGATACTGTACCACACCCACGGAGAATTGCATCATTTCAAGACTGTTGCTACATTTGTCAAATGCTAATCAGTAATATAAACTTCATTTTTTATGCCTCTTGTTCCATTTGTTAACTTGCTTGGGAATCTTGAACCTAAAATGTTAGCCTAATCTAATAGGCATGTTGTGGGAAGAGGGTGATTGGTTTAGCTGGTTCTTTTGGGTGTTCTGTTGGTTGTGGTGCTTCCCCCTTTCTCTCCTCAAACATCTTTTCCTACACTTGGCCATGCAGGTATCTATACCTCTTTTGCCTTTGCCTTTCTATCGGTTTATTTTGTTTTGTTGTGTGACTTTTTCAGACATCACATGGGGTATTAACTAGAGGGATGGTAATTATTTGATTTCTTATGGTATCCTCCTCTCGTATAATGAACCCCAAAAAAGGCAAACCAACACCTTTTTTTTTCTTCCAAGAAAAAGAGGGTGGGGACGATAGAGGTAGGTATTCCCGTCGGTCGATGGTTCCATTCCCCGGGCTGGCGGAATACCTACAATATGCCCATTCGTGCTTATCCCAATCTGAACCTGCACTGGAAAGGAAATCAATTTGTACTATTTTGAACGAAAATTAGTACATTTATTATAGTTTGAGAATCGATTCACAAATAACGATTGCAATTTTCAACGTGCAATAATCAGTTTTTTAAACAGTATGCAGAAATTTTGAGCAGCCTACAAAATTAAGGGATGAAATTTGAAATTTATTATTATTAAAGCATAACGGTCCTTACTTGTTGGCAGGTTCACCCTTCATACGTGGCATTTATTGATCCTTCCAGACATAATTTCGATATCACCACTCAATTCTGCACAAAAAAGTATTCGAGATACTCAAAATAAAAATTCTACGAACATCTTGGTTTTTTATCGCAACTTCCACAACTTTTATTTCTTCTGCAATATCGTACGATGACGAAGCATCTCTGCTAAACAAACAAACACACACACACACACACGTAGGAAAAAATCTGAGAAAAATATGACATCCTTAGGGAAGACCTGCACGATGAATTTTACATTGGCTGCGGAATTTGGCGGGCACTATACGGTGCAGACGTAAACGTAGACGTAGGTTACGCGATAAAATTTTGAAATTTATTTCAACCTGGCGAACAGGTACGGACGGCGTTATGGCCACATACGGTTTCGTTGCGAAGGCGAGTGTCGAAAGCAAAAGGCCTTGGACGTGGAAGAGGGCGGTTTGCAGGAGAAATAGAAGGGGCAAAAATACACGCCACACGGGCCAGTCCCAGAAGGGGTGTGCAGACTAGAGCTGGGAGGGTTTTCCTACCACAGTGTACGCTACGCTACTATATATTTCATAAAGCGAAATGCGTTTTCCCTTCTCTCGGCGTCGCGGATCGCTCCTTATTTCCTTTCATTAAATATTTTATCGTTGGCCGTGTAATGAAATAGGTCTTCATTATTTTCCAACAAAGTGGCACCGGCGTATAACCGATATCAAAGCCATTGTGTTTCTCGGTCGGACACGTTACCTTTACACGTTTTTATTACTCTACCTACCAGTCTGTAAATAGTAGGTACCCACGGTACACGCATAGCACTGCAAGCCATGTTGTTGAAAAACCAAAAAGGGGTTGGTTGCGTGGTTCTCGGCCGGGAGGGGGTAGGGCGGTCGGTATGCGTGTAATGACAGCGGGTCTAGGCAGGTCAGCCTGCCAGCCGATGAGTCGAAGTGGTAAAAGGCAAGGAAGGAACAAGAAACGGAGACAGCCAGAGCAAAGAGAGACACGATCGCCACGGAAAATCCTATACCTACCCTACCTACCTACCTATCTACCTACCTACCTACCTACCTTCCTAGTCTAGCCTACTCGTATTATTATCATTGTTGTTATTATTATTACTACTAGAGAGTACCCAATATGCTGCTACGCAATACGCATGCAGCAATATGAATAATTCACAGAAATATATAAACCATAAATGTGTCTCAATTATCAATAAATCAGGTGCACAATGAAGAAAAAAAGATTAAGAGTTAGAATGAAATTGAATTACACACATAGCCAAATATATCTGTAACTGGTCACGTGATTTACTGTTATTATTCTTGTTATTATTGTATGCTCAACATGAGAAAATGGAACGAAAAATTCTTGAAAAAAATTTTTTTTCACTGTAACTAAATGGACTGAACATACGGATAAGAACGTGAAGGCCAGTTATTTCTTATAAATAAGAATAATTGGAGGAATAAGGTCCTTGCTTTTGATTGACAATTTTTAACATTATTTGGGCTGAAAGATCTATAACAAGTGAGAAACAAGATAATTTTAACCAAAATGAAAAAATTTCAGTATTCAAACAATGAGAAAGCTACCGAACTTTTTGTAATAAAAATCACCTTCCACCAATTACGCTCATTATGTTTCTTTCTATTTGATACCTGGGGCTGGTATCCATCGTTGTATAAGCAGTAACAGAAAAACTTCATTTATCAGTTGAAGTATACTACTTCATTTTCCTGATTCTTAAGAAAACCTCATGTAATGATGAAAAACCTCTCACTCAATAGTTTTAAGTTCTCCATATTTCACCATTTTGTGTGAGGAAAAACTAATTAAATAATAAAAACCTCAAACTGATTCTCTAGTTGTTCTGAGGAAAACTTATTAAATAAGAAAAACCTCTGTTTCTCCATTAATAGGCCAAAAATTGATAGATCGTAAGATTATTGCCAAAATAAATTATATAAAATTATTTATTGAATTGCCTTCAACCACCAAAAGACTATTAAATAAGTTTTATTAAAAGAATAATTAAAATCGGTACAATAAAGATCTTATTGTTTGATTATATTGATTCTCAAGTTCAATGTTTATGTCTTATTTTCTTTTTCAAGTGATGTTATGACTCAACAAGTAATTAATAAAGAAAAATATATGAAACATATTACGTGTATTACGAATAAGGATAATAAATAAAGGAAAAAGTATTAAACATTTTATGTACAAGGTATAGAAAACAAAATGAACAAACAAGTAATTAATTAGAACTAGGTATGAAAAAGATGGTTTTGACAAGAAACTTCAGTGAAGTCAGATATTCAGTGTCATTTCTGAATGATTATTTTGTAAAACCACAATAAATGTTATAATTATGCCATTTCACCAGTTTATTAATAGTATAATTATATCTCCATTTTAATGGAGTTAATTTGATTTGATGTTGTCCCTATTATTTATAACTGATTTTCCGAGTTTTACAAAGTTCCCTACAGGCAAAAGTTTAGTTAGTATATCAGCCTCCTGTTCTTTTGATGTAACAACTTTAACTAAGTTTACTTTGCCTTCCATTTCACATTCTCGTACAAGGTGATAACGAGTATGCAAATATTTTAATCTGGGTGTTCCTACTATCTGTGCTCCATCTATCGTAGATTTAGTATCACAATATATGTTGGCAGGTAAAAGTTCAATTCCCACAATATTTCAGCTTGAATGATTAGCTCTTTGGCTAATTCACTTATAGCGATAAATTCTGCCTCACATGTAGAAGTAGTTACACACTGTTGTTTGTAACACTTCCACATTATAGTTTCTTCGTATAATTTAATCAAATATCCAGCAGTTGAAATTCCTGTTTCACTGCAATCACCCCAGCTTGCATCAGAATATCCTTCTAGATTTTCCTTATCGTTAGTATAAGTTAATCTCATATTTTCTGTATATTTTAGATACCTGAAGATTCTTTCAAGCTACATTATGTTCTCTTGAGTAGGGTTTGATTGACACCAACTTGTGAGATTTACCACTAATGCTGTATCAAGTGTTGTTTCTCCTATTAAATATAGTAAGCATCCAACAGCTTCTCTAAATGGATACTTTTTGTCATTTTCATTATTCTCTGGTTGATTTTTATTGTTATTTTCATTTCTCCTTTTAACTTGCATTGTGACCCTATGGGTATTAAAAAGTTTGTAATTTTCCATTTTGATTATCCTCAATAATTTAAAAAAAAACGTGTTTGTTTTAACTCCATTATATTAAAACTCTGATCTCTATTGATTTAAATTCTTGAATATTCCTTGAGTGTAACCTTCTCAGAAAATTTAAATATTTTTCTCAACTTCTCCTTTAATTGTTTAATCGATTCAGATGAATTTCCTACTATGAGTATGTCATCTACATACACAAGTAGGATTATAAACATGTCTTCGTGTTTCCAAGTAAACAAACACGGGTCTTTCATATCATTAATCAAACCCAATCTTTTCATCTCCACTTTGAAAAGTGTATTTCAACTTTTGGGACTTGTTTTTATATGGATTTATTCAATTTACAAATCTTTTTCACCAATTCAGATTTGTCTATTCCCACTCCTTCAGGGATTTCCATATAAATTGGTGTATTTAATTCGCCATGTAAAAATTCAGTTTCAACATCCAGCTGACAGATCTCCAGTTTTTACTTGTTTACTATTGCTGGTAAATTTTGTACTGTTGCCAGTGGTGTTACAGGTGCATATATTTCTATCAGACTATATTCTACTTTATCTTTGAATCTTCTTCCCACTGGTCTTACTTTGTAGCAAATGCTTCCTAGTGGCTCAGATTTGATTTTAAACAGCCATTGTGAGTCAATGATATTAGGTTTTTCTCCATTTTCATCAATGATTGGTCTATCAACAATATTCCAGAATCCATGTTGTTGTAGGGTGTTTATTTATTTTTGAATGACTTCTCCATTCTTTACCAGCTGAAAAATTGACCACCTCCATCCCAGTTTTTGGGTCTTCATTCACCTCAGCCATTGCTACATAAACAAACGCATCTACATCCTTTTTTTAAGTCTTTTTCTTTTAACCAACCTGAGTTGTCTATATTAAAAGCTTCGGCTTTTTGTCTCTTTTCTCCTATTAATCTTTTTAATTTTCTTTGTTTAACTCCGTTATTTGTAGGTTTCTCCAGTTGGTCCAGTTTAATCATTATTTGTTCAACCTATCACTGTTTTTATTTTCTTATTCACCGTTAATTTGAATTTGTCTTTGTACACCAGTTTTTCATTAAATCTCATATCTCTAGATTCAATTAAAGATTTTCTCTCAGGACATAGCAGTAGATAGCCTAACTGAGTGTATCTAACCATTGTGGTACAGATATTTCACCCTGAAAATTTTGACTCAGTTTTTTTTTTTTTTTTTTCACCTTAGAAAATGCTAAGTAACCACAAATCTCTGTGTTTGGTTAAAATGACATGTAGTGTTAGGTGAAAATTTAATTAAAGGAATCTCGTAATTGATAGATTTGTGGGGTGTATGATTGTACATGTAAATAGCTGCATTAACAGCTAGATCCCACATATTTTTGGGTAACCCTGAATCTATAATAAGAACTTTGACTTTGTATTGTAATGTGCGGTTGAATCAATCAGCTAGTCCATTATGTTGTGGCATATTATGGCGTATTATTTGGAAAACATTTCGAGAAGGTATTCGTATCTATAGGATGTAGACGAAATGAGTCTGTTACTTTTTCCGATTCTAGGTACCTACCTATTCTACAATGTAGGTAACAGTAAAACCTAAGGGACCAAGCCTGGCCAAGTCATCCCACACTAGGCCTCAATTTCAGGCCTAGATACACACTGTTGACTGGCCTTCATCATCAAGCAAGTTATGTAACGCCACTACATCATTTATTCTCGAAGAAGAACTGTAGTTGCAGAAGAATACGCTTAAGAAATACGTCTGATAAGAGAGACAATCCTTCATATGAGACAAGATCAGAAAAACGAAAAAAATAAAAATAAATAATGCAAACAATGTGATTTGGGTATGCTTAGATGAGACACAGCACATATCCTCTTATAGAGACATACGATAAAAGAATTACGAAAATAATTTTCTTCTTCTTCCGAGTGGATTTGCAAGATTCTTCGCACTACTCCCCAATACTTCCAAGTTGTTGCAAAAAATTTATGACGCATCACCAAATCGGCTAAATCAAAATAATCATAATGCCAAAATATTATCGTTCGTTGGAAATTAATATAGTGTGAGCTGGTCATTTGTGTAATAATAATAATAATAACAATAAAAAAAAAAATGCTTTTCCTTCTGTTTTTACCTTTGCACCTTCGATTTACGGAAACAGCCGCTCAAACGAGACAAAATGGCTTTGCTTAACGAGACTCTTTCTCTTATTAGCGGCTTCAACTATATTTGAGATTGATTCTCTCCGCTATTTTTGTACGCTATTGTTGAGTAATTTTTCAGTGGCTTAAACAATCAGTTATTCCAAGCTAGATAAAAAGTTAAAAGGGGGAGTGGGTAAAAGTTAGTTTTCATCACTAAAAAAGTACAGAAGCCAAAATATAAAATTTTTCAACTATTTTGCTGTTCAGGTGCGCGCAAGTAGAATGTTTCAAAAATTCCTTCGGAAGAAGATATGATGAAACTCTTGATGAAGGCAATGACAAGAGCCCCCTGGTTTACTAATTCCATTCCTACGGCTACAGTTGAAGAATATTATATTGAAGGAGTTAATACTTAAATAGTTGAGTAACGCATTCATATGAATTTGTAATCCATTTGAATGAGGCAATAGTTATTCAATTTCAAAGTTTTATTTATAATGACAATTCGCTTTATGATATTTGAATTAATAATTATTTAAATAAAAAAAAAATTTAATATAACACATTTTTAAAAAGAACTTAAAAGCATAAAGAATAATTTATCCTAACCCCATACGGATTGTCCTAAAAATTTGTGATTGTGAATGTTAATAGCTATGAAAATACTTGTAAGATTTAAAACAAAAAACATGGGGCGCATGTAACGGATAATTGATACATGTTGATATATGAATAGTTAACCTAAGTAACTAACAATTTTATTGCACAGCAAATCATATGAACTGTTGTGTGAGTTTTCTCAACAACAGCTAATCTCTTCACTCCTTACTATTATCGATTGCATGCGCCCAACTTTTTCATTTTAAATCTAACAAGTATTTTCATAACTATTGAAATTATAATCACAAATTTTCAGGATAATTTGTATGGGGTTAGGAATCTGTATGCGGTTCTTAATCTGCACGGGGATAGGATAAATAATTTTCTATACTTTTTAGTCAGTTTTAAAAACCTCTTAAATTAAAAAAAAAAATTATTTAAATAATTATTTTCTAATTTTTAATTCACTCATTTTTGGTATTAGCGCTGGCTCCTTGAATTCCTTTTCACGCATTTACCCATATTCCAACTTGTTGATGAAATATTTTCTACTTTTTAGTGTCATATATATGTATGTATATGAGTTTTGCAATCGATTTTAAACTAACTTTCTGATGAGCTAGAGACTTGAAACTTTAACATATTCCATTTTTTTATCCAGTTGTGACCTATGTTTAAAGTTTCAAGGCTGTAACTCATCAAAAAGTTACTTTAAAATCGATTTCAAAATTTGTACCGGACAGACGGACAACAAACTAAATTAATAAAAACGCGGTTAAAAGATAAAGAAAAAACCTGCTTTGATTAATATGAATCTGGCAATCTTGAATTTCCAGAACTTGAAATATTTTACTCGCAGAACGCTTTATTCGTTATTTATAGGAGGTCAGCTTTTTTCTTCATCCACATTTAGCTTTCTGTTAGAGAAAGTCAACGGCGTAGGGTACAATGGACCCCCAACGAAAAAAGGGGGTACAAAGTATCATTTGTACACACCAAAAAATATTGTTAATAAACAAAACAACTTTTTGCCTAACAGGTATCGTGTTCCAAAATTTTATATGTGATCTGAACGATAAGAAAAATCATATTCTTAACCAACTTCCAAAAAAAAGGCGGTTTCTTATCAGTTCGATCTGTATATGTATAGCATATTTGTTTAATGTACGTTAAATATAACTTCTCATTCTTAGAACCAGGGCTGTCAAGCTAGATGAAAGCCAAAAAAGCTGTATTTTAGATATTCTTAGCTTCAAGCCTAAGCTTTATTTTTTTCAAGGTAAAAGCTAGCTAAGAGCTATATTTTTTTATCCACTTTTGACTTTTTTTCGCTTTACTACCCCACAATTTTATTAGTTTCTCTTTTTATTATCAAATTATTCGTATATTCATAAATTTTCAGTAACTATAACAGGGATATAGAGTTGAAATTTTCACGGCAGATTTTACTTATGTTAGTGCAATTCTGATAGAAGTTTGTTGATTATTTGTTCGGCAGTTTCTGAGATAACTGGAAAAGAAGCAATTGCTGGGACAGTGGTTTTCCCAGAATTTTGAGGAAATCGCTGAAAGGATCGGATTGAAATTTTCACGAAAGATTTTCCTTATATATTTGCAGGTCTGATAGAAGTTTGATGCTTATTTGTTCTGTAGTTTTATAGAAAATTGAAAAAGAACTTTGGTTCAAGGTTTTGAAAAAACTACCAAACGGATCGTGCTGAAATGTTCGAAATGGGTTGTCATGTGAGAGCAATTTAGGTAAAAGTTGAAGTATCTTTTTCTTTTTTTTTATTTACGGCGCAACGGATTATGAGCGTCGTTTTTGCTTGCATTAATTTAGGTTGTTTTTTTTTTTTTCATTTAAAAAAAAAATATTGTCATTGAAAATTGGCAAACTAGGTTTTCTAGCGAAGTATCACGGCGCTATAGTTTTTTTAAATAATTAAGTTGGTTGATAGGGAGGGTTATAATATTACCAGTAGTCCCCCTCCGATTTTGTCACTGCTACAAAGATATTTCAAATTTCTTGGTTCTTTGATTTTTCAACTTGTACCCCCTCCCCAAAAGAAAACGTTCCTACGTCTCTGGAGAAAGTATACATATAGAGAGGGCGGGGCTTATCGAGGTTTAATTTATTTTAAACTTCATCACAACAGCATTTCTGGCATTTCAAAACATCTAATACATATGTAGTACAGGAATAATGTGCAGTTCAAGTACGACCGTCACTCCAGAAACGAGTAACATCGAAATATCAAAAATCATCTTTCTTTATCATCCTTTATGGGTTTGTAGATAAACTGAGAACTTACTCTTATTCCCTCCGTCCATTTTCACTTACAAAAGTATACGAATTCGATGCACAAAAATAATTATCCGATACGTCCAAAATTCAAACTCCGGCGTGAAATGATCATTTTCCTAACCACTGATCGGAAAAAATCCATTTCAACTCCCTCGGGTGGTGGTTCCTTTGCGAATTTTCTTCTCAATGAAATGCGAGAAGGCTAATTCGTATTTATACATCTACCCACACACACATACACACACACACACACACACACACGCACACACACACCCACGCGCATACTTTTTTCAATGGGCCACCGGTATCAACGCCGCAGAGATTACATGGGCGATAAATGATACATATTTTGGCGATTTTGTATTATTCATTCTCGGTTTATTCGTCAACCGCATCCATAAGTTCCATGATGCGGTGCACGTGATGTGGATTAACATGGCTAAAGGAACGAGTAACGTGATACACGAGGGGGGCAGAATACGTTCGGGTATACGCGCATTTTACACAGAAAATATACCCGAATAAGGTACCTATATCGATGTAAAATAAATCACGGAAGAGGGAGCGAAAATAAAAAAAGGGAAATGGCGGGATGGCTTATTAAAAATCCAGTCTAAAACAGGGTGTGGGTAAAAAAAAAACAAAAAAAAAAAAAAAAACATGGGAGAAAGTGAAAATATAATAAATAGCACCCTTTGCACGACAGTGATAATGATCCCTTTTTTCTCCTCTCCCCATTCGAATAGGATATATAGCTAAAACTCGACGGCGTACGCATTTTCGACGAATCTCCTCTTATTTCTGCAGTAGTACCCTCTATATTACACTTTACCTCATCTTTCAATCGCCATTTTAATATACTTCGTACATATCACATATACACGTATACTCCAGTAGCCCTTCGATAGTGCATTTACCCCTGCTGCGATCATTCGCATGGAAGGGGTGCCACTGCGGACTTTGCTTTGTGAGAACGAAATTACATATTTTTTCGCTCTCACTCATCCATTTACAGTTTTTTTTTGTTTTTTTTTGTTTTTTTTTTGTTTTTTTTTGTTTTTTTATATACAGTTTTTATGACATTTTATGCCGCGCGATTTTTGTAATATGACGCCTAATTTTTAACTTACATAAAAATGAGAAAGAATCATTTAGAATATCACAAAAAAAAAAGGGATCAGTTCGTGAAGTTTCGATCGAAGAGAAAATAAATTGCGATTTTGTAATCAGAAAAGGAAATCGATCGAATTTTTTAAGGGCTGCTAGAAGATTCTTCTTAATGAGTGGGAATGATTGCAAACATAAAATCATTCTAATTTCTCTCCCAAATTGTAGGGAAAAGAAGTATGATCGAGAGCGCCAAAAACTCAATTCAACTCAAACGAAACTACACCAATATTCGATTCACTGATACTGTTAATGAAATAAGAAAATAGATTTTCAAATTTTTGAATCATTTACGGACAAAAAAAAGAAGCACTAAAAATAAAAAAATGTTACACATGAAACCATATTTATTTTTATTTTTTATCAACAATGTTAAAATACCAACCGTTTTTTTTTTTTTTTTTCTGAATAAAACTTTTCAAGTAAGCACCAAATTTGAAGAAAACTTACGCATCCTGTCTTTTACTCGGTTTAATTGGAAAGTGGAGGCACCATAAGGAGCGCTAAATTTGCCTCATATTATCACAGGGTGAAAACAGGAAAATGTATTTTTCCCACTTTTTTTTGCATACCGAAAAAAAAAAGAGTTCGAATTGATTTTTTGAGAATGGGAATGATTTAAAATGGATAATCACTAATCGTCAGAGGATGATCTTTAAATCCTATCCAACTGTAACGATACAAACTCATTTTTAAAAGAAATTTTCGCATTACAACATCAATACATACTTTACTTATTTTCATCCATTATTCTGTTTTTGTCGGATCACTATCTTCGCCATCAGAGTGTGAAACTTTTGCTCCACTTTTTAATTGTGCAAACTTGTAAGCTCAGGTATGGTCATGAACTCATTAGAATTGAACTATTTTTGGAGTTGTAAGTTCTAATTGTCTTAAGATTTTATTTATAATACAGTACGACAATCAGAATCGCAGTAACTAAATTGATCCATACTGTACAGGTATGATAATATAAAATATTATTCTTGACTAATGCAGTTTTCGACAATAAGTATTATCCAAAAAATAAATTTTATGCTTGAAATTTGGCACCAACTTAAAAAGTTTTATTCAGAAAGAAAAAAGGATGATGCAGTAACATCTTTGGTCTATGGTCACAAAATATGGTTTCATAACATCTCAACGAAACTGTTTTTGATGTGTAAACATCTTAACGCTTGGTCCACACTCTAGTAGGGGCTAAGATGAGAATTACGATCGTAACTCGTACATCTTACAAGTTTACAATAATGTAACTGTAGGCGTTTAGGTGTGTGGTTGTGTGTGTGCACAACGCGCATGCTCACAACCACACTATTATGTTTACACATTAATCTTTCATGAGTCCACGTTGGGACTCACGCTTTTTTTTTCTTTTTAGTGCTTTTCTTTTCATCCATTGTTTATTTTACCATCTGTTTTTAAGTCGGTTTTAATTTCTCGCTTAAATTTGATTTTTTGATTCTTTCGGGATGAAAAGGTTACACAGACAAAGAAACTTTTTTATACCAACAGTCCAACTCAGCATCATTGGCTAAATTTTCGAATACGGTGGAATTCGTCCAACTTTGAAACACTTGGATGCGGTTCGGAGTCAATCACAAAATTCGTGGAGCAAACAACACGACTGTAAGAAGAGGATTCAAGCACCATCATTCAAATGTAAATACAAACTGGTAAAATGTTAAAAAGCAGAACACTTGTTATCAGAATTCATAGTTGCCTTAAACTATTGGCAACACCCCTACTTAGCATCAATGCCTCTCAAACATGTCATTTTCGAACCCTCGATCTAATTACAAATTTCGTCTCACTCCACCCATTCTACTCCCACATTCGATCGTACACATTTTTCACAAAACTTGTTCACCAATCGAACTCCAAACATCAAGATCACTAATCCACTCAATGAACCTTACACTCTTTCTTTTGACCAAAATGACAAATTGAGAATGCACTTACTCAAAATAATACAATTCTGCGAGGTACCTAAAATGATTGACAATTTTCTCGCACTCGACCTATTACAATATTAATATTTGCTGCTTCGTTGGAAGGGGAGAAAAAATAAGGTGACAAACTTCCCAGGAGATTTACTATTACGTAGGAGGTCTTGATTTTTTAGTTTACGATCATTTTCATAAGGGTTCTTGAACGACAACAGATGGTGCTTGGCTTCTAAGGATTATTTGCTCAAATTAGAATGTTTTTTTTTTTTTCTTTCCCCTTTTCTATCACTCGAAGGTAAACGTAAAAAACATAGGCACCATAGGTATTAACTAATCAGGGTAGTTAAAGCAACCAAGTCGAAATCACATCCACATAATGAAGACTAAATTACAATCAATAGGTAGGTAACTGATATTCACAGAACCGCATGTCAACTCCATTTCGATTCCAACTTCTAATAAATTCTACAAAAATTCATAAAAGATAGATTAAATATAGATGAAAATTGAAATGATCGTTATATTATTTTCATAAGCATTCTGAAGGTACTGGATGCGAAAACTGATAATAACTATTTTTGTACCAAATTGAGAGTTAAATAGTGTGTTATTAGAGCCATACTCTTAGTCCTCAGTGAGTATTCACTCAACGTTAAGGGTATTTAGATAAGTGAGTTCACAGGGGATTTCCTGACCAAATCTGATTTTTCCCTTAAACATTCACACGTAAGTAGCAAAAAAGGCGTTTCTAATAGGTACACTAATTTATTGTTCTTCCCTTAAGGAGTTCACTGTATTGTAAACGGAACATCTAAGAATACGACCTACAAAGTTGTTTTTACAAAAGAATCAATAATGATGGAGGCAAACAATAATAAAAATTGAATTTAAGAGCACATTTCCAACACATGTTTACGATCGCGTAAATTCGGATTAGTTAAATGAGCAGTAGCCATTCTGGAAGTCATTATGACTGCATAACGGCAACTTTTCGTCGTTATAGCATAAAAAATAACCAAAATGACGTTAAATACCAAGGAATACCCATAACGACAATAGTATTCCGTAATATAGGGTTAACGTCACTTAACGTTACATACGGCTTCAAAAGACGTTGTTCTTTAGCCATAAAAGTCTGTGAAGATTGAAGAGTGAACAAAAATGACCAGTGAACAGATCATAAATTTTTGTTAAATTAAGGTATTAGGATTACATTTCATGTGTGTAATGATTTAGTTCATTTTGGGAACAGACCATTCTTTGGGGACTGACTGACTTCAAAAAGGAGGTTAGAGGCAAAAATTTCTAAATTATTGAGTGATACATCATTGAATGTAATTTTTGAGGTGCTGAGCTCGAATTTCTTGTTAATTTTAGGATCAGATCATTTTTTGGGGCATAAGAAGCCTCAAAAAAGTGGGGTTAGAAGCAACAATTCACAAATTATTGAGTGATATATTGTTAAATATGTTTTTTGAGGGGCCAAGTTGGAATTTCGTGTCAATTGTTGGATTAGTAATTTTACTGAGACTCGAGCGGCCTCCAAAATATAGGTTGAAAAAAGAAAAAATGGTGTGGTTAAAATTTAATCGTAACGTTTGTTGGAGAATTTTTAATCATTAACGTAATCATTTTTCTGTGATTTATAAGCGTGAATTAACTGAGGAAACTGTTTGATTTGAAATTTTGTAATTGATTTTAAAAACTGGATTCTCTGTACAAAAATTAAAAAATTGAATTCATTTATTATGTATTGGACAAGTGAGAAAAGTTAAATGTGCCCGTAACAGTTCCAGGAAATTTCATTGTTTCTTACTGGTACTTCCCAAGGACGTGAAGATATTTATACATAAGTACTTCAAGTGTTACTAACATACCAACTTGCTCATTTTTTTAGATATGCTATTTGCATATTATTGTCAAATTTTGCGCTTAATGCCGAACTCTTATGGATAGAAAATGTCCAATACTGAATCTTCAATACCTATTGATAGTTGATAATTTAAATTTTGACATCGACAGCAATTTTAAACTTAAAATGACAGATAACTCAAAACACTTTCAAAAAATTATAATACACTTTAATATGACTTAAAAGTAACATTTGCTCAAAAAAAATTATTATTTCCAGTCTAACATTGCAGACTCAGAAGATTGAGTCCCTTGAAATTTCATGGTTACAATAAAAGTGAAAATCCACTGATCTTTGATCAACGAAGTCAACACTTAATTCAGTAACTGACGAATATGAGAAATGATTTGTAATTGGTATGAGTAGGTCACGATAGCTGATTTTATTATTGATCAATAGCGTGACAGAGAGCGACAAGATAACAGAATATTTTGTATAAATAAATTCTTTCAGCACTGATCGAATTATGTATCTATATTAATATATAAAGAGGAAAATTCGGAAAAGTGTGTGTTAAGGGTAATCTCAGAATCTACCAAGCCAATGGGATGAATTTTTGTACCTGCATTCTTCATGAACCTAGGAAGGATCTAGGATTGATTTTACTATTTAATCACTTCGGAAAACTAATTTATAAAGGAAAATCGACGAAGGGTAGTTTAGTTTAATAACGCTGTATGTATATAAAAGTGAACACTGGAAAAACATTATGCAAACTTATTAGTTGCTCATTTAATGGCCTTTATCCAGATTCTTAAATTTACATCATTTGACATATTTTTCGGAGGGCTGAATTTGAGCATCTGTGGAATCCACAGTTGTACATTTATTAGGTACCAGAATTTTTTCAAAATTTTAAAATTGACAAGCAAAAGAGAAATAAAAGATTATGGGGCAATCACTCTGTAAATGAGTCTAAAACATAATTATTTCTTGGCTGATGCAACCCCCATAATTTTCAGAACCTCGGGTGGTGTGTCCGAATTTCTTTCAAATAGATTTGATGAGAGTTACCGATTCCTTCTCGAGTCAATAACCGAATTAACTGATGAAATTATTAAAAAAATTTTTAAATACGCAAAAAAAACTTGGCGAAAATGAAATAATCCAATCATTATCGAAATAAAGAAAAAACTACAATGCAACAGCAGCTCCGTTAGAAACATCAGGTTGGTTTTCGAAAGGTAGTAGGAAATTAATTACTAAAAAGTTATTAGCAGATTATAATTGCGATGATGATCGTATTGAATTTTGTACGCGTTGACGTAAAATTACGCAGTTAAAAACAATTACCTTTTCCAAGATGGAAATTAAAATAGGTTTTTCGGCAGCACCTTCCGGCCGATTCGCACCGAGAGTATTTTGATATCTTCGCGGGTGAAATCGTATATCTTTTATTAAATTCACGTGTGAACGAATCGGAACACGGCACCTGTTGCGCTGAAAATGACCGGGAAGGAATCGGGTCGTCGCCAGGTAGTAGGAGGAAGTAGGTATAGTAGGCAGTAGGCAGTAGGCAGTAGGCAGTAGGCAGTAGGCGGTCGGAGGCAGGTAGCTAGTAGGTACTGCTAGGTACCCTTTAAAGCTGCTTCAGACGCGTATGCCGCGAATATGCCGCGTATATGCCGCGTCTCGTAAACGCCGCGAACGAGTGTAATTAAAATCGATGGGGCGTTAAGCGCGACGAAGATTGGTGATGAATTTTTAACGACGTCGTCGACGCTACCCCCGCAATGGTGGAGTTTTACAGCAGCTCTGTAGAACAAATAGCCCTCGGCGGACAGACAATGATGCGTTATAGGAAAATCCCCTTTTCGGTTTCGTAAATTAATACGATGTTCGTTTAAATCTCTAAAGGCTGATTTACCACCGCGGCTGCCTGAAAATGTACGCCGTGGATTATACATATTATATACCCGTAACCTAATACATGGCCATCTACACTCGCTTCAGCCTTTATGCGCGCCTAGTTGCGGTCACTGCAGCAGCCGACGGTTGAAAAGGGGCTACACGGTGCGCAATTATACGCATTTGTGCACGTTCCGCTGCTACGATTTTGCATTTTCGCGGTAAAATGAAACTTTCCTCAGCCAAAAAATAAAACGAAATAAAAATAAATAAGAAATAAATAAACAAATGCACGCTGAGAAATAATTCAAATTTTGAGGTCAGTTTATAAACGGAAGAGGCCGACACAAAGGCGAAGAACCCATATCATCGATTATAACAACCGCGAAGACGTATATAAAAATTACCCGGTTGCTTACAGAGGAAGTGGAGTAGGTAAATATGGTACACAGTAAAATGTTACAGCCTCCGATGCTTTTTACGAAGACAAAAACGAACCTTCAAAACGTAGCCCTTTCCTTTACGGCAGTTCTGTTCATAAACGAGAAAAATTAACGAATCTGGCTAACCCAAACGTCATTACCACGATATCGATGCTGTTTTAGATCTTATAAAAAATTGATTTTTGTTTCACAAATTAACAAAAACATGAAATTATTCAGTCTCCGTGCATTGAAAAATATTACGGATAGGTATCTATCGACTTAATAGTATAGGCTATTAAAAATATTGCAAACCCATCTTCTAACAATTTTTTAGGAAGTTTTAAATTCACAATAACATAGCAGGTATAAAAAAATCAACTCTCAAACAAATTTATTTATTAATAAAAAAATAAATGTCAATGGCGCACCTGTTGGAAAGGTAAAATTTTGCTTCGAATAGACGAAATTTTAAATTATGTGCATTGCGATTACGTTCATTCGCATATTTTAATAATTTTATGCGATAATGAAAACTTCAAAAAGCTGTAATTTAGAAACTAATGGGCTAATCTGGCCCATTATTGAAGTTGACAAAGAAAATTCACCCGAAGTATATACCTACAAGTCAAATTTTGTCCTTATCCATCAAGAATTATGCCCTGCACCAATTGTCTTCAGATTTTAATTTCAAATAGCCCCCATTGAAAATAATAGACAAATCTGGCCCATCTTCGAACTTGACCGAGATATGGACCCAATGTACCAACACACTAAATTTAGCAATGATCTGTATGGAAATACCCTTTCCAGTTCGTTGACAAATATTCTTACATGCTATATACAATTAAAAAAAAGTAGATACCCTCATTTTTGGTTTCTGTAAATGAGTATGGTTTAACCATAAGTGATCCTGAAAATTTTCAATATAAATTATCATCCACAATTTGTCCCATTTGTAATTTCATCAACATTAGTGGCACAAGGAATATAAAGAGTTAATGACAAACATTATCGAAACTGCCGTTAATAATGTCAAAAGTATCCTTATACCGATAAGTTCAATGGCTCTGTAAAGAAATTTAAGTTTTATGATATGCCCAAAATAATTGAAAATTTTCGTAAACGAATGCTCCTTGCCACCAAAAATACTAAAGATGTCATTGTACCGGACATTTTTGAGGTACATTTATTTACTTCTTATAATGTTCCAGCAACAATTAACGCCATTCCGATTGTAATGATAATTTCGTATCATTCATAATATCTCTCTCTTATATATATATTTCACATATATATCAATCACCTAAAACAATTCTCATTATATTGACGTCATGTAAACAAGTCTTTACTTGTTTTTACTGACTCAGTTGTTCTACATTCAATGTTTATAAACAAACATAAATACACTTTTCATAACAACTCTTTTCTATGAAACCATTCTGCAGATATTGCAAATACCCAAAATCACCATTTATGTCATTTCCTTAAACTCCTATTGGACAATATCTAAACTTGTATTGTCATAACTCTCCAATCATATCACTAACATTTCCACTCTCCAAGAAATCGCCATATTCTCCTCCCAAAACTTCTAACTATAAAAACTTATGTAACCATGTACATTTTACCACTTTCTACCACATTTTTCTATTAACCTATTATTCTTATTGTAACTTACTATTTAGTATTTCACTGTTTTATATCTTGTTTAATACAACCTTTTAACATTTACGAGTATTTAATTATTTTGTAACCAATATTCTCGTTACACCGATGATTTCTAAAAATTGTAAGGCCACGAAACCTTCAAAATAGAACAATTTAATATCGCCAACGTTTTTTTAAGGAGCAATGTTTCTGCAAGCTCGTGGGTTCAAAATGGCATCAGTTTAGACGTAATTGTCGAATATACCTAGCGTATGAAAATTGACAGAGTCAAACGGTCCTGGAACTATTTACAATTATCCTTAATAGCAGCATCTTCTAAATTAGACGATTCCGACAGACTAAAAAACAAAATAAACGATTCAAATTCAATAGTATCTATCTGGTACAGATATTTACCTTAAATCATCTATTTTTTTTTAAATTGTTTTTTCTCTTTAAATTATTTATAAACTAAATTTATCTCAAATAAAATTATAAAAATTATCTATAATTAATCTTTACTTTCAAATTGAAAAAACTTTTTATTTATTTTTTATTTTCACGTAACTTTTTGATGATTACATTTTTGTATTGTTGCATTCCTTCATTCATTTCCTTTTTTAAATCACTAGATTGGAAAAAAAAAATTCAAATACTAAAATTTAACTGATTCCTTATATAGTCTACACAGCAAACAGTTAAAGTAACAACAACAAAAACAAAAATAAATAAAAAATTACTATCTCCTAAGATAGGTATTATTTTTGGAAAATTTCTTAATAATTTAGGACTCATTCGTTAGATACCTACCTATTTCTACTGATAAAATTAAGCATAAATATTGGAAGAAGTTGTTTTAAAATACTAGAATTTAACTGAATTTGCCCTACTGACAAAAATTCGTGACAAAGTATAGCATAAGTGCAGGAAATTTTTGATTGACAGAAATAGTAATTTTGGCAACTACCACCACACTACGTCGCTATAATTGCTGCTTCTCTCTCGAACACTGTCACCCGGCACTGTGGCTGAGTGAATACGATGCTGACTTTTGGTGGTGGTGACAAGAGGGGTTTTAGATGTTCAGTCGGTACAGGTTCAAATCCCCATCCCGCCTGAACACCTAAAGTGGTGACCTCAACGTGATGCGGGAGATGGTAATGCCATCTCTCGGACACGAGCAGAAACCGGTAGCTGTGGTGGTACGTCACACCACCACTGCAGGAATGTGATGGCGCTGTAGGGTGTGCACCACGGTGCAGTGATGAGCGTGGGCATCACCACACACTGGTGTACATTCCTCCCCACAAGGTGCCTCCGTACTGGCAATCGTATTACACTCCGCTATACTGAAGGGGAGTGGTGTGGCAGCTACCACCACACTACGTCGGCTATAATTGCTGCTTCTCCCTCGAACACTGTCACCCAGCACCCGAGTGAATATGGTGCTGACTTTTGGTGGCGGTGACAAGGGAGGTTTAGGTGTTCAGTCAATACGGGTTCGAATCCCCGTGCCGCCTGAACACCTAAAGTAATAAATTAATTTACCTAACAATCATTATGAAAAATCTAGGAAAATTTTATCATAATTCTAGAATTGTAATTGATGAAACTTTTAGATGGAAAGTGTTGAATTTAATTTATTCTCCATAATATCTTGTTTCTCAGAATTTTTAGTTACATACTGCTACTAGAAGTTATACTCATACAATAAATCCTGAAAATACAATATAATTATTTTCAATGTATTAAGAACTTCATTGTTTAGGTGCATTCTATGGATTTTTTATTTATTTTCCCCTATTGGGGATTAGTGCATTTATGAATACTTACACTTGCCCCAAAAAGAGAAGATAATGGTCCCAAAAAATATAAAACGTAGACATACTAGCAACTAGCGAGAAAATTTAAAAGTGGAAGAGTTGAAATAAGAGCTGCATACCCGCATAAAAATATCAGAAAACAGAAGATTAAGAGCAATAAGAAGCGGATGCTGATTTAACAAATAAACGCCTATTCTGTCTCACAAAAAAAATGGAAAATAAGACCGATAAATTTTTCTACTTAAAAGGTGAAATTCAACTACCTATACTATGAATACATCCAGAACCATTAGATGATCTCTCCAGGGATGATGTCAATAAAAAATTATTTTCGGATCGAACTAACCTCTATAATGTTTTTTCATAACTTTTATTGGGTGAAAGGAAATTTTATCAAACTGTAATAAATTGTACATTAAAAGATTCAGTGGATTGGCCAAGGTGTTACAGAAACGCAAGCTCATCTTAAAATTGGAAATAAAACGGTCTTAAATACTGATAGGAAGAAAGCAATAAGGAAGCAGTTTTCAAACTTGCTTATTCTTCTTAAATGCATTCATTCAACTCACTTCAGTTCTTCATTAAGATATTTGTTCGGTGGACGTGAATTTAAATTTTATGGCTGCTAAGTGGATAACATACACACTGGAGAAAAAAAATAGTACGGCAGACAACTGTATGTGCAGAGCGCTGCAGTCCTCAGGTACTGCGAGTGTGTGTGTGAGTCGGCTATGGCGGCTATGTTTCACACAACATTTTACACAATCAAAGCTTATTTTTAAAGATTAATTTTTTATAAACTTATTTATTTTTCAAATCAATAGTGATTATGGCTTGGTTCCGTCTAAAGGACTGGTAATGCCTGCGAGTATTCAATAAAATATATTAGTTGGTAGGGAAAAAGAAAAACATAAAGCCACTTCATTGTGATTAAATCGGACCAAGTTGTTCAAAAATGTTAGTTTGCACGAAAAGCCTGAGCTCTCTTAAGATGGAACGAGTAAACTTGTACCCGAAATTTCCGGCTTGATACAAAATGCATTGTACCATCTTACGATTGTAAAAAAATGGCTGTTCTATCCTAGGATGGTATAATTTCGTATTTGGTACATGCCATACATGTACCTTCAATTTACAAAAATCAGTTGACCAGCATACAAAAAATTATTACTCTCATCACGCCATCTCCTTTACCACGTCTTTCACATTTTTTTTCTTTTTTATTCAGTTTTCGAGAAGAGTAAGAAATTTTTCGCGAATCAAAAATGAAAGGTGAAAGGTGTACACCAGCACTGGCAAATATAATAGGTACTTTAGTTTATTCGAAAACAAGGGTCGAATAAAGAATAGCTTCTTTGTTTTTTCAACCTGCTGAAAGTGGGGTTCCTCGCTCCTCTTCCTAAGGTGCTCGACAAAAACGACACCGATTATCTTCACTTTCTCAATCAGGAATAAGCAGATATGAATACCTAACATACTTTGATCGACGTGCTCGGGCACATCATAAGATGGCGACGGTCTTATATCCGGTTAGGTACATCAAAGAGAAACCCGAAGAAAGGCTGCTCACTATAAAGTGCGGAAACGGCTAAACGGAAAAAAAGCGAGGAACGGATGAAAAATCCCAAGTTTTTTTTACATTTTTTCTCGTCAAACTTTCATCCACTCACCCCTTTTGTGTCCGCGCAAGAACACCAACAGTTTTTCGTTTCTACGCGCTTCCCACAAACGTCTCATCACTGGAGGATTTTTTACCCTCTCGCCACTAATCATGCTTTCCCTCTCCAACAAGAATGCATGAAAACGCGAACTTTCTTTTCTATATGGTTTAACGTTATTCCCATCTATTTCTTTTTCCTTCCATCTGCAGGAACATTCTGCATTTACCCTAAAATTTCATCGTTCATTCTCTTTTCACCTTGTCTCAATCACTCTCTCTCTCTGATTTTATATTAAGTATTCACCAGGGTGTCTCACACGCAATGTCAAACGGATGACCGTTCGTTGCAGTAACCATGGCGACAAAAAGGGCGTTACTATTCGCACCCCGACGAACCGTTGTCATAGCAACCAAAATGCCCCAGATCGACACCTCTACCCCCAAAACACCTTTTTTATCGAAAAATACAAAAGCGCCAATGTATCTTCCAGGAGAGCAACATTTCTATTTGCCGAAGAAAACAAACGAACCCCGAAACGCTCGAACCCCGTTTTTGGTCGCTTTTCCTCGACAACCTAACCCCCACCCCTCCCCTCAGGCGCTGTGCAGTGTGCACCCTTCGACGTTTTCCAGCGCTGCGGCCGCTGTTTCTTCTTCTGGCTGCAGGGAAAACTCGTCCTTACGCAAAACCGTATCAATTTTCTTCAACACTCAGCAAAATAAAAAACTCTAGCGCAGCAAGCCTCGCTAGAAAAAGTAGGTTTTCGAGAGAAAAAATTGTAAATTTTGATGGTCACATTAATTGTCTGTAAGTTTATATGGGTTAATGGTATGTTATGATTGTATGAATATGTTAGCTGCTGACAAAATATTAGACAATGTGAAATATAAAAGCATTTTTTCTTGAAAAACTAAAACATAAATTAAGACGATAAAGTACGATAATCATATAATTTAAAATAAAACCAATGAAATATAATAAAGTTACAAAATAAAAAAAAAGAAAACATCAGCATGTGGTTAATTTTTGTAAAAAGTTCATGCAAATTAGAAAAAAGAAAGAAATAAAGCTTTACCAGAAGGACCGTCCCGTCGATCCACACCAAAATTGATACCATGCTACAATAAATTTTAATAAATATTTATTTCAAATTTTGAACATATGGTTCCAAAATTCCCCATTTTATAACCAATTTAAAAACAAAAATAGTGGTACAGGAAGAACCGCCAGGCTGATCCACGCCAAAATTGGAAGTATACTACAAAGAGTCTATATAAATAATTACTTCGAATTTTGTGGTTATTGGTGCAAAATTTAGCATTTTATAGCCAAAATAAAAACTTCACAGTTTTTGACATGATGAAGATTATGCTTATATAATCTTTCAAAAATATGGGCTTTGACCCTTTTCTGAGTTTGAAAAAATTTGATCCATTTAGAGCTTAATCTTTCCTCTTGAGAAGTGAAAATATAACTTGCCCCTCTAGGACCCGGAAAGATGGTAGTCTGACATCTTTTACCAATTAGTGTGCTAATTATTGTTAGTTGCCATCCTTCATAATTGGTACTGCAAAAGATATTTCCCAAGTAAAAGAATTGAAAAAAATAAATAAATAAATAAAGGTCCACGTAAAGCACGAGATAACACACGTTCAAGATGAGATGGGACACTTCCCTCAATAAAAAAAATAAAAATAATGAAACAAGATTTTTAAAACTCAATTAAATTCAATAAATATTCAACAAATAAATCAATGCAAATAGCAAAAGATATACCTGTGAATAAAAATTATTAGGGGGAAAACAGGGGAAAAATGGAAATATTCTGGATCTAAATACCTGAAAACCCTGAATTCAAAAAAAAAATATTTATAAAATCCAATCAAAAATTTAAATAATTTCAGGGAAAAAAATCTCGAATTATAAAAATAAAAATAAAATCAAAGTCCTGAATAAAATCAGGTAAATCGTTTGAAATAAATTTTGAAAAATAATTTAAATAATTTAAATTGAATTAAAACCTTTTGTTTGTAAAACAAAATCACACAAAAATTATTCAACAATGTTCAGTCAACAAAGTTGTGCAAAAATCAAAAAATCGCAAGTTCATGTGAAATGGTGGTTTAAGTTTGAAAAACACACCAACAAAATATACGAATAAGTAATAATAGAAATGCGACAGTTCGTTGTACTGAACAACAGAATAGTGTACAAGAATGAATGAAAGAACAAAACAAGCTGTGCTTGTGTCAGGAGATGTACACTCTCAGAAAAAAGTGGTTGCAAAAAGTTACAATCAACTTGCTGAAAATTTTCTGATTTTGAAAATTTTTAACAGCCAAAATTATCCAAATAATACAAGATTTTCGGATATATTTGAAAATTTTGATTTAACAAAAAATAAAATTCACAAAAATATGAAAAAAATACGATTCAATATTTGAATACCTTAGCTCTATTTGATAGGACTACATCGACTTACACCAACCTATACTAGGAGTGTGATTCCACAAATGTAGGAATGTTATATGACTTTGCCAAGTTTCACTTGAATATTTGGGAAATATCACTATTGATGTAGGTTGGTGTAAGTTAGTGTAATCCTATCAAACAGAGCTATTGTGTCAGCAAAACACTAACTTTTTTGGCTAAAGACAATTTTTTGGGTGCGATGACTGGTTTTTCAGGTTTTGATGATCAATTGAAATTTTAACTTTTTTTTTTAACTATTAAGTTTATTTGTTTGAGAAAATCAACATTTTCTAACAAGGCTTGTTGCGCTTGAGTTTTTTTTTTCTATTTTTATTTTTGCAATGGGTTAAAATTTTCTACTGATTTTGAAAAAACCAGCACTACCCAGAACATCGATTTTGATTTATTACTTTTGGAATAATAAAGGCTGATTTTACAATTTTGATTGAGACTTTCTCATAGTGTTTGGATTGCTTATGATGACTTGACTTGAATCTATGACAAACAAATGAATGTGTATTACATCATTTTGATTGTATGAGGACGGACTTTGGTAAGTTTTTTAGTGATTTGAACAAATTTTGAGTTGTAAAGATGAACCAATTGAAGATTGAAAATGATTTGAATGAGCAATAACCAATTTAATGTTGAAAAAGTGAAGCTTTTTGGTAGATTTCAGATCAATTTGTGACAACTTAAGATGATATTTGACGAATTCATAACTTTGACAAATTACAAATTTGTTCTACACAAACAAGGCAGCAACTCATAACTTTACAGACTTTCAGGTAACATAGGCAAGGCTCCTGATAAGTTCAGCAATTGATAACAGACTTGGAAATTTGAAAACTTGGCTAGATTTTATACATAAGCAGGGTAAAAGTATTTTCAGCAAATGACGAAATTCTTACATTTTCAGCATATACTAACTTTTCAACTAAATTAAGATGTGGCTCAAAAATTTAAACAAAGAAACTAGTTGAAACTAAGTTACCCAACTTCAAAAATTATGAAATTGCACGAAAATTACGAGTCAATTACTTAAAAGGTACACAAAAACTTTTAGTTACTTACGATTGTTAATTAAAAATTTTTAAATTGCTTCAGGTTTGAAGATTGTTACCGAGTGATGCTATCATATAGAGGTTGTGAAATGATGCAGCAGAGTAATTGCGGGATCGAAATAAAGATGTACTCAAAGCAACGTATCAGAAGTGTGCGTGTAATCACAGCAAAGATGTAAATCATATGCTTAGTATGTAAAGTTTGAAATAAACAAGTATGAGCAGAGATGAGCAGAGATGAACAAATGAGTGGCAGAATGAGGTAACAGTATAGCCGCGAGTAAAAGTGTAAAAGTATTTAGAGAAAGATAGTTGAGTGTTTGGAGGAGTGTGAGGGGAGGATAATTGGTGGTCTCAATGTTCAGGTTAAGAAATTACAAAACACTATCGACAGTTATCTATATCTTTAGCAAAAATATCAATCTATGTTTTATCTCTCAAAACAACTTTTCCAGAACTTTTCATTTCCAGTTTTTTCAAGAACCACTAAACCAATGAGCACCAAACTTCTTTCAGACCTGCTTCCAAACAATATCTATCTTTCGTGAAAATTTCAGCCCTATCTGGTAGTTTTCTAAAAACAAGGAACACAAAATGTTTTTGAGAAATTTTTCTTCTCCAGTTTTCTCCGAAACTACTGAATTAATAGGCACCAAACTCCTCAGAAACTTGCACCAACATAAGGAAAGTTTATTGTGAAAATTTCAGCCCTATCAATTCTGTCATTTTCTCAGAATCCTGGAAAATGACTTTTCCAGGAAATTTTTTTTAGAGTTTTCTCAGAAACCAATTAACCGATAGGCAAAAAACTTCCTTCAGACCTGCTCCAATATAAGAATTATATCTTTTAAAAATTTCAGCTCTATTTACCCAGTAGTTTTTTCAGACCTATAAACATAAAATTTTGAGTGATATATATATATATATATATATATACACACACACACACACTATATATATACACAGGGTGATTCCAATAAAACTGCAACATGGAAGCCATAATGTAAAAATTGGCTTGTTGTGATTTAATTTGAGTCACCTGTTACTGTATACATTTCGGATAGCTGAGTACAATCAAAATGCAATGCTCGAATACTCGATTGCTAGAATAATGCGCTTCGTATTGGGGAGATAAGAATGCCTACATTATCAAGGGAAAATACAAGTACAAAAAGAGAATGCACAATTCTACAATTATTGATTAGAAGTGTTTGAAATTCTTACATTAGAAATATCGTGTTTAAAATTAAGTTATAAAAATGGCTGTGTACACAAATGAAAAAAAGTATGCTGGGTCACAAAATATTTGAGAGGCTCCTTGTTGCGAGAAGTAAGTAGGAATTTTCAAGAGACATTTCCTAATCACCCAATACCAAATATGATTATTATTTCTTACACAATACAAAGATTTCAAACTATAGGAAATATTGTGTACCAAAGGAAAGGAGTCCTTATTCCTTGTACTGCCCCAGATAGTAACCTTTTGATATTGGCATCCATTGCAGCAAATCCTAGGATAAGTACAAGAGCAACAGAACAACAAGGTGGCTCATCATAGTCTGCAATTAGTAAATGCCTTTTGAAACTTGTATTTAGGAGTTACTACATATCTATTCATCAGGAATTGCATCCTAGAGATGCAGAAAGGCGAATGCAGTTTGCAATGATAATGCTTGAAAAGGTGAAAATGATCCACATTTCTTTTGTACTATTTTGTTTATTGATGAGTTCACATTTTCTTGCAACCATATGACAAATCATCAAAACTATCGCATTTGGGCCTAAGAAAATCTGTAAAACTTGTATGCAGCACACAGCCAATATCCAGGAAGCCTAAATGTGTGGGTAGGCATTCTTAGGCAGTGCATTCTCCAACCTATTTTTATAGATGGCACATTAAATGGCAAAAAGTACATGGATCTTTTAGAAATTCATATCAGCACTCTTGTAGATGAACTGAATTTAAAGGAAGCCATCTGGTTTATGCAAGATGAGTGTCCAGCTCATAACTGTAGACTGGCACGTGCTTTTCTTGAAGAGGCATTCCCTGAAAAAGTTCCTCGCAAGATCTCCTGACCTAAACCCCTGCGACTTCTTTTTATGGGGGCGTGTGAAATCCGTGGTTTACACAGAGGCACATTTTTCAACTTAGATGCTCTATGTGAAGCCCTTCAGAAGTTTTTTGCCACAATTACTCATATTCATGCAAAAAATGTTGTGAACAAATTTGAACAGAGATTACATCACTGCATTGCTGCAAACGGTGGTCTCTTTGAGCACCTTTTATCATGAAAAAATTTGATATTTGTAATTAATTACTTATTATTTTGTTATATTACAGTGTCTTTTTCTTTTGTATTAGTGTTGCATTTTGATTTTACTCGGATATTGAAAATGTATGAAGTAACACAGCTGAGTCAAATTAAACCACATTACAAATTTTACATTATGGCTGCTTTGTTGCGGTTTACACTTTAACGCTAGCATATAAATCATATATACATATATTTATATACAGAGTTACTCATGTTATCATGCACCATAGCAAATTAACATTATGGAGAGTGATAAAATGAATATATAAGGTAAATGTAATGCGATTATTAATTATGTTGCACCAAAATTCAAAAATAAAATATACGAAGAAAATAATAAAATACACAATTAAGGAATCAAATTAATAAAATTAACGTTTTCAAATAAATTGTTCAAAACAATCATTCGTAACTAAGCCACATAACCTAGACAATCAGTAAACTCAGACTGAACATGGTCTAACTGAGCAAAGAACATAGGTAGTTTTGGTACAATAATCATTTATCGCATTGCAGAGTCCCTCTGATAAGGAATATAGTCCATATTTAGAAATAACAGATGACATGTGATCCCATAAGAAATAAATCAAAATGACTGGGATCAGGAGACCTTGATGCCCATGCCACGGTACTAAGGGTATTTTGTCATGCATAGGCACTAATACGGTTTCACATTTAGGGGAGGCAAAAAAATTTTACAACCTTTTTTTGCTTGTCACTTTTGAAATTGGAGAAATTTGGCATCTCTAGAACCATCTGTCGTGTATTTATAACAAAAATTTCACAAATTTCGTAAGTGCCAAGCAAAGAAGAGAAAATTCTAATAAATATTTTTGGTAGAAAAATTCATTTGGGTCCTGCCCTCTCTAGCAATTTGCGCCCAAGGTATCATAGCTACTGATGGTCATTTTGAAGAATTTATTCGAAAATGTGAATTTTTTTACTTTTGAATTTTGGTGCAACATAACTGATGAATCATATTACCTTAACCCTACTTATTCAATTTTTCACACACCACAATGTTAATTTCCTATGGTGCGTGATAACATGATTAACCTTGTATATATATACATATAATAGGTATATATGTATATACAATAGAAATCACTAAAACAAACAACACCAACAGCAAGTAACTAGCTACAACACACAAAATGTCTGGTCCAATAGAATTCCATTTATTTCCACACAAAGAAAAATCAGCTACAACAAATCCGGCTACTACAAACTATTGGCTACAACAAACATATTTTTGTGCCAAGTGAAGCCAAAAAACCAGCAACAACAAATTAATTCGCCTGTGCTTTCTTAATTTCTTTCATACAGCAAACCACTTTTTCTATTCAATCCCAATATTCTTTCCGAAATCACTTTTATGTTTTTAAAAACTACCATGAGTTATTTAATCAGTATACAGCGTTTTAATGCCCACTGAGAGAAAATTTATGTTCTCAAATGTATTATTGATGATTCGTACTGATTAATTTGCACCCACCATTATTTTATAGGCCCACATATTATCTATTACAAACTGGTTACAACAAAGCTGGCTACAACAAACGTATTTCACAGTCCCTTGGAATTCGTTGTAACTAATTTCTACTGTAATTATGTATGTATCGCCTAAAATTTTGTGTTCAAGGTTTTAAGAATACTACAAACGGATAGAGCTGTAATTTTTACGAGAGACAGTTCTCATATAAGAGCAGATCTGAAAGAAGTTTGGTGCTTCAGTAATTCTTGAAAAGACTGGAAAACAAAAAATTCTTGGAAAAATTGTTTTTCCGGAATTCTGAAAAAATGACATAAGGGATCGGGCTTTTAAATTTTTACGATAGATTGTTATTATGTTGGTGTTAGTCTGATAGAAGTTTGGTACCTATTAGTTCAGTAGGTTCATAGAAAACTAAAGAAGAAAAATTTGCTGAAAAAACTATGTGTTCACAGTTTTGAGATAACTAGCCAAGGGATAGGGTTGAAGTTGGGTACTTATTGGTTCAGTATTTTTCGAAAAAACTAGAAAACAAAAAATTCCAAAAAAAATCAATAATTGTTTGTCATAAATATCGATTACTATCGATAGTTTTCCGGGATTCTTCTACCTAAACTAGCAATGAAGTATAGATCGATCGATAAATTTGTCAGATATCGACACAACGGTAAATGAAATAACCATTGACTGGATTCTGGAAAATCATTCGACTCATTTTACTTCCAAAAAAGACAGAGAGGATACATTAAAAATAATTAATTTCTTCAATCGTTAACGAGACGGGTCGAGTTTATTAACTCTTATCAAATCAGCGCTGGCTTTATTCTAGACTATACCTATACCGTGTAGGGTCTTTTTTAATTGACAGAAATTAATTTCGTTTATTATTCATTGAAAAATGAATAAGGTCGCTTCTCTTGAACGTAGGAAAATGGAACGCCCTCTCAACACATCTACTCTTTCAACGACTTTAAAAAAGAAGGTTATTAATTCGATCCGTAAACTTGAACTTTTTTTCATACGATAGTTCCAGCATAACTTCTCAACCTGGGCACCAATTTTGATGAACTTTTTTTGTCAATTATAGAGGGTGATCCCATGGTGGTCCCAATAATTGTTTTTTTGGAATCGATCATAAATAATTTTTGAGTTAATATCTTTTAAATAAAAAACTGCATGAATAAGATATAATGTAATATTGCCGCTTACGCTTGAAACAAAAAATTATCTAAAAAAAAAAAAAGAAGAAGAAGAAAAAAAGAAATAAGAATAAAATTACTCCAAGAAGAGAAAAATAATTATTTAAAAATCTCTCCAGTGAGATCTACTGAATTAAAATGAAACGAAAAAAAGCATTTCAAGTATGATAAATTAGTAATTTTCTTTCTCAAAAAATAGGTTAAAATATCAATCTTCATTGTACTCAGTTGTAGTTTTTAAGAAAAAACTGTTTTCATCCTTTTCCAAATTGAATTTCCAGTTTAAAAAAAAAGTTTAAGTAACATACTTAATTCTTTGTAATATCAAACAGACTTAGTGTGGGTCCAATCATGTTAAAGGATTATTCTCAAATTGTTGTAACATACAGGTTTTGTAGGGTTTGAGTAGTATGAAGTCAAAATATTAAGAAAATTGATTTTTTACAAAATAAAATTAGTTAAAGGAATAATAATGGGGCAAACTTAAAATTAAACATATTTTGAATGCAGCAATTAAAAATTCATATCCGATAATATATTACACAATAAAATCTGAAAATTAAAAATTCACCCCCATTTTCAGCCGGTTGGGTGCTGAAGAATGGTGTCTGATAATAAAATAAATATCAAATTCAAATTGAGCACCTCAAAAATTATGTTCAATATTATATTAAAAATTAAAATTTGGAATCTAAAAATTCCCCCTATTTATGGGGCATATGGGGCTTATGAAGGAAAGGTACAATGAAAAAACGAACATCAACTGGAAAAAAAAAATTCCGAGAAATCATTTTCCCAAGATATTAAAAAAAAATTACTAAAGGGATCAGGCTGAAATTTTCAGGATAGATTAACCTTATATCGGAGTAGAGCTAAAATTATCACAATTATTCCTTATATGGGACCAGATTTGATAAGAATTTGGGGCCTATTGGTTCAGTAGTTTCCGAGAAAACCAGAAAACAAAGAGGTTCTGAATAGTCGGTTTTTAGCAATAAAACATCGCAAGATATCGATAATTATCAATAGTTTTTCGTTAATATTTTTATTGGGACCACCAATCCTCTTCCTCTCGCACTCCTGCAAACATTCGACTAACTTTCAGTAAACACTTTTATACTTTCATACTCGCGGCTACACTGATACTTATTCCCTCAGTCATTTGTTTACCTTCGCACATCTCCGCCATGTACATACATTTCATACTCTGTACATCACTTATTTCCATTGCTGCAATTACACACTTTTGAGACGTAACTTTGTAAACACCTTTTTATTTTTTTAATTACATCGAATCTGTCTTCCTCAACCTCTACAATTTTTACCTTAAACCAGTAATGAAATATCGATATATCGATACGTATGTCAAATGTTGATAACTATCTATATTTTTTTGTAATTTTTTCAGGTTTTTGAAACTTACATTTTTTGTTTTTTATTTATGATTAAAAATGGGCATACTGGGTTTCCTAGCGAAGTATTGCTGCGTTGGAGTTTTTTTTAAATTGCTTATGGAATAAAAATTTAGTTTGAGAAAAAAAGCCATTGGGAAATTACTTCAGTTGAGAAAAATAATTTTTGAGATTTACGTGCTTTTAGGATAAAACCGGACTAGAAAAGACAGACAACGAAAATTGTACCCTAAACATTCAGAGTCTCAGCACACGCAGAATTTCAACATTTAAGGTTCACTCAAAACATACTTCAGAATTATTTAGGGTATGTTCAAAGCTTCAAGAATCACAAAACAGCATGAAAGAATGTTTCTGAAATTCGAGTAACGAACTGCTCGATAGAAAACGAAACATCTCTACGGGAAGTAAAATTTTCATCTTCTGGCACATAGTTCATGTTTTTGTTTCTTCAACGTCATCGTTAGAAATTAAATCAGTCTCGGCGTCGGTGAACTTTCGCAGTGGTTAACTTTATACGGCGCCGACTACACATTTATATGTCTCACTTGTAAAAAATAGACTATTTGAGCTCCAGTTTACCCACCTCTTTCAACTTTTTCTAACTATAGAAAAAAAATTTTTAAATACTGCCCAGATGAGGCTACCTCAGTTTCAAATCACGTTTACAATTAGGCTAAGTTATTAATAAAATGGGAAAAAAAATGATTCATAATAAAATTCAGAAGTGAAAGGGAGAAAATATGAGAGACCTAAAGGTAAAACATTCACTCAGTGATTGGTCTTGGCTTTTCGGAAGTCATTGGTGCAGCTAAGCGGACCATTCAAATCTATTCGTAGCGACTACGCTGAACCGAATTTTCGGTACTGAACTGTCTGACTTCCAATTTACGTTGGCCTAACGTCAGTTTAAAATTTTCAAGTGGCCTATCTGTATTCGATCTGTCTGACACTTGAGAAACGATTCATTCATGATTTACAATCACGAATCATACGGGTTGATTCAGTTGAGATGGAAACAGCACTGCTGTCGCCATTACCGATCAGAGAGCAGCCTTAATTTACGAAGGCATGGATTATATGTCTTATGCAATGGCGCATTTCTCTAAATACTTTTGGCAAACATTTTCATCAGACATTATGCTGGCTGGAATATTTTTTTTTCAACAACTAATTTTCCCTACATTCGTGTGATCCTACGTTCGCGATTTTTGTGTTTATTCGTCGTTTTTGTTTCTGAAAATTTTACCACAAATTTCAGATAAATATTGTCATTCATTATTTTCTTAACACAAAGTAATAGCTATTTTGAAATTCTTCATCTGAAAATTTATGCAAAATTCATAAAGAAAAGTGCCGAACTTCAGAGAATCATACGGCTTCTCGAAAGAAAAATTCAAGAATTAATACCCTCATTTAATGGAGAAAAAGTAGAATGTAAAAATACTCTGGTTTCATGTAAAGAAATGTGAAGAATAAGGACGTAAAGGAATGAAAATTCGAAACCATAAAATCTTAAGCAGTTAATTAGAAGTAAAAAAAAAACCAAAAAAAAAAAACAAAACAAAAAAAACAAAACAAAAAAAAACAGAATCTTTCCAAAAAACTTCTAGTTCTACATAAAACAAAAACAATGATTTTGCGTTTAATTCTCATCCAACAAGGGTTTTAAGATATTTTGGCGAAAAAATTCGGAGAAAAAATAACTCGACGAAACATCTTTCACAACAATAACAACAAGAATAAACTTTTTTTAAAGTACTCGGAACCTTTTACTCGACAAAGGCTACGTCCTTTTTTCAAAATCATCGATGTTAACAATTCGGAATACGATTAAACGCGAAGGGAAAAAAAAATGTTAGGATGATGAAAAACACCGAGATGAGAACTTTTGGAAAAATTTCCAAAAAGCGAAATCCAGGGTGGATAAGTGTTCTTTCGTTTCAGCGCGTCGAATCGTTTTTGCAGAAAAATATTAAGCTTGCACTTACACTCTTTGGTCCTCAACAAATTTAATTCAATGGCTAAGCGTGATTTTTAGCGGTCTTTCAAAAACGAAATGGCTTAGTATGGATGGTCCTCAAAATAAATTTAATACGGTAAAAAGAAAACGAAATAATAAATTGAAATTTTTGGTTACGAAACAGCATTTCCGACGTCCGACCAGACGTGTAAATGCTAGACAAGGATTAGGATTATGCTTTACGTTATTCCGAATTGGACCTCTCTTCCAACTTCGTGCCAAACTTTTGAGGAACCTACCTATAATGTTAATGCTCATGGTCTTTGCGACACGGGATTGACATTTATAGAATAATGATTTTCATTTGACCACTATCTCTGCATTCAATGAGGGTTGAAAATGAGCGCATTTATCAAAGCGACATTAAAATGTTGGCAAATTAGGCCGACGTACGCGGTTTTTTAGAGCAAAATTAGAATTTCGAATAAATTTTCATTCTGTAATCCGTTTTTGACTCTCTACTCAGTTTGCTTAAAATGAAGAAAACCTTCAACTTACACTTTAGGAGGAGTGCATGATGGTTCAAAACACAGATTTTTTATATTCTTGAATTTGAAATGTCATCTGCTTTAATTCCACGTTCAACAGAAACAAGAAAAAGTCAACAGAGGAGACATAAGTAAATGAGGAGGTAGGCTACATACAAATAATTCCTATTTTCACGACTTTATAATAAAAAAATTGTTGATTTCAAAATTTAACAGATTTAAGGACGCGAGCGTAACTCTTGATTTCTGAAAGAAGATCGGAAAATGTTATGATTTTGTTTTGAACATGTCGTAAGAGTGTTTATCTTCATACATTCGTTTTCATTAAAATACCAAAATTTATAAACTAATAATGATTAAAATATATTCTACACAAACGTTTCCATAAATCTGAACGAGAACTGATCAAAAATAAGGCATTAACAAAGCAGATAAGTTAGTGCCGATCCAAAAGTCAAAATACCATTTCTCTCTGACATTCAAACTATAAGTTTTCAAATTTTCTCAAACAAATTCTTCAAATTCATCAGGGATGAAAAATTCTTGAAAACAACTGCTTCGAACGAATGTTTCGTTTATGGCAACAGAGTATGTATTAAATATTTTGCCTTATCTCTAACTACACTCCAGAACATTTTATATATACGTAATTTATTATCTTAATAAATAGTCATATTATTACAGTTCAATTTATATGTGGTCCGATTTCCATTTTCACACCTATAAATGGCGAATGTGACAAGAGTAAATCGTACATCTGACTCTATGAGGTAACTTCAGGGATGGTTGTAACAGGATAACTCACAAACAAAGCAAACAGCAGGAAAATGCAGGCTCAGGATTGGAACATTTAATGCGATAACATTTTTATTTTCTGTACGACAATGGATGCTAATTTGATCAACCAGGGTAAATTCATTGAATGATCAAAATAACTTACATTTTCTGGAGTCATGATTTCAAGTCAATAATTTTATTATTTGAAAAATACGAATGAACTGAAATATATGCAAAATTCACGGGCTCGTGGCATCCTTAAATTCAACCGTTTTTGTTTTCAAATAAATAAAAATCTCATCATGTCGGAAACAATCCATATTTACTCATTTTTATAGAGGTTGTGGATCAATGCAGCAGAGTAATTGTATAAAAAGAAAAAAGATGTACTCGAAGTAACGTCTCAGAAGTGTGTGTAATTGCAGCAAAAGAGTAAATCATGTACATGACATGAAGAGCAATGAACGAATGAGCGGCAGAGCTATACATCTGTGTAGCTGCAAGTAAAGGTACAAAAGAATTTAGAGGAAGATAATCGAGTGTTTGCAGGAGTGTGAGGTGAGGAGGTTTGGTGGTCTCAACAATTTTCATTTCATATCAATAATTAAGTGAAGGAAGTTTTGAACATGTTCATGTATGTTTCAAAAGATTTACCAAATTCGATGTTTTTTTAAATGCAACATCGATATTGATGAAGCAATCGAATATCGACATATAATGTCCAATCCACCTCCCCTCAAATTCCCACGAACACTCGTCACTGTTTATCTATATACACTACCTATATCACTTGTTTATCTGGTAACACTGATTATCTATTCACCACACATTTGGCTACGCTTGTGTACATTTGTCTCACATATCTAAAACACATTCTACTTTGTTGCTTAAATCTTTTGCTGAGTATACGCTTCTGAGACGCAACTTCGTGTACACTTATTTATTTATGTTTATTTTTATTCGAGTCTGAGTCCTCAACCTCTATAAAACAATGTTAAATAGGAATGATGGAATATCGATATTTATGAAACATTTTTATTTTAAAAAAGGACCATCGATTTCGTTTTAAAACTCCCAGAGCAAAATGAAAAATGTTATCACATCAAAAAATCAATTTTAAATTGAACATCTTTTCCTTCGCTTATTAAAAAACAATCACAGAATGAAGAATTAGTAAATTTAAACAATGACTTGGAGTGTCACTCTGAGTACGGATAAAATAAGACATCAGATTTATTTTCTGTAAAAGAATTCTCTGAACAATTAGGAAAATGAGATTTTCCGAGATGGATACGCTAAATGAAACAGGAATAAGAAGATATTCTAAGAAAGTAAATCCACTTAAACATTCGTTAAAAAAAAATTGACTGATTCTTAAAAAGTGACATAACATTGTTAAAATAGCTGAAATTCAAAGATTTTATTTCATGAAAAACGAATTCTATTTAAAAAATTTTTCTCATAGTTTGTTTCGAGAGTGGTGTAAAAAACATTTACAATAGGATGAAACAAGATAATACACGCCTCAATAAACAAAATACCAACTATGATGAACTATGCCCAAAATTTGGAGACACGTATTAACATGAGAGTAGATTCCATACCAATAATTTACAGATTACATTTTTTCGATCCAAGCTGGGAGAATTATTCTCCAAAGATACAACAGAAATCCTCACCTTATTTTACTGCGCAAATTTACAACAAAACTGTTATCAGCACACATAAAGCCTGATATTTCAAATTTTTCTTTTTAAATTTTAGAACGAAAATCTTATGGTTTTCGCAGCTTTTCTAAATTTTGAGGATAGAGACTAAATCAGTGATGGAATATTTTACTGATTTTTCCACCATATTTTTCTTCTTACATGACAGAAGAATGCTTAAAATGAAAAGTGTTCAACCAAGACAGTATATTTAGCAAATTTTTAATTTTTTACCATTACTTTTGTTTTGTTTTTGTTTTTTTTGTTTTTTTTTCTATATCTACGTGAAATTGCAAAAATTACTCACCGATTTCCTTTAAATCGGTCTTCGGCAGCTTCTGCGCGTTTGCTTGGGATTCCTGAAAAGCCTGTAGCATTTGATGCACTTTCTGTCCATGTTCCACGGCAACCAACTCTCCTAGCCTTTCTGCACAGAAAATGAGAGACGAATTATTTCAGGAAACGCGAATAAGATATGAAAAGATTTTTCTGTATTTACAGCAAACTTTCTTCAGAATGAATGAAAAAAATAAAATAAAATAAAATAAATAAAAACTAGTTTGAATCTGAAATGTTTATCTACAGCATCTAATTTTACACCTGCTACGGAACATTATTATCACGAGATGCGAAATAAACTAAATGCATAATTCTAACCCCAAAAATTATTCTCTTCTTTTTTCTTTTTCTTTTTCTTTTTCTTCTTTTTTTTTTCTGTTTTCAAATAAGTATGTTTTTCTTTTTACGTTTAAAAGGTTTTGAGTGCCGAAGTGGTAACCAACAAATGTGAACTTGTTTATAATCATTGAGATAATCAGCGGAATTTTATCTGAAGTTGAATTGCTGAAGACGCCATTTCTGTACGCTGCTGTACTTTATTATAAAACAATCAATAGGGCAGGATTTTAATCCTAGTTCTAGTGAAAATATTGTGCACGATACACCTACAGGTACTAAAATTAATAAGCAGCAAATGGTATACGACTATGCTATCCAAATATAACTGAGTGTAGCGTGAGGTGATTTAAGAATCCGTTGGAAATACCCATTAGTACCTAATGAAACCTTGAAAAAATTCAGAATTTTTGAACTGCAAATTCGGGTAGTACACATAAATTTTTCACGGTAGGCTACTAAAATTTCAAGGAATTTCGTCTTTTAACGGTTTTCTCGATTACGGAATTCAGGATGTGAACAACCAAATTCAAGGGATAGGTACGAGTCACGAAAATTGAACAATGACATAAAATTTTCGGATTTTTATTCGACTTTGTTGCTTTTAGTTTAAGGCACGTCGTAACTCGGTGTGATAAAAATACAGAAAGACTTGACCAGACTGAAACGAGAGGAATGAGTAAAATATCTGATAAAATAGAAAATATTTTGCATTCTAAAATAAATAAATAATAGCTAAATGTTAGAAATGTTATTGAATTGCCTTTTGTACTCATTAAAAATTACCTGCTTGACTCTTTTCATTGCTTTCCCTCTTCTTCCTATTCTTTTTTCTTCATTTTCATCACATAAAGGAATCTATAGGGACATACATACACACACAGGCTACGTACATACGTCGTACATAAACACACATACACACACTTGCGTACATACATACATACGTCTGTCTACATATATAAATGTGAATATTTGTCTGTCTGTCTGTATATCTGTATGCCCATCACATGGCCGGCATCCAATATGTAGCAAAGGTGCACTCGATACACTTGGGAAATTCTGAGATACACTATTTTGATCTAATTATATGACTGCTACTCACATTCACTGACTTCCTGTCTATTTTCCAATTTGTAATAGGATAAATGCGAATTTTTAGGGTTTCTAAATTTTTTTTTTTTTTAAAGGCAATAATGAATTTTGAGTTTGCTATACTTTGGAAAACCGAAAGTTGCCAGCCATGGCCCATCACTTCAGAACCGCTCAACTGGTCGAACTAAAATTTTCAGAACTTATTTATGTTGTTTTAAGGAAGGTTTTAAGTCTAGTCCGAAATCCGTATCTCCCCTAAGGGCAAAGTTGTGGATTTTAACCACCTTCATCAACAAAAAGTTTTCAAAATTTTTCTTCACAAAAACGTATTGTACTTAATGACATAAGTATATCTTCAAAATTTTGTGACTCCATACTTCCCCTTCTTGCTGTATTTCGAGAAACATTAGATATATATTTTATAGATAGAAAAATAGTTATTTATAACTTCTTATAAGAACAAAAATAAAAATATAGAGTGAGAGAGTATGGAGAGAAGGAGAAAGAAAGAGGAAGAGAGAAGAGAGAGATAAGAGAGAGAGAGAGAGTAAGCCAGCACAAGCTGATGAAAGATCAGCCAAAATAGTATATCATAAATAGTTTGTTATCTTGCATCTGTTGCTGCGGCATGTAGTCTTAGGGTGGGCTCCCATGTGGGAAGTGTTGGGTTTGATTCCCAGAAAAGATTTTTTTTTTTTTTTTTCACAAAGTGAGTGGTTAGAGGGGGTAACTTGCTTTTATTATAATTTTTTTCATATAGTGGGCGATGAAGTGAATTTTTTTTATAAATATTTTTTTTGTATTGTAGGTGGTCAGGTGAGGTGAGATAAAAGAAAAATAAGAAAAAGGGAGGTTTGGGGCCCTTAAATAAAAGCATGGAAATTATGAAAACAAACACACTAATCTTCTCTATGATGACATTTTCACAAAAAAATTTGCCAAAAATATCTACACTGTATGCAAGTGTATATTTAGAGGCACGAATGTGAGAGAGAGATGAGAGACACAGAGAGATGTATTGTAATAGGGAGGCATTCTATACTTATATAGAAACTAATTACTCTCAGCAAGTGGATAATCAATTGTGGGATTGTCTGTATCACCCAGAGCAAGAAGCTAGTAAATACAAACATAATATATGTATATAATTTTTGAGTTCAACGTTTTGAGAAAATTACAAAATGAATCGAGCTGAAATTTTTGCAAGAAATAGTTATATAAGAGTAGGTCTGAAAGTAATTTGTGTCTATTGTTTCTGTATTCTCCAAAAACTGGAAAACAAACAAATACTTGGAAAAGTCGTTTTTCCAGGATTCTGAGGTAATGACAAAAGGGATAGAACTGAAATTTTCACAATACTTCATCTCTATTATAAGCATTTATTCTATTCACTACTACGATTTTATAATATACCAATACTGCATCTAACTTTCCGCAACAAAATAATGTTTATTTTGCACAAACCTATAGCCAAAAAAAAAACAATAAAACCCTCTCTTTTAAAAACTCGTTTTTAACCTACAGTCTGATGCACGTTTGGTGCCTAATAATTTAGTAGTTTCTGAGGAAACTGAAAAGGGAAAAAATTGCAGGAAAACATTTTGAGTTCACGATTTTGAGAAAACTACGGGAGGGATAGAGTTAAAATTTTCATGATAGATATTCCATTGATTCCTGAACATTTTCTGCAATCAATTTTCCCAAAATGCCAATTTCCCAAATGGACAACACCCAAAAATGTTTGATTTTTTTTCTTCAATTTTACTCTAAAATGAAAGTCTAAAGACTTGGGAAATTATAAAGTGAAAGATTAGGTAAGGTGGGTTATTATTTTTGTTTACACTTTCAGATATTGTGGGAGGTTAGGACTAAGAACTTTTTTTTTTGGAAAATAATAATTGTATTCTTTGGGAAATTGTCCATTTGGGAAAATGACCCGGAGCCATCTTCCTTATATAGACCATGTCTGATAGGAGTTTGGTGCCGACTGGTTCAGAAGTCTCCAAGAAAATTATTAAATAAAAAATTCTTGAAAAATCGGTTTTTAGTAATAAAGCATTGATAAATCTATATTTTTGTTTACAATATCGATAACAATTAATAGTTTTTTGAAATTGTTTTACCTGAAACTAGCAATGAAATATCAATATATTGATATTTTTTACAGAGGTTGTGGATTGGTGTACCAGAGTAATTATGTAAAATAAATAAAGATGTACTCAAAGTAACATCTCAGAAGTGTTTGTACTTGCAGCAAAAGTGTAAAACATGTACAGAGTATGTAGAGTAAGAAATAAACAAACATGAGCGGAGATGAAAGAATGAGTGGTGGAACAATGTGTCAGTGTAGTCGCGAGCAAAGGTACAAAAGTATTTAAAGAAATATAGCCTAGTGTTTGCAAGAGTGTGAGGAAAGGAGGATTGGTGTTCCCAACACCTTCTATAATCCTTAGAACCGACCACGACTGCAAAGGATTTGAGGTTGTTTACATTTATATTACATTTTGAATATTAAAAAAAAGGTTGGTCACATTGCTGTAAAATAAATAAATAATTGTATGTGAAAATGACAAATACTGATAACAAAATATAAAAAATATTAGTATCAGAATTAAAAATGATAAAAGTTTTTAAAAAAAATGGTAACTATAAGTGAGACAATGATAATACAAGCAAGTAAATTAATTATTCACAATTATTTATATATGTAAACTAGTGAATATTATATATTAAACTATATTTGAACAAATTTTCGAAACCTTCAGAGATGGGTAAGCAGATAATGTGTCTGACGTCACACTGTAATTGACCAATTCCAATTTTTAGAATTGAAACAGATGGTGTCACACAATACAAAACGGATTTGCGCCTGGGAACATAGTCGACCTGCATGATTTTAAAGACTTTCGAAAACTACAACTTAACCTGCCAGACTCAAAGAAACTACTCAGTTATTACCACACGAAAGCTTTACAAATCGAGATGAAACTATCAAATCTGCAAACATTTCTCTATTCCCTAAGGATTCGAATTACGATCAGGGAAATTTACTATACCCGAATCAATTTTTTACCATCATATTCGCAGCCAAAATTATTAAATACAAGAGAAAGACAACGTTTTCAAACAGCTAAAATTCTCGGTAACGAACCCCACCTCTTTCCTCGTGAAATTAGGCCAGACAAAAGAGGAGAAGAAACGGGGTGATTCCCCCCAATTTCAGGTTCTTCATAGGTTTGGCATTTTCCAGAAAAAAAAATTATACCAATAATTACAATAATAACAATAATAACAATAATAATAACAAAAGGGGAAAAAATGGGCATTGATGCAATTGTCAGTTTTCAAGAGGATTCATACATTCTTTGTCGCGGGTTGGGGAATTTCTTCTCAATGGCACTGCGGTGAATATGAAAAATAAAACGGACTAAGAAAAAAAAATCATTTTTATGGACTCATCCACGACCAATTTTCGAATGAAATTTAAAAAATGGGCGCAAACGAAGACAAGAAAAATGAATTAGTACCGCTGACGGCGCAATAGGGGAATTGACTGATAGGGGTGTGAGGGAAAAGGGCGCACAGCACAACTCTTTCGTTTAGGACTCGTCAACTTTCCAAATAAATATATTACGGTTGAAACTCTCGACTCCCGTGTCGACGCGGCGGAAAATAGTGAGGTTTTTCGAGCCTTTGTTCTGAATTATATTTTCTCTTTTTTTTCCATTTTTTCTTTTTTTTTTTTTTTAATTTCACTTCAGCAGTCTCACGCTCCCCTTTCACAACTTGCCACGCTACAACTCTTTCCTATTTAAAAATTAAATTACTTTTCGTATACGGCCGCTTCGAAAAATTAAGTTGCTATAACGAAATTACGATTTCAAAGAATGTAAAGCACGGCGCACACAGGCACACATACATAGACGAATACGCACGCACACACGTACAACACATACAGTTCCCATCCTTTTCAAGTTGAAGGCAAGTTAAGCAGTTAAGTACATTGCTCCACCAAAAGCGCTACAGAAAACACATGAAAATGAAAGACGACAAACGGGAAAAAAACACAACGACAACAACGACAACAACAACAACAACAACAACAACAACAACAACAACACAGCAACAACGAAACCACCAAGATTTGCTACTCCCCCCCCACACTGCGTGTAACGAGCACAGAGAACCTTCCTCGTTTCATCTTCTATAATATAAACAGTAAATATCGGACCCACACTTATCGGCAGACAAGGTAAGGAATGGCGTTTGAGGGGAAAGAGAGAAAATACAAATGAAAAGGGTGTATATGTGTAAGATGGGAAGTGAGTGAGCGAGTAGGTGGATGCAAACGGGGTACAAAGGGTTTTGCATTCGTACATATTACATGAGGAAAAACGGTCGACAAAAACCAGCAGCAGTCCCCGCAAAAGCTCCCAACGGGTTTACTGGGCTATGCGAGAGAACGCACAAAGGAGACTTTTTTTCTTCAACTTTTTTCTTTTTTTATTTGTTATTCTCTTTGTGATGACATCGGATTTCCCGCAGCGTCGGGGCTGTTTCACTTTCACAAATGAGAAACTTAGTCGTCGTCGTTGTCGTCAAACGATGAGGGAGGAGGTCCTAAGAGCGATGACGACGACGACTCTCATTATTGCACTTGCCACTCTTTTCATTTTCAGAAAATTCATTTCATTTTAGACCCACCGAAAAGCCTTTGAGGGTTTTCTATAAAACACGCGCTGCATATACTGTATAGGTACCTATATATCTATACACGTCTGTGTCATCGTCATCGTCCGCCATGTTTTCCATTTTACTTTGTTTCGATTCCTCTTTGACTCGCACCTCGCCTACAGCCCTCTCTTCACTCGCCTGTATCTTTTAGCCTTTATTTTATTTCACTCGTTTTTAAGTAGGTTTTCTTTAGAAAATCTACTTATTACGCTTGGTGCGAAATTAGACCCCAAAGTTGGGGGTGGGAATGTTTTTGGAATCATGACTACAGGAAAATTTTGGCATCAATAACTGAAATTCATATATATACATATATAGTAATGAGCACCATAGCAAAACTCTATATTTGTACGTGTAAATATGCTGCTAAAGGTAAAAGTACAATACAAATTTGAAAAAGGTGAAGGGTTAATGACGCGTCATGTGAAAATGAAAATTAAAGAATACGCAGAACATAGACACAATAAAACATTACACAGTAATTTACTTTTTTTATTACTTTGATCTCAAATTCAACTATTCGAATTTAATCTTTACTGATATTCGGTGCGTCATTAACGCCTCACCCATTACAAATTTTTATTGCACTTTACCTTTCACGGCATATTCACACGCACCAATATACGTAGAGAGTTTAATTATTATGCGTGTCACTCCGCCTCACCATGTATATATACAGTCATATATATATATAGATAAATAGATAGATAGTCATATATATTCCTTTTTCTTATTCCCCAGGAACAGGCCGCAATTTTATCCTACAATTACGAATTTTGATACGAACATTTGTACTATGCCAAAGAGCAGACTTATTTGGCCAGACTGTATTTCAGGTACTGCTTTTTTTGTTTTTATATTAGTTTTAAAATGCGGAATTTTATAACAATATATAGATAAGAAATTTGAAACAAGTACTTAATATGTTTTATTGTAGCATAATAGCAATGTTGGTGCGGATCGATCGAATGGTACTTCAGGTAAAACTTTTTTTTCTTTTTTTTTTTTTTTTTCTAATTTGAATAAACTTTTATTCATTTTTAAATTATTTAATTATTTACATGTTCAAGTAGGTTCTTTGTTTTTTTCTAAATAAATTTATTGTACTTCTTTGATTTTATTTGAAATTTAATGATTATTTACTATACTTTATCATCTTAATCAATTGTTGATTTCAAGAAATAATGCTCTTAAATTTTACATTGTCCACTATTTTGTTCGCAGCTAAAAAATTTCATACAATCATAACATACCATTTATGCATATGAACTTAAAGACAATTAATGCGACCAAAAGAATTAATAGTGATTTTTTCTCAAAAACCTAGTTTTTCTAGCGAGGCTTGCTGTGCTAGAATTATGTTATGTTTTGTTGTTTTTTTTTATTTTATTTTATTTTATTTTATTTTTTTATTGATCTTCACTCTGTGTTTCTCTGTCTCAACTAATGAAAAAATCACATTTGCTCTTTTCTCCCAACTAAAAAAAAAAAATCACTATGTAGCTAAAGTGACAATATTGGGAAGTCCAGTGGTGGTGAAGCGCTAGTGCTTATCAAGTGCTATTAGTTCTGTAAAGGTGTTCATGGAGATTGTTTACATTTTTTCACATGGTAATTCCTATAAGGAAAAACCTTCTGCAGCTTGGACTATTCATAAATATATGGAGTAAGCACAATAATAAGATATGAAAGCACGATATCTTTTATAAATACGTATAATTGAAAGAATAAGGTCCCTCTGATTTTGCTGTTTATCGACGATTTTTGACATTCTTCAGGCTTGAAAGATCGATAACAAGTGAGAAATAAAGTATTTTCTGTATTCAACAATGGAGAAGTTGCCGAACTTTTTGTAATAAAAATCACCTACCACGAATGATATTTATCACGTAGCCATTACCAACACTGTATCGCCACTTTTATTATGCTCAGTCCACATAGTTATATACGGTCAAAGTTCTGGAGTTATTGAAGCGAGGGAGTCGAAATTTCCTCATGCACCCACTCACAGAACAACTATGATGATGCTATTGCTCTTAGATGGCCGAACCAAAAATTACAAAAATCATCAAATAACTATTTCAAGTTAAGTTCGATGTCATGACAAAGCCTAAAGTTTTTAAATTTGATTTATTAAAGAAAGAATTCTGTTTATCCACTATGATTAGAATGTCTATTAATCAAAATTTTTAATTTCTTCCGTTCAGTTTCTAAACTTTGATAGGCAAGTGGTTAAGATAATGTTTTTTTTTTCTCTTTTTTTTTAATTGAGAGATAAATACATCGTCATTTTGGTTTTTTGAGGCGCTAAGTTCAAATTTTTGGTACATGCTTGGATTGAACTATTTAATGGGTCCCCATGTGACCCAAAAAGAGTTGGTTAGGCAAATTTTCAAGATGGTTTTCTTTACAAAATCTACTTATTACACTTGGTGCGGTATTAGCTCCCAAGGTAGGGGTAGGTACATTTTTCATTTCACGACATCAGAAAAATTCTCGCATCAATAACTAATATTAATATATATCTATATCTATACTAATACATAATGAGGAAAATTTGAAAGTGTATGTTACGGGTAATCTCAGAATCTACCAAACCGATGTTGATGAATTTTTGTCATGAACCTAGGAAGATTCTAGGATTGGTTTTATTATTGTATCACTTCAAAACACTTATTTGCAGAGGAAAATAGATAAAGTGTAGTAAATAAACCTTTCAAACCCAAAAAATTATTTTAACTTTTTGCCCTAAAAAATACTCTAATCATTCGCCGAAAATTAGCCCTATCTTTATTTTTCGAAATCTAAATTTTCTTCCAGAAAATTTTTAACTTTAAAGAAGAAAAGAATTCTGATGAGAAATCCACTCGTGGGTTGCTCTACATTCATTGAAAATAGACATCATCGGTTAGCTGTACTATAATTTGAATTTTCTATACATACGTTTTTTTACCAAAACTAAGAAAGAGACATCGTATTTTTCTTGATCTTGTCTGGCGACACCGGTAAAGTCCCCTTTTTAACTTTCTATCTCTCTCAGAATATTATACCTTTTTATTCTTTTCTGTCTGTGAAATGATTCTTTTTAATTTTATCTTTTTCTAATAATCGAGATTTTTTGTTTTTATCTCTTTCTAAAAACGATGTCTTCGGCAGCCAGTGGAAAATTCTAATTAGAAAAAAATCTATATGGCTATCTTTCATCCATTTTTAACTTATTTTGATGTATGGTGCTCTCTTTTTACGAATTGATGCGAAATTTGGTACCTATTCATATAGAGAAGTTTCAACCAATCGGCTGTTGGCCCACCTAAAGTTGAGGCAACTGCCAGATAAATTTACAACTATATAATCTCAGGATACTGTCTGATCTTTGTTTCACTTTTTTCCTGTTATCTTTTTAGCTTAGAGTCGTACAGTACCCCAAGTGCTGTTGTAAAGTATTCTGGTAGGTGATAGTGAGAAAAAGTCACTGTAGCTACAATCTATGACTTTTTGTTTCATTCATAAAATAAAAAGAGCGAGAAATTGTCCGCCATTTTGAAAAAATTTCGTAAATATTTTTTGTGCATTTAAAAATTTTTACAGAGTGCTTTTTGGTAAAATATTTTAAATTTAAAATTTTTGAAGGGGAATTTACAAAAACTTTTTTGGTAAATTAAATACTTCCGAAAACGAATTAAAAAATCTCATAAAATTTCCGAATACATTAAAAAGTTTAAAAATAATTTAGAGCTAAAAATATTTTACATTTCCATCGTTGCGGCAATCAAAAGTGTTTGGATCGACATCTACAATCTACTATACCCATTCCAGAAATTTTAAGACTAGTTGGTTTTTTCAAGTGTGAAAACAACCTGTTGGTTCCTAAAGCAGAGTATTCATCCCATTTATCTTTGGGTGGATTGGAACGTATCTTCGTAGATTCGAACATCGACGGTAGGGGTAACGATAAAGTCAAATATTTTGGTACTTACAAACTCTAACTTCACTTGATGTTTTTAAGGTAAGCGTTGTTAAATTGACATTTCGCTATTAAATTAATGGATTTTTGATTAGTGAAGTTATTTTTAGGAATGTACTAAATTATTTATCATCTTGGGTTGAATCGTGAATTGCGGTGAGCATATATCAGTAGGTGTGAGGATGAGGTAATATGAATATTGCAATATATATTGATTTTGAGGATGATGATTGGTAGAATTATTGTGAAGGATCTCTTCCGAGTTCTGGACACCCCAAAAATTTATTTTGATTTTTTGAACTTTTTTATTAAAATTACTTTATACATGTATTTTGAGGTGCTGAATTTGAATTTGGTGTTAATTTCATCACTAGACCCATTCTTCAACCTTCATTGGACTTAAAAATAGAAAATTTTTTTATTTTCAGATTTTATTGTTTTACATATCACAGGATATGTATTTTGAGGTACTGAATTCAAATTTTATGTTAATTTTATCATTGGACTCATTCTCCGATCCTCATTACGCCCAAAAATAGGATAATTTGTTATTTTCAAATTTTATTGTATAATATTTCATTGGACATGTTTTTTGAGACGATGAATTCAAATTTGATGTTAATTTTATCATTAGACCTATTGTTAGACCCTCATTAAGCTCAAAAAGAGAATAATTTTTTATTCTCAGATTTTATTGAGTAATTCATCATCCATGTTTTTTCAGGCTCTGAATTCGAATTTGACATTAATTTTATCATTAGACCTATTTTTTGATCCTCATTGAACCCAAAAATGGGAGAATTTTATATTTTCAGATTTTTTGCATAATATATCATCAGATATGTACCTTGAGGTGCAGAATTTGAATTAGATGTTAATTTATAATTTTATTAGACTATTTTTTGATCCTAATTGGGTCCAAAAAGGGGAGAATTTTATATTTTCAGATTTTGTTGTGTAATATGTCAGTGAACACTTAGCTCAGGGTTAGAGTCAAAGGTCCTAAATATCTGTCAAGTAAAGCTGACACTACAGGAAGCTAGTGTATCTATATGTTCGTTTGTTATTAATACAAGATCTCTAAAATTTCTTCACCAATTACTTTGAAATTTTGAGGAATTGTTTGTGTTGTCCCAAGGAAGGTTATTATCCAATTTGGAGGTATGCATCCCCCTGGTGGCAAAGTTATGAATGTTTGAACTTTTGGAAATCTTAGGATAGTAACAAATGCATCTGTCAAGCAAAGCTGACACTGCAGTCAGCTAGTGTATATATATACAGGGTTAGTAGTTTAAGCACGCAACATATGAAAAATACATTGTGTTGCGTGCTTAAACTACTAAGCCATGTTATAGTGGTATAAATGGGACTAAGAGAAGCAACAAACGTTGAATGTACCTGCATGAAAATGAAAAGATTAAAAAAAAAAAGAAACACATTCAAGATAAGACTATTGAAGATAAGATATTATGAGGAGCTGGATAAAATGATAGTGAAAGAAACGTGAGACTTTGCTTGGGCCAATAATCATTGATGGAACCCCTCACTGGAGAACGATATCTTGCATTATTGGAGACTGAAATTAGTGATAAGATTGCTGCAGTTGCTGGTGAATCAGAACTCTGGTTTATGCATGACGGATGTCCTCCACACACTTATCGGCCTGTGAGAGAATTTCTAAATAACTCCTTCCCAGGTCGTGTTATTGGAGCACACGAGGAACCTATAGCATGGCCAGCTAGATCACTGGATTTAAACCCACTGGACTTCTTTTTATGGGGCCATATGTATTCACAAGTGTACAGGTATGGACCTTTCTTGACAATAGATTTGCTTCAAAATTGCATCACTGAAAGCTGGCAAAGCATCACCTATGCCCAACTTGAGCATGTCCAAGCTGAATTCATCGATCGCCTGAGTTATTGTGTCTTCGCAGAAGGTGGCCATTTTGAAAATTTTTTGTAATTATTCTTATGACTGTAATGTTAATTAATCATTAAATCTCCTTATTTGCTCAAATTCTTTTTTTTTAGTATAATTTGAATTTTGTTGCTTCTCTGAGTCTCTATTTTATGGTTATAACATGGCTTAGTAGTTTAAGCACGCAACACAATGAATTTTTCATATGTTGCGTGCTTAAACTACTAACCCTGTATATATATACATATAAATGTAGATAGATTGATTTATATACTGTATATTATGTTTTGTTGTTCCGAAGGTACAGGTCACAATTTTTGTTTGATAATCGAAAAATTTGATAGGAACATTTGTATATGGCCAAGGACCATATATTATATTGAGTTTGGTACAGATCAGCTGCATAGTACTTTCCGCACCTCCAGTTTTGTTTTCAGTTTGGCTATAAAATACCTACTCAATTTTGCACCAACAGCTGCAAAATTCGAAATAAATATTTATTATAATTTATTGTAGTACGTTACTAATTTTAATGCAGATTGGCCGAAGGATACTTCCAGTACTGCTATTTTTGTTTCTATACTGGTCATAAAATGCAGAATTTTAGGAACAATATGCACGAAATTTGAAACAAATATTTATTGTACCTTGCTACCAATTTTGGTGTGGATTGACTGGATGGTACTTTCATTAATACCTTTTTCTTTCATTTTTTATTCCAGTTTACATGAACTTTTCTCTTTATAAAAATTATCATGTTCATGTTTTCTTTCTTAAATAAGTTTTATATTGAAAATCTACTTATTAATCTTGGTCTCATGGAACAACCTGACAGTGGGAGCGCGTACGTTTTTCATTTCATAACACAAGGAAAATTTTGGCACTAATATCTCAAATTCATACACATATATATATAAGCCATTTTATTGTTATCATGGTACAGGTTGCAACTTTCTTCCGATAGTCACAAAATTTGGAACAAACATTAGTAGTATGCCAAGGACTTGTCCCATTAATTTATTGCGGATTGGCAGAATGGTATTTCTGGTATGACTATTTTTGTTTTTGTTTTAGCTATAAAATTTTCAATTTTCGATCAAGAGCTGCGAAATTTAAAAAAAATATTCATTATGATCTATTATATCTTTCAATAAATTTTGGTATGCATTGGTCTTAAGATACTTCCGGTAACATTATTTTTGTTCTTATTTTGGGTATAAAATGCCTAATTTTAGACCAATAGGATGTAATTTGAAACAAATATTCATTATGAACTATTAATAACATTTTAGTGACTATCTACTTTTATAATTTTTGAAAACCTACTTTTTCTATCAGAGCTGCTGCTGCGATAGTTTTTTTTTTTATTTTATAAATTTATCGTATTTATTTGATTTTATTTGAAATTATATGATTATTTACTAAACTTTATTATCTTAAATAATTTTTCATTTCAAAAAATAATGCTTTTAAATTTTATATTGTCTAATATTTCGTCAGCAGGTAACAAATTTCATACAATCATTACACACCAATTACACATATGAACTTACAGACAATTAATGTGCTCATCAAAACTCATAATTCTTTTTTTTCAATAACTTACTTTTTCCAATGAAATTTACTGCGCTAGCGTTTTTTACCATTTTATTTTATGATACATCACCGAATATGTTTATTGAAGAATAAAGTTTCACTTCTAACATGTGTAATGGACACTCGGGTACACTGTATTTTGTTTTATTTGTTTGATGTTGTTTTTTTGTCGTGGTGGGGCAGGTGGGTCATTGTAGGCTATCAACTTCGCTTCAGTCATGGTTCCAGAGTTTGCTTGCAACCCACGAATCCAACCTAGTTTTTCATACAACTATCAATTTTATAACTTTTTGGTAATAATAATATAAAATAATGTTTTAAGTCATCAAAAATTTCATTTCTCACATAAAATATTTCATTTCATAAATGCCTATCCTGTACTTACAAACAGTTATCAAAAATACATGATCACCCTCTCAACAATTATCATTTCTACCATCAGAGCAAGACTCTTTCGTACTGGACTTCCCAATGAGCTACATCGTTTCCTGTTTACGCGGACAAGTGATCAATTTTATACACAAAAATATCTACTTCTATAACACTATCATACGACCAGTTTTACAGATATATTTGGCGTCAAAATATTTTTCTTCATCTTTATAATATCGCAACAATGCACCTGGTTAACTGATACATTTATGTAGGTCTATGTGAATTATTGCTGCGTAGCAACATTGGGTGTTCTCGAATATAAAATTAATAACAAGCATCATTCCAGTAAATACACATTTTTTATAGTTTATCCTGTTTTTGAAAACAAATACATTGCAACTCTGATGACCATCTAATTCTCATCGTCTGAGGTTTCCAATTCCACTAAATTAAAAAAATTACTTAAGAACAGAGAAAAATATGCATTACAATTGCCCCTTCAGAACACAGAATAACGATTTAAAGTATTTTAGTCTTGATTTTTTATTAAACTTAATTATGTCTTGAAACAACTATCAAGACACATTACTTCTCGCACTCAATAACATCGCAGATCATCTTACAAATTTTAATAAAATTTATATGCCTAGGTAAGTGTGGGGACATTTCCCTCTTTGCCTCCCTCAGGGCTCAGCCCTTTGTCAACAGACGGGTCGCAGACCAAAGTCCACGACCCATACTAATTTTGCATTGCACGTTAAACAAATTACATCGTCTGTATGCACTCATACAGACGATGCATTTCTGTGTTTATCGTGAGGTGGTAAACTGAGGCAAGTGAGTATGTAATATTTACATACTCACTGACAGTATACGTGCTGCAATCCATATAAGGTACCGCATCGCCTTTGGACAATTGCCCCTGTAAGGAAGTACGCTTTGTGTAAGGTTAGGCACTTAAACCAGCTGGCTACCGGTACCAAGAAATAATGCGGTCGCCCCACATGTTAACCACTGTTTCCCTCAAAGGTTCTATGAACCCCGTGTAGGTAGCATCTACTTACAGTAAGTTTTTAAAAAGATTCGTAATTATTGGCGAACAATACCACATTATGTATATCACCAGTAATAAAGAAGTCCACAAACATGAAACGATTTTTCCTTTAAGAACCGTGAAGTTTTATTTGTACACAAAAACAGTTTAAACGCATAATTTTCATGTGCAATCTATTACGTTATAAACAGACGAAAGATCAAGACAACGAGAAAATTCAAAAAAGAAAAACCACTGGAGAGGAAAATAAGCGATTGCATTTTTTAAATATTATAAAATGTAAATTTCACAATTCAGTATTTTCTGACAAAGGTTCCTATTCCATATCATTTGTACAGACAATTCTCATCGTCGGTATAAATGTGGCAAGACAATTAAAGATGGCCAATATACCAAATTCTAGGAACAATAGCTGCCTATACTTTGTCTTTTCTCACAGACATATGCATCTGAATATGCAGACAATTGTAATGTCATCATTTTTGGCGGAAGTATGTACGTCACTTGAAACATTATTGGCCACTTTGTGTCTTTTAAAATTATAGAGAAGGAAGTTAAGAATAAGATTAAGTGTGATGTTTCGAAATATTAATTAACTGTAATGTAAATATTATTTTTGAATTATATGAAATAGTAAGATTTTGTGTATTCATTTGTTGAGATCACCACTGCGGAACTCTCAGCACAGTTCCACTCATACAATTACACAAAAATGCCTCGAGTATTTTTCTCCTTTTCAAAAAACAAAACACCAACAATATCACTGTATCAACACCGCAATGAATTTTTTAATTCAGTATAGACCCAACAACCTTCATCAATTTTGTTTCATTTTTTTATTTTTTGAAAAAATACTCCGTCAAAAAATTGTAAGAAAATCTGAAAATAAGGTGAAAATCCATTGTTTCTTTAACCTAATCCATCCATATTGGACAAAGTTCATTTCTAAACTTTGTTCCATACTATCATAGACAGTGCCATTGGGGCAAAAGGCAAGTTCATATTAATAAAAAGCGAACAATTACGCACAAATGTTTCAGATTTGGAACTGGGACCCTTCATCCACGAAAGCACAATGGTAGAATCACAAAAGACAAATACATCATTAATTTCAATTTTCAAATTATTACAAATGCGATTAATTAACTTTGTGAATAACACAGCACCAAGTAACTCAAGACGTGGTATGGTTAACAATTTAATTGGGGCCACGTGTGTTTTTGCACATATGATCGTTGAATTTGCGTTATATGACGAATTGATAGATTGGAAATACACGACTGCGCATTGCCTTTGCACTGGCATCACAAAACCCGATAAGCTGCTTTGAATTTACACTACTGACACTATTTTTAGTATGCACACGTGGTATAGCAAACTTTTTAAGAAGCGAGAGACTTTGACAATAATCTCAAAATTTTTGTTGAATTTCACTTGGTACAATTTGGTCCCAGGTGAGCTCCTCCTTCTACAAATCCTGGACAAGGATTTTTCCATTGAATGTGACTGGTGCGAGCAATACCAAAGGGTTGTCCACTTGGGATATTAGTGATAAGGGAGTGCTTTGTCAATGATTGTCGTTGATTTAGATGTTGTTAATTTTGACTCTGAGAATATCCATTTCTGGTACCCACTGAAGACCAAGAATGGGAACTGCTCTGGCTTGGCTGAATTCAATTACCTTTGTTTTTTCTATCAACTTTGAATCGATAGTGTTGAGTAATTCACTGCTGTTTGACAAATATTTTGTCAGAGGAGATTGGTCAGATGCGAGGGTGTTGTGAATGCCAAGTTGCTTGATTTTGGCATTCTCGATGTCATTGGCACCAGTGAAGAGGTCATCAATGTAGAACTCCGACTCAATTGCATAGGCAATTTCAGGAAACTGGTGCTTTATCTCATTAGCTAGTATCTGAAGGCATTTTGTGGATAAGTAAGATGCAGAAGATGTGCCATAAGTCACTGTGTTGAGGCGATATATGGAAATAGGATCACTCGAGCTTTTTCACCAAACAATGCATTGCTTATCTCGATCAGATTTGTTGACAACGATGCAGCGGTACATTTTAGATATATCTCCAATGAATGCAATACGGTATTGGCAAAACGATACTAAGATATCAAACATATCACGTTGGATAGTGGGGCCAACCATAAGTGCTTCATTCAACGAGCAATCGGTATGATTTAAATATTTATAAATAAAATATTAAATGAATTTTAACTTAAATATATATAAAATTTAAATAAATCAAAAATAAATTATATACATTAAAATTTAACTATTACAAACTGTGCGGAACTATTATGAAAACAACTATCACAATAGTACTCAAACTGAAAACCAGAATAATGAAAAATAAAAAATATAATTTTATTATTACTTTGTTTCACACCATCATATATAGGACCTGTTAAATGAAGAGAAACTAATAATATTCTTTGGATTCAGGAAATTTTGGTCTTGGAAATGCCCTGTTTGAAAAATCCAAATTACCATAGGGGGAAACTCAACGAGGACTATGAGTTTGTTCCATGCCAGTGAATAGAATAGAAAGTTTGGAAACTGTAAAACAATGTGAGACTTCATTATAATTATTTATCAAACTGGAAATAATTGTGAAAAATCTACATCTCTGAATGCAGTTCCATAAACATGCATATATATGTATGATTACAGAATTTTTATGGGTACACGATTGAAAAGTATCCAATTTGGTTATCACCAAGTATAAAACAAGAAAAGCACAAATATAGTGCGAAATAAAATCTAGAAAAACTATAGTTTATTACTAAAAATCAATGCCAAATTTCACACCCAAATTCTAGATAAAAATACCAGTGTTGTGGAGATTTTTATTACATTCGAATAATTAGTTCCACATAATTAGTTAGATAAGTATAGTGTGAAAATTAGGATCTTCCATAATCTTTTCAATCGGGAGAAATGTACGCAGAAATTACAAATTACAAAAAATGAAGCAATTCTTAAATCCAGTTTTGTGAAAGTTCCTACTAAGTTTTTCATTCTGGGCCCTGGAACATCTGTATACTAAATCCAATCTGTATGTATGTTCTACTATGATTATTGTCTATGATGGTATATGGAACAAAGTTTAGAAATGGAAGCAAAAACTGATTTTCAAGTTATTTTCAGATTTTCTTACATTTTTTTAAAGCAGTTGGTTATAGTATTACATACCCATGAGATAAATATAATATTATAAGGGAAATCTTGAACAACCTCCGATTATTTCGGAAATGCAGGTCTTTGATCACATCAAATTTTGAAAATTTGCTTATTTCCAGGCCTGTTTTATCATATAGATGGGACTTTAAAGGCTGAAGATTTAGTCCTTATATTAGTACAACCAAGTATATGAAATGAATTCATCTACCTTCAGAAGTTAAAAGTATACTCATTTTTTTTACAAGTTTTGAAAGTGAAAAAAAATTTAAATTGATCTCCTAGAGAAAGCTTGATCCAGGCCATAGATTGTTTTCTTTTTTTTCCTGTACTCACGGTTACATGCTCGAGTAACTCAGAATTTTCTGGTATTATTCTAATGAGCCGAAACTGAACATACAAAATACGTTTTACGTGCTCAAAACGTTAACAAAGTCAATGACGACGGTCTGCATACCAAAATGAAGAGGTTGTTTTCTTTAGTGAAATCTGGAAAAAGAAATGGAGACGAGAATTCTGTCTAAAAGTTTTAATGAAAATACAGATACGAGATAACCGAATGAATGAGAAAAATAAATGGAATACATTTATTGTAAAATGGATAAATTTTCAACGTCCACATCATAGATTGAATTACCATTCAATGCGACAGATGGTACAAACACTACAAAAAAAAAGTAAATGAAGAATTAATGTAAAAATGTGATCGAAAATGAAAACATATTGTCCACTCTTTTCAAAACTGGTAATTAAAATGAGCAATAAAAATTTGCAAAGAATATCAAAAATGATGCCAAGAAAAGAGGGAAAAAATCAAAAAATTCCAAAAATATTATTGTTTTTCTTCGATGAGTTACATTCCAAATGAGTCAGGTAGATAGCTATGATCAACCGATTTTCAATGAATCTTAACAACCAGCTTATCGAGGCTCCAGCCAGAGAGGGGCAGGGGCGACCTACTGCACTCAGTTCAGATTTATTGATCTTTACCAATTTGAGATACCTTGGGATGAACAGTATTACATTTTAGAAATTTCACAACCAATTTTTATGGCCTACCTTATGGTAGTTGAAAAAATGTAAAATTTCTTTGTTTCAAATATGTCACTTGATGTTTCTTATCGATTAGCCCTGAATTTATCTTCTTCTCTAAATTTTCAATCTTCTTATGTATTTCCAGGTTTATACATCACAACCTTTCATGAGTATAGCTACAGCGGCAAACTGGTATTCTTTTTGAAATTTTAAAATGGGTTGAACTTTAAAATGAGATGAACTTGCATCGACATGGAGTGAGAGTAGGAAAGATGAATAAGATAGTATTAAATTATATTTTTAAATGTGAATGTGGTTGGTGATTCCTAGGGTCATTAAGAGGGGACTTTCAAGAGTCCCAAACACTTGGCTTATACAGTCACACAAACCTATTTTATTTTTATACTTTTTCTAGTTTCAGTTTTAGGTAAATTTGAATGAGTGGAAAAAATATAATTAATCCCAGTGGTAGTGAATTCCTTATTAATGAAGCTACCCCCATTGGCATACAATAACAGAAAACCTCATTCACCTAAGAAGCCTAATGCATACGGAGTAAAACAAATTCTTTTCTCCAGATAATGCTACTTTAAGATAAGAAATAAAAACTCCTTCATTGCTTTTGCTCCTAGACATGGACCATGGCACCAGCATACTAAATCATCATATGCCCTGATGAGGTAGGTGCTTTGATGTGACTAATTCACCTTGTATTACGACTTCACCAACATTGTATTTAGTTGCTGCAAAAAAAAAAAAAGTAACACTTCTAGTACTAGGATTCGTCACATAAATTAGCGAAACACTTCCAATACTCTGTGAAAAAATAATGCGTACACAATAGTTATCCATTATTGGCTATGACCAACTTTTATCAAAAAAAAAAACAACATTATTCTGGTCCCAATATCCAAATTTTATGGTCGAATCAGACAACAAATCTGGTTATTACACCGCCTTAATGAGGGTGGTTGGAAAATTATATATCAACTTGAAGATTCACACATTTTAAAATTGATGATAATTTCCTAGCCTTTACAGTATATAATGAACAAACAGTTGTAGCACATATCAGAGATAAATTCACGTTCTTTTTCATTAGATTTATTTTTTGGAAAATTTTCAAAGATTTTTACGGGTATCTATTAGTAGCTTGGTATCATTGCATGATCCCTGAACATTACACAAGTTTTTAATGAGTATTTTACAGACTGAATTTTTATAAAATATCTATTTGTTTGGTTGATAATAAAATCATGTAAACTTTGAAATCCAATTACAGCTCTCAGTTTTTTGATTTATCACTTCTCACAACTTTAATGTCAAGGAACTAAGATCCTAAATTAGAACCGAGTTTATGATGCAAAAATTAGACTCAACACAACTCTTGCAAATAAACGCGTCATGTGACAGCTATGCCTATTTTAAATAAATTAGAGTGAATAATGAGTTAATTAAAAATGAATTTTTTAAAATACACTAATATAAGATATATACTCCTTCCAGGACTCATCTACAAAATTCCAAAATAAACTTAAAATAAAATCTACCTGTGGGGACTCTCCCATCTGAGGAATAGGGGCTTTGACCCCTCAACGACAGTCACTGCCCCAAAAGGCTGGCAAATAATCGTCTCAATGACGTTAAACCAACTACACACAAACGTTTGTATGTTTGTACTTGTACATAATACAAGTATAATACATTGCATGGGCCGTGATCAATTACCTGATAACGATCTTGGTGATGTCAGGGCCCGATACCAAATGCATTGCGTCGTTTCTTATTACCTTACGGAAGCAGGAAATGACCCAACTGATGACATAATACCATACGTACATGTACATATGTGTCTGTGTGCGTGTGCCAAATCCTATAGATAAACTCTTAAAACTGGCTCTAAAATCGCCAATGTTTGCCGAGGATTTGGCTCTCCCATACTTATGGTATGAAGTGGCAAAACATGCAATTAATTCTGTAGAATTTACCTTCTGGTAACAACACTTCCTCACAACAAGGTATTCCACACTACCTCTGTTGGAATTTGAACACGACAACTCTCAACTTCAGAGCCATCTTGCTACTACTATGCCGCAACTATATTTGTAGACAAAGGAAAACACTTGAGCTAAAAGAAACCTTTATAAGGGATTACTGATAACAATCAAACTCAATTTTAGTGCCCCCATATATTCGTACAAAAACTACATCACATTTTTTGACATTAATGATAGCAATAAAATTGTAAAAAAATTGCTACAATTTATCGTAACATATAGCAGCCAAAAGAAACCAAAATAAAAAATCAATAAACTATTCGAAATTACTTTTCCTCTACTTTTGAAAAATGAATTCATCATCATTATTGCAATACCAATTTTAGACTAAAAATGAGTGATAGAACTTGAAACACATTGACAAAATTACAGCACAATTCACTCTGACATCAAAGTAACATTTGTGAAGTACACCATTACAAATTCTAATTTACATTGCAGACTTACAAATCACTTAATGTTTCAGTAAAGTTGGATCAAAAAAATTATAGACAAATTTGTAAGTAGATGAACCAAAATTAGTAATTTAGACCAGTGTGATCTGGAGACAATTTGATGATCTATAATGACACTTGCAATTGCAAAGTAGTTTTTCCAGAACATTATCGAATTATGAATATTTGGTAGGATGAAACAGACTGGAACAGGTGCAGTTAGGGATGTCGATGTGACAGGTATAAACACGTATTGTGAGATCTAAGGATACACTAATGAAATTTTGTTTTCATCAATTATCCTTTACTAGCTGACCCATCGCGCATTGCTGCTATCTCTGAAGAAAGGAAATTCAAGGAATTGGAAAAAAAAATTGGTAGTTGAATTGAGGGTTGTAAAATTTATACCAAATTCATTCTCCACAGTAATTAATGTAATTATTGTATTACAAATTCTCTTCGATTTGTCGCTGAATTCTAATTAATTTAATGGTGATGAATCAAAGAGAATTTGTAGATGAATTCTCTTCAATTTGTTGCTGAATCATGATTAATTTAACGGCAACGAATCAAAAAGAATTCATAGATGAATTCTCTTCGATTTGTTGCTGAATCCGGATTAATTTAATGGCGACGAATCGAAAAGAATTTGTAGATGAATTCTCTTCGATTCATCGCTGAATCCTGATTAATTTAACGGCAACGAATCGAAGAAAATTCGTAGATGAATTCTCGGTCCAATGGAAAATGGAACTTATTAATGACACCTTCCAAAAAAATAAAATTATAATAGTAAATTTAAACATTTGTGAGCATTTCAATGGGTTTAACAAATGCTGAAACTTGAAAACCTCACCTTGAAGTCCTTTGGTTGTCTGTTAAATATTCAATTAAAATATTACTACCTATCCTATGCAACGGAATTAGAAGCAAACTCACAGTCTCAGTTATCGCAGAGGTATACAACAAACATCGATATTTTTCACGATGTATTGCTGTTCTTCACCAGATCGATGCAATATTGTTTTTCGATATATCGATATTGAATAAAATACATATTTCGGGAATTTTTTGGCCAACTATTTGAAATTTTCTTTTTGTATTATGCCAGAAACCTTCCTCAGAGTATACTCAACAACTTCCAAAAGTTTCATGGCCATCAAATGAATAGTATAGTAATGCATAAAAGACAAACAGACATACATTCTCTTTTTTATATATATAGATTAACATACTTGCTCTTTTAACCAAAGTTTAGTCAGTCACCTTAAATCATCACTATGGAATCGTAGTGATGACTGGACCTTGCACGCAAAGTATTCCAGGTTTAAGCCTCATCAGGGATAGAAATGTTTGCATTCTTCTTTGTTTTTTTTTTTTCAAATTATGAACAGGTATTTTTAAAAAACTCACTTTTAACCAAAATTTATTATTAAACTTATTCAATTTTGAGCGAGCGAAGATGAGAAAAATTTCTAAAGCTTAGGAAGGGTTACTGGCGATGACTGCCAGTCTGAGGGTTGCAGACTGATTAATGGGGGGCTCCTTGGGGTTACTAGCAGAGGTTGTTAGCAGGAATTGAAAGGCATGGTTGTTGGCTGTGGTTGCTACCACAGTTGGTAAGAGTGTGGAGACTGACAAAAGGATCTGTAACTTTGGAAAATGATACATTGGGTTAAAGGTAATTGTTACAGGGTATACTCAATGGCTGTGGTCACAGACCATAATTTAACCTCTGTGGTGCCACTGTTCTGCATGATTGTAGTGGTTACAGTATTCACACACCACAATCATCGGCTGTTATCACTGGCTGTGTTGCCGATCCATCAATAGCCGATGTTGATGAAAGAAGACAAAAATTTGTTGCAATCTAAATAATGATTTAGAATCTTTGACCATACAGTACTGGACCAGTAAAGCTCCATAAGAACGATGTACTTTTTAATGTCAATACACGTAAAAGTAGGAAAGCCGAGTGTACTTTGTGCGTACTTTCAACGTTTTGCTTGAGTTCACCAATTTAGAATACATTCGATAAAGACATCCCTTAAATTCACAAGGATGGCGTACATAAACGAAGAGCAAAGTACGTCAAAAGGTACACAATAGTAACCTATTTAAGGCTGGCATGTCTAACTAGAAATATTATTCTTTACTGGTCCAGTACTACCTATATAGTCGACGTTTAGAGCAAACAGATAGGTGAAACGACGTCGAGTAAGGACCACCGAACGGGCGATCGCCTACCGGACGAAATAAACTGAATTCGAGGGAAAGGGCCACCAGTCACCACTTTCAGGTAGGCAGAAGTACAACTTTTTTTCTCCATTTTTCGAATTTTTCACAAGTAGAAACAAAAGCGGGCAGAATTCTCAAAAAAATTATTCGAATTACGAATTACGAATCCTTTACAGTATAGTGATTCGAATCACAAACCGCTAAATACTTAATTCTGTTTGGCCTTGATATGAGAAAAAAGTTCTCAACATTAAAATACTTTTTGATAAAAAACTTTTATTTAGGAAGGAGCAAGGTAAAATGTTTAATTTTACAAGGATGAAATTGATGAATTCTTTTTCCTAAAAATTACAAAATTTTCCGACTTTTTCGACTAGAGAAAAATGATTTGTAATTCGTTGTTCCGCTGTTTGTACATAAATAATTCGAATCACGAATCCTCTGTTTCCAAATGTGATTCGAATCCCATTTTTTTCACGAATCCTGCCCACCATTTTCTACAAAAATACGTCGAGCGTGTGAAATCTAGACCTGAGGATCTCCTTCTCGACTGCACATTTGCACTCGGTATTGTTGTTCTTTTCAACCCATAATTATCCTTTCCATCAGCTTTTGATTAATTTTGGTTTTGTTTTGGAATCGCCACCCAGAAATCAACCCCGTCATCATTTTTACTTTCATTCGCGAATTCACATTCTAAGAGAAGTTAACGCTCACCGCGTGAAATTTAGAACTCCCGTTTCAAGATTTTATTGTTCACAGTCAAAATGAGTAGAAAAAATGAGAAGGGGCTCAGAAAGGGAACAAAATATGGCTACTGACTGAATGACTGAATAGCGCACAGTATTTTTATTCAATTATCGTAATTACCCCGTCTGTAGGTTACGTGTTTCACTTCTATTTCACAGCGACCCTCTTTTTCACTGCATTTCACTTCGTTCACGCCTTCGTTTATTCTCGGCCATTGCGATTTTCTCATATATAACTCTCTCGTATTACAGAAACCCTCTTTTCATATATGTATATATACATATAATATATATATTTGTGATTATATGAACATTTTAAATGTTGGATGTTTCCCCGACCTCCAAACCGCTCGTCGATATTCCCAGCAAGACCATTCATTCAATTTCAAATTAAATCGTACTCTCCAGAGGAATTAAGTACACCTCCCATACATGAAAGGGTACTACTAACTGTATGTGATACGGCAAAATGGCTCTTTTATCAAGTTCTTTTAAATTTTATTTCTTCTTTTTCCCCTTTTATTTTTCTTTGGGCCCAAAAGTTTTTCGATAAGTAGGTATATTCATTCAATCATGTTGTAAGCGCCTTAAAAAGGATAAACATCGAGCCGAATAATTATTTTTTTCCTTATTTGAAACAAACCCACAAACCCATTTTTTCTCTTTTTTTTATTTTTAATTTTTTTTTTATTTTACTTTTTTTTTTTACGACTAAGGAAGAAGATAAAATATTCGAAATATTCGTTGATGCGCTGGATCTTAAAAATTGAACACAAGTTTGGCTGATAGAATCTATATCTTAATTTCTAGAAGGCTTTTTTCACTATGACAACAAGTTAGAGAGAACGGCTGGGCCGATTTTCATGATTAAGGTGTTAAAAAAAAAGTCTCACCGTGTAGATGTGCCATCAGAAGAAAAAAAGCCCATAGCCCTCCGGGGAATACGTTGTGGATTCTAACCCTCGAAACCCTTAAAAAAAATTTTTTAGCATTTTTTCCTCCCATAAACATATTTTTCTTAATATATTAACCGTAGTAAATCAATTTTGGAACATCAAAGTAACAATAACAAACTCAATTATCGAATCAAGACAAATTATTTTTCGAGATTGAGAGAAAGTTTAGTTCCAAGGGCATGCAGTACATCAAATGGATTCTTTGGGGAACTGTTACACAGAAAATAAAGACTCAAAACATGAAAAAAAAAAAAAAAAAATTCACTCGATAATAAGTAGTATACTTACGCAGATAATTCTATATCACGACAACGCACGTCTTCAAACCTATTTTCCTACAGAAAATTGTTTCTGGAAAGCATAGTTTCCTTTCAACAAAAACTTTTCACTATAGTAGCTCGAAATTTTTTTCTTAAAATATGTTCTGATTGCACTCGTTAACTTGAGAAATATTGCATGTCGGATTCTTTCTACTTTCAAGCGAGGACTAATTCCTACGATACAAACATAGCGCGTTCGGAACACAATATGGAAATTCATTTATTCGCCATACCGAAAAAATCGAACAACCAGTTCAGATTTAATACAATAATTTTTTTTCTTCTCTAAGAAACAGATACACAAAAAAAAGTGACGGAAAAAGAGTAAAACAGGGAGAAAGAATATGGGGAAAAAAAAAGTTGTAGGAAAAATAGTTTATATCTAATCGGATAGACGAAATACAATAGGAGAACCGTAATTTCGGAAGCAGATGTTCACGAAGATATTTCAGCCGAAACAATATTCAAACAAAAACTTACAACCATGTTTTACCACTGACCAAATCGATAAGTAAAGAAATCTTGAGAGAATGAATGCAGTATATTTCCACACAGTTTCATTCTTCTTTGTTTTCTAAAGGTATTTTTAGGTAGATTTTCTATTAAAAATCTACTTATTAATCTTGGTGTTATGGAACGACCTGATGATGGGGGGGTTGGATACTTTTTTCGTTTCATAGCTCAAGGAAAATTTTGGCAATAATAACTCAAATTCATATACATATACATATACATATACATATATATATATATCATAAGCCAACTTCTTGTTACCACGGTACAGGTCGAAATTTTTATCTGATAGTCACGAAATTTGAAACGAACATTAGTACTAAGCCACGGACCTGACCTATTGATTTTGTTGCGGATCAGCCGCAAGGTACTTCAGGCATGGCTATTTTCGTTTTGGTTTTGTCTATAAAGTTATCAATTTTCGATCAATAGCTACGAAATTTGTAAGAAATATTATAACTTGTTATAAATTTTGGTGCGGATCGATCATACGGTACATTCGGTAACGCTACTTTCGTTTTTATTTTGGCTATAAGATACATAATTTTGGGCCAATAGGAATGTAATTCGAGACGAATATTTATTATGATCCATTAATAACTTCTTAGTGACTACCTAATTTATAATTTTCGAAAACCTACTTTTTCTAACGGAACTGTTGCTGCGTTAGTTTTTTTATTTGTTTTTGGCCCCTAAATGGTTGCAACTAAGTATCCAGCAGTAGCACTATGCATTGTAAAACATACAACTTTCTCGGAAGATCTTATCTTTAAAAAAGAAACAGCTACTACGGGTAGGATGACCAGTTATTTGTGTTATCTATATCCCAACAAAGAAACATATTTTCCAACCACATGGAATCGCTGAACAGTCAAAACAGATTATTACCGAATTTTTCTACAAGATACTGGTATTTGTTGACACACTGAAAAAAAATTGCTGTTATTCTTTTCTTCCTCGTCTTCCTTAATTCCTTTATCTGTGACACTAATCCAGTAAACAGGTTGTGCAGCAAAGTTTAACAATTGGGGTAGGCATAGGCGCACGCCCAACTTCAATTCAACGTCGTGAAATATATTTAGCGTCAATAATTCGCCAATAGGTCGACAAAACTTAAGCAATTAATCAAACGAAAAGAATTTAGGACCAGAAATGAATGAGAAAAATTCCCACTGAATTCCGATGATTTCACGTTACACAGCCACGTCGGAAGAAAGAAAGAAATAAAACAATTATTAAATTTACAGACCAATCAATTCACAACTTTACTACATCTTCGAATTTTTCCAGTGGTCCGAATTTTGACTTTCAGGTTTTCAGTCAAAATTACAAGGAGTACCTACCTACATTGCAGGAGGTTCCATCAAAACTTTTTCAATAGGTACCGTAGGTTGGGAGATTGAAAAAAAGAAACAAAAAGAAACGAACAAAACAAAGAAGCTACATCGTTAAACAATGCTGCAACATGAATTTTGTTCAGTTGAATTGCAAAGCAATGTGGCCAAATACCAATCTGTATCGATCATTTCACATAACATGTTCTGACAATTCACATATTCAATTAAAGAATGAATAAAGAAAGAATAATTCATTAGTCAATAAATAATAATTATTAATCATTAATTAATTGTTCATTCATCATCATTTGACACGCACACGAATCTCACATGAGCGCTCCAAACAGTAATAAAGAAAACAAAATAGATTAGTACTTCATGCAAACCCTATATCTCCCCAAAAACATTGTTACAGATAATGACGTAATAATGAATAAATTTTATTTTCACAGTTGAAAAACAAAACATAGATTTGGCTGACGAATAATGACAAATTTGGCGATTATAATAGGGTTTTGTTGCACTTCGTGCAAAAACTTTAAAAAGCAAACCATTTTGTTAGTTCAGTCGAATGAAAATAAAACAGCATTTTACTCCGAAAAATTAGAAACATTTTCATTTTTTCATTAATTGGTCAGTTTGGGCATCTAAAACAACATGCTAAAATTTTCATTCCTCCTACCACGTGGTCCAAAGATATGGGAGTGAATATGCCACCTGTGGAATATCTTGTCCTGAGAGATATTCTCACCAGAAGGAAATTCAACAGAATTTAAGCGTGTTCAGCCACTTCGTACACAAGTATGGGTAAGCCAAAACCAAGGCGAACATTAGCGATTTTAGAGCCGGTTTGGGTGGTTTATATACGGCTTATTTACACGCACACAAACACACGTACGTAAAAGAATACGTACGTTGGTGAGAATGGCCAGGTTGCATCATCCCCTATCGAGATAAGAGATGGCTGGCCAGTTTGTGTACAAATCGTGACATCATCTTATTGTGTCACGATTTGGTGCTCGCACATTGAACGAGTTTTGTGTGTTTAATGTCACAAGGACGATTATTTGCCTGCCCTTTGGGGCGGCAACTGTTGTCAAGGGGTCCGAGCCCCTTTACCTCATACCAGTGAGTCCCCACACCACCCAAAATGGTTTTTCATATTTATCGCTACAAATATTGATTTTTTCAAAACAGTAGGTACAACAATACGAAAATGTTTGTTTTTTAATTTTCTGTGAAAAAGGTTATATTTACTTCAATTGTCTGACATCCCCTTAATATGTAAAATGAGTGTGAAAAATGGTATCTTTTCACTGAGAACTAAAAGCATAATTAGGTACAGTTGCTATATTGATGTAATAGTGCCAACTTATAATAATACAATACTCACGATACATTCATTTTTGCATGGATGTCCAACTGGGGGACAAGAGAGCAAGTATCATTTTATTTACTAGCTGAAATGACAAAAGGTATGGAACAAAAAGATTAATATTTTAAAATTTTCTGTTGATAATTTTGTCCAGATCAGGGGAGAGAGGTGGGTGGCTAAGTAGTCTGCCTCATGGTCCAGGGCAAAATAAGAGGCCCATCCAGGTCCTGAGAAAACTTAAACACTGAGGAAAATTTAAAATAAAGAAAAAATTTGCACAGCTTTGAACACTGAAACAAAACATATAGTGTATAGTGTTGTATCAACACCAAATTAATGATTAAACAAAACAAAATAATTCATATTCAGTAGAAACCGGTTATTAAAATCACATAGGGACTAGGCAAAATGAGTATAGTCTCTGAATGAGTATATTAGGCAAATATAATAAAAATAAAAATTTAAACTCTAATTTTAAATGAAAATTTATTGAAGCAAGAGAGGCGAGGCTGAGAGAAGCTTCCTTATGTACTCACTCAAAAAACAACTTTCGTGATGACGTTATTTCTCATTGATGGATGAACCAAGAATAACCAAATTTCTCAAATAACTATTTCAAGTTGAGCCTGATGTCATAAAGCCAAATTTTTTAAATTAGACCTATTAAAAAAAAATCTATTTTTTACTGGGATTAATTGGAATTTTCGTCGCACCATTGTCTTAAACACTTGAAAGTTTCAATTTTTTCAGTTCAAATTCCAAATTTTGATAGTGTAGGGGTTAGAATATTATTTTATCAAAAATTAAATGATACATTGTCCATTACTTTTTTGAGGCATTGAGTTCAAATTTTCAGTTCATTTTTGGATGGAACCGCTCATTTGGCTCCCTGTGACTCCAAAAAGGAATTAGAAAAATTTTTTTCTTGAAAAATTGTGTGATATATTGTCGGTTACATTTTCTGAAGCACTGATTTCAAATTTACATTTATAATTAATTTTTGGATTGAACCACTCATTTTGTTCTTGGTGACCCAAAAAGGGTTGACTAGGAAAATTTTTTACCATTTTATTGGGTGCTATATCACCAAATCTGTTTATTGAAGAACACAGTTTCACTGCTAACATGTATGATGTGACCCAGGTACCCTGTTTTTGGGAGTGGGGTTGTTGAGAGTAACCCACTTCGTTTCAGTTATGATTCTAGGGTTTGCTTGCAACCCGAAAATCCAATCAAGTTATATTCTACATCAAACATGTATAAGCTAAAACAAAATATAAATAGACCACAGTTACTACTGACTATAAATATATAATATTAATTTTATGGAACAGCTTCCAACAGCTACCAATTTGAAGGTACATTTCCTCGTTATCGCAATTCTCGAGATTGAAATTACCATTGCTTTCAAATAAATTAGTTATTTCATGATTTTTCAAGCACCTGTTAGAATTTTGAGTACATAAAGCAAATTATTGAGTCCAATGAACGTGTTTTTTTTCATGCATTTAGATACAGCCAATCTGTCCCTAGAGATTTAAAGTCCATATAGGTAACTGAGTTTTTTATCTGTGAGTTTAATGAGAGGGTTTTCTATATTTAGCCAAAAGAATGGAGAGCCTACCTATACATTGTTGCTGACAAAAACTGAAGAATATTCATGCAAAATGGCAAGGAAAGCGAGCATGCAAAAATCATTAGGTACTTACACAGCTTCTCTCACACACACACACACACACACACACACACACGCACACGCACGCGCGCGCGCACACACACACACACACACACACACACACACAATACAATAGATCATACCATAAATTTGAAGGTTCGTCTGTATATACGTCCATCACTTCAGAACTACTCCATATTCACCTAAAGTTTTTAGAATTTATTTGTATCGTTTCAAGGAAGATTTCAAGCTAACTCAGAGGTCCCTAGCCCTCTCTAGGGAAAAGTTGTGAATTTTAATTCTTGCACTGCTCAACACACTTTTTCAACTATTTTTTTACCAAAATATATCGTTCTCTGAGAAATTAGTTTACGCTCCAAATTTCATGCCTCTATATCATCCTCTTCTCAAAATATGGGACAAAATTAAACTAAATAACTAATAACTTCTGAACAAATCGATCAATAAGATTCAAAATTGGTAGGTCAGTTCCTTGTGTTAGATGTAAAGTTTGTAGCAAGTTTTGTGACTTTTGTACAAAAATTACATACTGTATCATATTAACAAGAATGGTACATACATGGAATACATACACTCATACACCCACACATACTTGCAATGAGTATCTGGTAACATTTCAAACCAATCCTGGCCACTGGGAAATTTTCAAAAATCATAATTTCTAATTACTCTAGAGCTCTGGAGTAAACTTATACAATGCTTCATTGCTTTCTCTCAAAAACCAGACTTATTTCCAGTAAAAACAATGACATTTTCAATCATGAGAAATTTTCCTAACCTTGTGACATTTTCAAAACTTCGTACTAAGTACCAGAATGAAAGGATTTTAATTTTTAAACATCTTAAATTTCTCAAATTATTGTTGATGATTAGTCGAAATTAATTTCCAATTAAAAACAAAATTTTTCAGTGCAAAATTTATAAAAAATTTATTTTGAATTTGGCCTACTGTGGTATTTGAAAACAGTTGGCATGATCCTAGACTTACAAAAAAAAAACACTTAGTCTTTAATTTTCTCTCTCTCTCTTCTCTTTTCACTTTCATTTTCCCTCATCTCCCTCTCAAAATATTAAGCACATAATAAATAATGCCTCTCACACAATATAAAATATTACATTTGGAACAAAATGAACTCACATCCTTATGGCAGCAGTTCCCAAACTGTGGTCCATGAATCACCAGAGGGGCTGGGAATGGGAGTTCAGAAATCCGCAACAAGCTACTGTGTTGACAATGTTTTCTTATTCATGTAAAAATTGTCTATGTGTGTCAATGTATTTGGTGTCTGCAAAATCATGGTATTTATGCTGGGGGGTCCATGAAGTCATGATTGCTATGCTTGAGGGTCAATAAGTAAAAAAAAGTTTGGGAACCACTGCTCTGGGTAATGAGATAAGCAATAGCTAGCTCAAGTCCAACAGCTGATGCATTATAAGATTTACATAATAGAGGCGTTAAATATCAATATTTTTTCTTTATCGATACTCAAAATATCGACGCTTTAGATAAAATATTCACATTTTAGGTAGACTGTGAGTTGATTTTGCAAATATCGATACTTTTCAATATTTTTTTGTATGGTTATCCAAAATATTGATACCAACCTAACTGATCTGTTTCAATTAATAGGGGCAAAAAATTGATTTTAATACAAAATCGATTTTCCAGTTTATTCTCAATTGGGTCTCACAATATTTTAAGTTTTAGTAAATATGGTGAAAAGAGTATGTAGATTATTTTAGTATAGGTATACATAAACAGTTGTAGGGTTTAACTCAATATATTTAATTTTTGTTTTGGTGGGGTCAGGGGGAGGGATTGGAATAAAGTTTTAGAAGCTCAAAAGTGTGTAGAAGGAAGGACTCCAAAAACTATTAAGAGGGTAGGAAAGATTATGTACATTGCATGCAATATATACGAGTTTAATTTTGGTAAAAAAATATTGTTTCTATATTTTGTTTATAAAATAATTTGATGATAACGAATTGGTAATGATTAGATGGGATACATCAAAAATCTCATATTCTACACACCATGTGTGTAGATTCAAAGTGCTTCCGTCATATTCTGATTACATTGTGACATTTTTTGTGAAAAGTAATGAAGATTGTACGTTTTAGGCTAAACTTTGGCGCAGGATTCCAATAAAAATGTCAGAATGAAAAAAAACGTCAGTAGTACTAGTTCATGTCACACAAAACATATCACAAGGTACCATTTGCAAACACACACACATACACACGAGTGTGCGCGTGCAAACACACCCCTAAGTAAACCTAATTATTCTGCTTTCCTTTTTCAATGAGGTTTTCTTTGAAAATGTACTTTTTCTGGTTGTTTTCTTCATTATTTTTTTATTTTTTGTATTTTTTTGTTTTAAATTGGTAGTATTGGATTCCCATTCACACATTTTAACTCGGATGAAAACATGAATGTATAATGAGTATTTTGTCATTATATGCTAAAGTTATTTCATCAATAAAGAGACTGTAGCCTACTCACGCTTTCAAATGTCAATGAAAAGGTAATATTTTTCAAGCTCATTTTGCAGGGGAATGAGACATCAAACGACTAAAATAAATATAATATTTTTTACATAAAGTAACTTAACACCATGATGCAGCAAATGAACACGCATTATAATGATTATAATAATTCCAAAAATTGGTTTTGTTACAATAATACAAAGCAATTGAGAAAAATTTCAACTAACAGCTTGAGAATAAAAAAATTATTTTTCACAAACTCGTTCGTTAAACTAACTGAATTCATGTAACTTTTACTGTTTATAAAAATATTGTCCACACATCCATGTGGTTTAAAAATTTATTATCTAACAATTTCTTCTTTCTTTTGTAAGGTAAATTGGTACTCCGGTTAAGGACCGGCTGAAAATCATCTTAGTAAATTTGAAAAAAAAAAAAATTTTTAGATTTAGTATTAGCAATGTCAAATATACAAACTCAGTCATTTTGTACTGTTGCAACTGCAAAAACAACACCCATGCAATTTTATACATGAGTTTTCGACAGATGACAGACCATACCGGACAGCAACAACTAAAAATTCACAGGCTCTTTATTAAGAGAAAAACCTAATTTTTTTTTTACAAAATGATAATGTAAAAGTAACATGGACCCTCCTCAACACACTCCTCCAATAACCAAAATAAAGGTAGACAGAGGGCGCAAAGAATATAGAAAGGAGTATTTAGTGAACGCACAACAAATGTAATCGGATAGGAACACCAAAAACAGCTTCAGAAAGTATAGAGTGAGTTTTGCACCGAAGAAAGAGAAAAAAAAGAAGGAAATAGGCTACATTAATACACATCAGTTGTATTTTGGAGTAGGCCTATGATGTGTATTCATGCGAATGTAATAATAACATTTTGGTTTTGTACAACTGTTTCATAATTCGCATTTATACGGGTCGGTTTGTTCACCGTATCTTATTCTTTTTAATTTTTTATGCATTCTACACTTTCAAACAGGAGAAAACAGTCTGTTTGGATTGCGATTCTTATCTTAACTGCAGGAGCGATCATTTAATTTTACCACCCTATGAGTTATGTCTTTTTAGAAATTTTTTCTTTACTTTCGTTTTTTTGTTATATGTAGTTAGGTACAATAGGTAGCTATGTATGTTCCATAACTCCAGAACGGTAAAATGAAACAGAATACGAATAAAGAAAAAACCGAAGAGAGACAGACGAACAGACAGAAAAATCGTAATTATTCAAAATTAATTTTCAATTTTTATATCGAATTTAGGTTTGTGTGGTGCCATAAATGGGCAGAATTTCAACTTATTTAAAAAAAAAAACTAGTCGATCAATTTGGAAAAAATAAACACTATAACTTTAAAGAAACTGTTCGATTTAACCGGATAGAACTAAAAAAAACACTCTTACCCAACAAGCCTCGCAAGAAAAAATAGATTTTCATTCTTTAAAAATCACCTCTATTACCAACATTCTTCTCATAAAGTAATATATATATAAGTAGTAATGAGAACCGTTTAGGACACATGACCTCTCGTGATAAGGCTATAGTAACAGGCTTATCTTACCACACTTCTATCGTTCCAGAATATGAACTCGATGAACATGACTTTATTAACTTAAGAAAAGGATAATACATAGAAACAAAGTTAGCACACAAACTATGAGACCTAATAGATGAATATAATGAGGAAGGGTTTACCTTAGAAGGTATTATATCATGTGAAATTGCCTTGAATATTCAAATAAAAATTATCTGCGCTGAACAATTGAATGCTGTAATATATGAAGATCACCATGAAAAATATATTAAAATATATTTGTATAAACGGGAAAATCATTTCGACCTCATCACAAAAATGGCTGGTTTCTTCGTTTCTGGTTATTAATGCCATACATGTATCACCCATTATAATAATAAGAATCGACAAACTGATGTAAAAATAAGAAAACAAAGACATGTAAGCTTTATAGTGGTGAAGAGCACAACCCCGATTCAATGAATACAAAATATTGTGAGTATTGTAACAGATATTGGTATAATGAAGAGAACTCGAGCATCGCAAATATGTATATAAAAAAATTATAAATGTTGCAGATGTGATGTTATTGATAAGCACAGTGATTTTAAACATAAATGTGGTTATTTCATATACTATAATTGCGAAGAATTTGTACATATGGCTACACATAAATGTTATATGAGGCAGCTTTGTGTCAAAGGGGGTTGTTGTGGTGATTGTAAAACTGTGTTCCTAATGGCGTTATGAAAAATTAAAAGTGTAAGTATACAGAAAAGTATATTTTCTTTGACTACTAAGCACGGCAGGAAATTGGAATGCACGTGTCCAACTTAGTGATAGCTCACGATTTCCAAGATAAGAAATATACTTTTATTTCTAACGATCATTTTTGTAAGTGGTTGATCGATAAATCACATAAGGGGTATACAGCCATAGCTCACTACGCATGAGGGCCAATACTGGATCACTAATACTAGTAACTCCTACACAATCTATATAATTGGACAAAATTAATGTTACTAAAGATGAAAAAAATTAAATTAAAAATTATAGATAGCCACAATTTTGTACAAACACCTGTAAGTGCCTTTCCCAAAACTTTCGGTCTTGATCAGTTGAAAAAATCTCATTTCCCCACCTGTTCCACACAGTTGCCAATGCCAATTCCATAGCTCATATTTCCAATAAGAAATATTATTGCTATGAAATGAAAGATAACCAAAGATCTCTATTCTTGACTTGGTACAGACAGGTGAAAAAAAATTATATGTTTCATCTGACCAAAGAAATTTGGGAATATTGTCATTCTGATGTTGATAACCTCCGAAGTGGTTGCCTAAATCTTCGAGACCAATTTCTGGAAATTGTTTATATTGACCCCTGCCAATACTTGACAATTCCAAAGTGTCTGTATGGCCCTCTATAGGTCCAGGTACTTGGAACCAAACAGAATTGCAGTTCTGAATGATGAAATTTGAGATCATTATTTAAAACTATACATTTCCTGGCTTAATTCATTCTCCAACCCCAATATGCATCACACCCTCAATGATGGTGAAATTAAAATTTAGGAGCAAAAGTCGATGGGTATGACAAAAATACCAAAGCTGTATACCAGTATCACAGCTGTTTCTGGCATGGTTGCCCCACTTGTCACAAATACGATAACATTAATTATATTAATAAAGAAACAATTAGAGATTTGGACAAGAAAACATTGGATAGGACTAAAAAATTGAAAAAAGCCGGGTATAATGTTACTGAAAAATGGAAGAGCTAATGGGTAAATTCAAAATTAACAAGAAAATTGCCTCCACTTTAGATAATATTGTAGAACCACTGAACCCTAAAACCATGCTTCCTTTGGTGGGTGTACTCAGGTGTTCAAACTCAAGTTACAAGTTCATGGGAAAAAACAAAAAATTACATATATTAATGTCTGTAGTCTTTATCCCTCTATAATGTATTACAAGTATCCCATAGGTTACTCCAAAAAAATTGTCAAAACAAACTATTTTGATCATTGGTGGTTTGGCCTAATTAAATGTGAAGTGTTGGCCCCAAAAAATCTATACATATATCCTCCTACTTCCGGTCAAAGTAAAAATGGAAAATTCTGCAAAATTAGTCATTCCCTTATGTTTAAAATGTGCTGAAAAACACCAGCAAGTAAGATGTCACCATTCAGACTCAGATCGCCAATTTTTAAGTACATGGTCCACAGTCAAAATGAATGTGGGCCCCAAAATCTTTAAAATCTATGAAGTTTGGAACTTTGAAAAAAATTCCAAATTGTGGAAGTGATACTTAGCTGATTTCATGAAAATAAAATTAGAAACAAGCCCCTCACACTTACTCCTCCAATGAAGAATATATTCGAAATATTGAAAAAAGAATGGGGATTTGACTAGATTTGGCTAAAATTGTACAAAACCCAGGTAAAAGAGCTGTTAGTAAACTCTTTCTGAATTCTTTATGGGGGAAATTTTGACAAAGACAAAATAAGGTTGATACTAAATTTCTGTCTGATCTTCACCAGTTCTATGAAATTTTATTGGACCATCGTTTTCAAGGACATCAATGTAATTTATATTAATAATGAACAGGTTCAAATAGATTATAAGGATTTATAAGTACTAAATAATTATAATACTAATATTTTTGTAGCCATTTATACTATTGCCAATGCTTAGATTAAGACTGTATGATCAACTTTCTAAAATTAAAAAAGCAGTTTTATACTGTAGTATAGACAGTATTGTTTATGTATATGATAATGTTAGTTGAATGGACTGATGAATTTGGGGATGATGTATTCATCCAAAAGTGGATAGTAATAGGTCCAAAATCATATTTTTACTCTACGAACAAGGGGAAGATAACAACAAAAGTAAAAGAGTTCACTTTGAATCATAAAAATGCTGAAAAAAATCAATGGGGTGGTGTTGGAAAACCTGACTGACGGTGCAATAGCCTCTATAACTGTTGAAGACAATCGAATCACCCATGAAAAAATGACTAAACAACTTATTAACAAAAACCAAACAAAAGATTTTTCATTTTCTTTTAATAAAAGACAAATAGACCCTGACTTTGACCCTATTCAATATAGATATATCGACATCTAGAAGTAACCAACATAGGTTAATTTATTATCGCCATAACAAAATCAAATTTTTCATAAAAACACCTTTTGGCAGCAAAAACCATAAACTCAAAAGGTTCCTTCTAACCATAGATGTAAAGACATAATTTGAACAAAAAATACCACTCACGAGATTGTTGCTATCTAGCTATGAGAATGATGTGGTTTACCTATATGAATACTTTTTATGCAGACTATTTTAGGGTATGAGTTATCAGAGGTGTGTGATGGAAGAAACATTGGAGTTATTTTGTAAGGTATGAGAAATAGGTTGTACTTGTTTTAACGTGTGTATGGATAAAGAGTAGGGTATACAAATATAATATTGTGAGTGATAATTGAACATAGGTGGGCAGGGTTACAATGTAAGGGTGAGCTATTAGAATGAATTGAAGTTGAGATTTCATATAACCATTTGAAACTCATATATGAGATTAGTGATAGAAGAGACTGAAAAACTGCATTACAAGGAGCTTGTGGTGCACATTTACACAAAACTGTAACCAATATCCCCATTAAATAATTATGTTTTATTGAAGAACACTGGACAAAGTTTTGAAAAACAACATATTAATCATGTATTGATAATTAAATTCTGGCTATAATAATTGTGGTGGCTACCACATATAGGCTTTGTATATACTTCTCCCGTATTTTTGGTGTGGTGAGGTGGGGAGTTTAGGTATTCAGTTGGTATGGGTTCGAATCCCCATGCTGCCTGAATACCTAAAGTGGTGACCTCTATGTGATATGAGAGATGGGAACAACGCCCTCTCTTGGACACGCAAGCCAGTTGGTAGTTTATCACCTCACCATCACCAAAACATGATGGTGATGTAGGTTGTGCACCATTGTGTGGTGATGTGGGGGGGGAATCTACCACGCTCCTGTATACATACCTACTAACCTGGCACTTCTATATTGGTTGTACTAAAAGCTATACTGGGAGGAGTGGTGTGGTAGCTACCACACATTGGCTTTGTTTATACTTCTCCCTCAATCACCTTCACTTAGAGTTGTGGCAGTGCCATATTTTGGGTGGTGATGAGACAGGGAGTTTATGTATTCAGTCGGTATGGGGATCCATGCCACCTGAATACCTAAAATAATCAAAACATTAATGATAATAAAATAGTTTATAATATTATATAAGAATTCAAAGAAACGTGAGTATTATTTTACAATATATGACAAAATCTAAGAGAAAAATTCCTAATGAACTCTGACCTAAAAATAGGGACCCTTTTGCACTCATATACATAATTATTTTCCAAAAAAGCATTCAGACATAATTTAAAAAACAGCAATAACAGAGAGTATTTCAGATTTTTTCTAATAAAAATACCTACTGGTTTGGTCTTTAGTAATTCTTACAATATAATTTACTATATATTTCTTCATAGCCCCATACTTTATAAAATACATTATCGGTTTCTATAGTACTATATACAGTGGTAAACTTTTCAAATGTCCAGTTCCAATGGTATTTGTCTTTGAATGTCTTTTTTACATGTAATTCAAACTTTATCACCAATTTGCAGTAAAGGTTTACTTACTTTAAAAACTTTCAACGAATACATTCTTTCTAATATTTCCTACATGTCATATTTTTTCTCAAATAATAGAGTTTCACCTAATCTTATATACATATCTTTCATTATACTATTTCACAATAGTTGAAAACAGATGATATAATTTTCTATTTTTGGCTGCTTCAAACCAAACCCTTAATTTTTGATTTATTGTTCCATTTACTCATTGTGCTATCCAATTTTTTTCTAAATTATGATATTTGTGATACATAGAAATATTATTTTTTCAAGTATTGTTTAAAATTTTTATTTACAAACTGTGGGGACAATACTCGTATGAGGTAATAGGGGCTCGCACCCCTCGATGACAGTTGCCACCCAAAGGCTGGCAATAATCGTCTTTATGACGTTAAACAAATTTACACTGGTGTGTTTGTATGTTCGTACCTGTACGTACATACAGGTAAGATACATTGCACGGGCCAAGATCAATTACCAGATAACAATCTCGGTGATGTCACAGCCCAGTACCAAACGCGCTGCGTCGTTTCTTATCACCTCGACAGAGGCAAGAAACAACGTAACGCATGACATAATTACGTACATGTACGTATGCATGTGTGTCTGTGTGCGTGTGCCAAATCCTGTATATAAACTCTCAGAACCGGCTCAAAAATTGCCAGTGTTTGCCGAGGATTCGGCTCTCCCATACTTAACCGTATGAAGTGGCAGAACACGCAAAATACTGTTGAAGACCTTCTAGTGTGAATATCTCTCACAACAAGGTATTCCACACAAACTCTTCACCACGATTTAACACAATAGTTTAGGACATCTTTTACTTTTTTTAAATATTTTTGAAAGACTGGCAACTTCTGCTACTGTTTTTTTTTTTTACAGGTCCTAAAAAAATACTTAACAAATGTATCTATTATTACCAGAATGTACTTTTAATTTCTTTTGAAAATTTGTATATAATTAAAAGATTGTAAGCCTAAATATTGTCTATAACTTGTGTAATAATTTTTTTTTAATTTTTAATAGGTAACCTTAAAATGTAATTCTTGTGCTAATGCCATAGCTCAAAAGTTTCTGCAAATAGCTCACACAAATTTTAATATTTCTCTATCGATAGCTGACACACAATGTTAATAGCTCCATCTTTTTGAAACCTTTGGTGGTGAAAGAATGAGTTGAATGAAAACATGAATGTCAAATTCAAAATCAGCACACTGAAAAATATGTTTGGTAATGTATCAAACAATAAAAAATTCAAAGTGAAAATTGGCCTCTTTTCAGACCCCTAGGTTTGAAGAATGGATCAAATTTAAAGTGGTTTTCAGATTCGAACTCAGCACCTTGAAAAATATATTTGTAGATGTATAAAAGAATAAAATGTGAAAAGTCAAAAATTTCCCCCTTTGAATCTCCTAGGGTTAAGGAAATGGTCAAATCAAAAAACTGGTTGCCAGATTCAAACTCAGCACTCAAAAAAACATTCCATATGATGTATTACATAATAAATTGCGAAAAGTAAAAATATGCCCCCTTTGGAGCCCATATATGAGTCAAGAAAAGTATCAAATTAGAAAATTGTTGTCCGATTCAAACTCAGTATCCCAAAAAACATGTTGGATAATGTATCAGTAATGATATACTATGAATATATATCTTTCAAATAAAAGTATTCAACACTGTAACAATATTTATAAGTATCATTCAAATAAAAGGTATTCAATACAATATTTAAGTTGCGTTTAATACTAAAATTATTTACAGTACACAGTATATACACAAGTAGTAAGACAAGTGTCCACAAAGTTGTGTCACAATGAACTTAGAATAGAAACAGAATGAATTACATTTACAAAAATATGGTCTTATATCAGGTCAGAGTTGTAAGTGATTGAGTGTTGAGGGAAAGTAGAGAAATAGAACACAGAGAATAAAAATACAATGATTATACAGTAATAGAGAATTCATAGGAAATAGTTATTGTCCAAAGAGTGTGTATTAGGAAACTGCTAAGTCTGAATAAATGGATAAATGTAGGAGTTTGTAGACAAGAATTATGTATTTTAGGAATTAGGAATGAAGAGAATACCTATTATACGAAAGTATAGGAATAATTGCTGATTGTATAGAAAATGTGTGAATGTTTTTTTGAGGATAATTGAATATATTTGTGGATTTATGAATGTGATTTTACAGTAAAAATATGTCATGATTCGTATTTCATCGTAGCAAAACTCCCCGTCAAAGAAAAATCAATGCTGTCAGATTGATAATTTAACAATAAAAAATACTAATAATAACAACTAAATACAAGAAATATACATAAAATATATAATAAACAATTATCCAAAAATGATATATAATATATGAAAGAATATGAAAATCTTATTCTCTAACAACCAGTTTTTTTTTTTAATTTTAACATATTATTTATAAAATATAAGAAAATGGTACAATGAGATCCCTTAAATATAAGTAATTTTATTAGGTAATAATAAATAGATATGTCATATAAAAATAAATCATTATGACTTAAATTTGAACTTGAATTACTTTGTCTGTATGTTTAAACATCAGTTTTACAAGTAGTTGATTTGGAAATTATTTATTCAACATGTCTCGTTTCAATAAGTTTTTTTAGTGGAATAATTTGAATGTAAATCATAATGCATAATATTAAAGATAAAAGAATTGACCCTGAAAAAATAATGAAATTTACAAATGTAAATGTATTTTGTTTTGCTAGCCTTGGGAATTTAAGTTCAAAATTATTTAAATTTTTTTGAAATTCAAAATTTGATGTAATAAGCGAGAAATAGGGAATGATATTAGTTCAATTTTTATTGTATGCACCGATGTTTGGGATACTAAATGTTTTACAAATGTCAGTGTTTACAACCAAATTGTAATCCATCCATAATAATGGGAGATGATGTTCTATATAGACATCAGATAGTAATCCTTAAGGGCAAGGAAAGCCTGGCAGTACTAAGATTGAAAAGGTACCATCAAGGGATATATGTAATATTCTTACATAACATGGAACCGTTGGAAGTAGTTTTCCAGGATAGGATACATTAACAACTATGTGAAATATATAATTAGAAAGGATATTGCAAGAAAAAAGTTTAACAGAATTTGTAACTGCAAACTGATTATGGGAAAACTGGTGTATGTTGATTTTTCTATTATTAATTTTGCATTTAAATGCTAATGAATTAATGATATTATCGTATGATTTTTGTAAGAATAGTGGAGTTCCATAACTTGAAATTTTATCAGAACCTCAATCATCAGGTAGGTAACATAATGGTTCATCTTGATTATAAAAATGTAGGTAATGAAGGATCTTGTTCCCAAGAACAAATTTTATTGTCATGAGATCTGAATATTAGGGGAATAAATTTATAGGGGATTATACTAGCATCTTTTTGTTTTACTGGAACTTTTAATTTTATTTCAAGTCTATCATTAAAAATGTTACTGTGGGGACTCACTGGTATGAGGTGAAAGGGGCTTGGACCCCTCAATGACAGTCGCCGCCCCAAAGGGCAGGCCAATTATTCGTCTACATGACATTAAACACACAAAACTCGTTCGATCGTAATTACCTGCATGTACTTGCAGGTAATGTACGAGTACTGAATCGTGACACATTACGTTGACGTCACAATTTGTACATGAACCGGCCAGACATCTCTTATCTCGGTAGGGGATGATATGACCTGGCCGTTCTCACTAGTGTACAAATTACCTTACATACGTGTGTTTGTGTGCGTGTGCCAAAACAAGTATATAAACTCTTAAAACCGGCTCTAAAATTGCCAGTGTTCGGTCTGGTTCTGGCTTACTTGTACTTACGTACGAAGTGGCTGAACACGCTTAAATTCTGTTGAATTTCCTTCTGGTGAGAATATCTCTCACGACAAGGTATTCCACAGTGGTGACCCCGATGTGATTTTTGGCTACGTTGTGAGGTGTCTGGAGGCGCGTTGCGCTATTACAAAAATTCAGCGCAGTGCGCTGGCGAGATACTCGCTTGCTCGGCAAATAAAAATATTTTTTTGCAGACTAAGACACCTTTTTGGTCGTCAAAGTAGAGTCTGCTGAAGTGGGAATTTATACCCCTCTCCTTAAAATATATAAACAAGGAGAAACAAGACAGTAGACCTGGAGGAAGAAGGTTGGAATCATCCCCCAACTCCCCCACCTTCGACTCAACACTCTACAAATTTACCAAAAACTGAAGAAGGCCCTCAACACCCAGAATTAGCACGACTGGGAACTGCAATAAACAAAGAAGAACTCGCAGTTAAAACGTTGAGAAGTGGTCGAACTTTAAGCTAAAGTTATGACCCAAAAACACCTGTCCTACAAACACAGGGGCCAGTGTTTTCAACCAGCAAGGAAGGAAGTAGTTCTGTGGAATACGCTTGTCATCAGAAAGACATAGCAATGGTTCCACCACCAACCAAAAACCCACAACCATCACAGGGAGGTAGTAGTCAGCCACAGCTGACACCCGAAGTCTTGGCTCAGATTATGCAACTTTTGCAATTGCAGCCAGAACAAAACCCCAACTTCTATAGACGGAGAATAGAGATCCCGGAATTTCTGCCCAATGAGGTAGATTTGTGGTTGACACTCTTGGAAGGCAGGTTCAACACAGAAAACATAACACTGAACTAGCGGTACTTACACATCTGTGGAGGCATGCCCCCACAGACAATCCGCCACATTCCAAACATCATGGAATGCCCTTCGACAGAAGAGGACAAATATGCCTGGTTCATCAAGAAGATCAAGAATGTTTTTGGAAAAACAAAGAAAGAAATAATTGATGATGAGATGGGTGGTATGAAGATGGGGGACGACAAACCCTCGATCTTCATGGCGAAGTTAAGGCAGAAGGCGGATAATATCGTAGCCCTTCTGTCATAGGCAATCAATTTTGAAAGCAGCTCCCCCAAAGTGTTGTGCAATGCCTAGCCGCTGTTGGTTCAACCGTGATAAATACATCCGCAGACTTGGACTTCCTTGCAAAATCAGCAGATAATGCGCTCGAATACACCAGGTCAAAGCCAGTGGTCAGTGCAGTATCTGCAGAGACTGGAGAACTCGCTCAACTTCCAGCCCAAATAGCTCAGTTGACCGATGAAGTTAAATGGAACAAAAGCCAAGGCTCAATGAAACCCAACAGTAGCTGGCAACAAAGATCAAAATCTAGAAATAACAACAACAACAGCAATAGCAGAGGACGACAGTCCCGGTCCAGAGATCGCAGATCTAGTTCCAGTAACAGGGGACAGAGTTCAACTCCCCCTAGGACATCATCTCCCAAAACCCAGTCTCAAAATTGGGATGATAAAAGTTGTTTCTTCCACAACCGGTTTGGTGCGGAGGCCACCAAATGCAACAACAGGTGCAAATGGTGGGGTAAATCCTACAATAAGGAAGCGTCAAACTAGAACGAGGGGCCATCTATGCGGCCAAAGACCCCTTGGAAAAACACTCATGCCGCCTGTTTGTCAAGGACAGGACTAATAGGAGATGGTACTTAATAGACTCAGGTGCAGACTTGAGTATATTGCCAGTAAATAAAAACAAAAAAGTACTTCCTCCGAAATACTATCTCCGTACTGTGAATGGTCAAAACCTTCCAGTTTACGGACTCAAGACCAGCAAAGTCGACATCGGACTTAAGGAAAAAATGACGTGGTCCTTCACGATTGCTGATGTTCCAAACCCGATCCTGGGTGCAGATTTTCTTGCACATTATGGCCTGATCATTGACCTCAAACACGGCAACTGATCAATAGTGAAACTAAAAATTGTGTGGATGGCAAAACGCATGCTTACAGACTGGACACAAACATATACAGCTGTACAAAAGTTGACGGACAACTCTTACGGATCCTGTCTGACTATTCTGGAGTCACTCAACCATCAATTCGCAGGCATCCTACATACAAACACGATACGGTTCATTACATGGAAACCAAAGGACAGCCTTGCCATGCTAGAGCACGAAGGTTACTGCCTGACAAACTCAAAGCGGCACGGGAGTATTTTCATTGCATCATTGAGGAGGGCATATGGTGCCCCTCAAAAAGCTCATGGAGCTCCCCAATCCACATGACCAAAAAAGCAAGTGGAGAGTGGCGAATTGTTGGAGACTACAGAGCCCTAAATGCCATAACAGTTCCTGATCGCTACCCAGTCCCCAACATAATGGACTTCACACGAACATGAAGGGTAAAACGATGTTCACCAAAATTGACATCAACTGGGCATTCCACCAAATTCCTATGGCTGACCAGGACGTACCAAAGACAGCGGTTATAACCCCCTTTGGACTATTCGAATACCTTCGAATGCCGTTTGGACTTCGCAACTCAGCACAAACTTTCCAGAGATTTATCAACGAACTGTTTAGGGAATTGCCATTTGCATATACATACTTGGATGATATCTGCATTTGCTCTGAAGGCGGTGAGCAACAGCACGAGGAGAATGTGAGAGCCGTGGTACAGCGTATACATGCCGCCGGACTCACTATCAATGTAGGTAAAAGCTTATACGCACAAACTGAAATTGACTTCCTCGGCTACAAAGTCTCGACCGAAGGCATTTCCCCATTGAAGATAAAAGTAGAGCCAATACTGAACTTCCCAAAACCCTCAAATGTCGCTGAATTCAGGCGTTTCTTGGGGATGGTGAACTTCTATAGACGTTGCATGAAGAATGCAGCAGCCGAACAAAGTAAGCTGTTTGCACTAATTAAGACAAGTAAAAAGAAAGACAAAACTCCACTGGAATGGAATGAAGAAGCCAAAAAGGCCTTTGAGAAAATCAAAGATATACTGGCAAATGCAACTCTATTGGCTCATCCAGACAAAAGTCTGCCGTTATGCGTGAGTACCGATGCATCAGATTTTGCTATTAGTGCAACCCTGTACCAACTTGATAAAGACAACAAAAAGTTACCGCTAGCTTTCTTCTCGAGGAAGCTCTCAAAAACAGAAAAGAACTATAGCACATACGATAGGGAATTTCTCGGAATTTTTGCTGCGTTGAAGCATTTCAGGCACCAATTAGAGGGTAGATGTTTTTCTGTGTATACTGACCATAAACCCCTAACATATGCCTTCACACAAAAAGCAGAACCAGCCTCGCCAAGAAGAGCACGACAATTAGACTATATTGGTCAATTGACTACCAACATCCAGTATATAAGTGGAAAACTTAACACTCCAGCTGATGCCTTGAGTAGAATCGAAGCTATCTCGGCTCCTGTCCAATTGCCTTATGCTGAAATAGCTAAATCACAGCTTAAGGATGCAGAACTGCAAGAGTTGTTATCAAACGATGATACTACTCTCAAATTGAGACAGCGAAAAATTCCCGGTACTGATGTTTTATTAACATGTGACATCAGTACAGGTAAGAATAGGCCATTTCTACTGGTAAAATATCGCAGGCTGGCTTTCAACAGTGTACACAACTTGTCACATACTAGGCCAAAATGTAGTGCTAAATTAATTTTGGAAAGATTTGTATGGCCACGAATGAAGTCTGACTGCAACAAATGGGCTCGCAGTTGCCTGAACTGTCAAGAATCCAAAGTAGGAAGACACACTCGCTCGCCCCTCAAATCCTTCAAACAAACAGAGCGGTTTAAAACGGTTCATATGGATTTGGTAGGCCCATTGCCACCATCTCAAGGACACAGATACCTGTTGACGATAATAGACAGGGCAACACGATGGCCAGAAGCAATCCCTCTACACGAGATGTCAGCTTCCACAGTAGCTGCAAGGTTATACGATACCTGGATTGCGAGGTATGGTGTACCAGAAGTCATAATTACAGACCAAGGTCGCCAATTCGAGAGCTCGCTCTTCAAAGAGCTGTCCAATAATCTTGGTGTTCAACACAGTCATACCACAGCTTACCATCCTCAAGCCAATGGCAAAATCGAGAGATGGCATAGAGCCCTCAAAGCCTCTATCATGTCTCATGATACTAAGAGATAGGTAGATATACTTCCTACCATCCTCTTAGGCCTTCGATCTGCCCTACAAACCGATACAGGTCACTCTGCAGCGCAATTAGCGTTTGGCGAAGAGCTACGCCTCCCAGGGGACTTCTTCACAGAATCAAAAGAAGTTAGCCCCGAAATTATGGTACAAAACATAAGAAATGATGCCAACAACTTTCTAAAACAGGCAGCTCGCCATGGCCAGCCCAAGATTTACGTCTGGAAACACTTGGCCAATACCTCACATGTATTTGTTAGAGACAAAAAAATGAGATCTGCGCTGGAAAAACCATACGCCGGTCCTTACAAAGTAGTATCACAAGATGAGAAAAACTTTGTGATACTCATTGCAGGCAAACCTCGAACAATTTCAATCGACAGATTGAAGCCTGCATACATGGTAAGTGACGATAAAAGAATAAAAAGGTTGCAGAAGGAAAATTTAGAAAATATACAGACGGATTCACCAATAAACACAGACGAATCCGTTGAAAAAAGTGAGAAAAATAATCCACAACAAAAAACACAAAAAAAGTCAGTAAGATTTTTGGACAATGTTACAACCAAAACATTTGATCCTGAGGCCCCCTTATGTCCACGTAAAAGAGGCAGGCCCCCTGGCAGTAAAAAACGTAAAAATTCCCACCCTTCTCGCAGGTCTGAGAGGTTAATGCGAAGAAAATAAAATTTACTCCCGAAAAAGTATATCCGCTACGTAAGTTAAAACCCACTAAAAAATATGCGAGAAATATCGGAACTCCGCGAGACAAAAGAAACTCCGGAGATAAGCAAACGAGGAATGCCAACAAAAAGAAAATGACAGGAATAAACAAATCCACGTGCAATACGGAAACAAAACATTGCAACGTTCATTTACCGTTAAACACAAAGATAATCTCAACGTTGTGATGTCACAAGCGGAGATTCCTTTGTAATAGAAATTCGAAAAATTATATTCACTGAGTTTATTTCAGGCATAACTCTGCTTAAACCGATCATAACTTAACCGGAAAACTTGCATACGGCCGAGAATTTTAAGCGCTATCCCCTCTACATGTTGATAAGAAGATTTGGAAATAATGAAACATAACTGTAATGGTAAATCGAAAATCGAAGTAAAATCACCCATTTCAGAACCGCCAGAATACTTGGACGTGTTTTTCTGATATATTTTTGGTTCCTTTTCCTCAACAACCTTCTAATGTCACTGCCAACCAATACCATCCTAAAGTCCGCCACCTCCTAATTCGCCCGGAAAACTGCTGAGCCTTCACAGACTCAGCAGAAGACCGAGCAAAGAACGGAGCTGGACCAGATAGAGGAGGAGCTCCTTATGGACATAGCTCCTCCTGTTGACCAAGTCCTGACGGAGATGACAACTCCACTCCCGCCGATCATCTCTCCTCCCCAGTCACCGCCAGAATCGGCCCCGATAACGGAATCCCCGAGATTTGTGCTGAAACCTACAGAGACCAGGGAGCTGATGACATTCCTTTTTACGGCTGAGTGGGCAGCAAATGAGAAGGCAAAGATGGTTGCCTTAGCATCGGAGACATCAAACTCCCCGATGCTGAGAAAGCCAATCTTTAAACGACCACTGCCCCCTCACTTCCGCCACCACCCCTATGCTTATACAAAAAATTGTCCACCTAGGGATAGGGGAGAAGGCAGTTGCGCCCAATACCAGGCACGCGCTGACGCAAGACGACAATCTTACAAATGCGTCGGCTCTGCAGTTGGAAGCGCACTAGCCAAGTGAGAGGCAGACCAGAAAAGGCGCTCATAAACCCGCATGTCCCCTCAGGCCTTGCGCATTTTTGATCATTTTTGCGGCGAAAAAACTGGGGGGGAGTAGCTGTGGGGACTCACTGGTATGAGGTAAAAGGGGCTTGGACCCCTCGATGACAGTCGCCGCCCCAAAGGGCAAGCCAATTATTCGTCTACATGACGTTAAACACACGAAACTCGTTCGATCGTAATTACCTGCATGTACTTGCAGGTAATGTACGAGTACTGAATTGTGACACGGTACAATGACGTCACGATTTGTACACGAACCGGCCAGACATCTCTTATCTCGGTAGGGGATGATATGACCTGGCCGTTCTCACTAGCGTACGTATTACCTTACGTACGTGTGTTTGTGTGCGTGTGCCAAAACCAGTATATAAACTCTTAGAACCGGCTCTAAAATTGCCAGTGTTTGGTCTGGTTCTGGCTTACCCGTACTTACGTACGAAGTGGCTGAACACGCTTAAATTCTGTTGAATTTCCTTCTGGTGAGAATATTTCTCACAACAAGGTATTCCACAGTTACAATTGATTAGGTCAAGGTGATAGTAATTCAAAATGTCTTTTAAATGTATTACTAATTTGAGATTATTAGTATTTAAAATTCATGATAATTTGAAAAGAGCTATGTTTGTCTATTAAGACAATAATTGAAGTTAGGTTATAGTCTTTGCAAGAATTTAGAGTTGAAAAAATTTGAAGAGAATGTAGCATATACGAGTTGTAATAGGCTTGTAATGCGCATTTCAAGTTCAATATCTCACCAATGATATATTGTTCTTGTGCAGCTATACGTAACGTTTCATTGATTTTTAAATTTCCCGAAGTCCTCAAAGAAAATTTAAAATTCGTTGGCTATATTTTAAAATTTTGGCATAAATTTGCGAGGGATGAATGGTCTTCAATTACAGCATCTTTGAGCATATAGTAATGAATTCTTATGGATTATTCATTATCCAAAATTGATTTATGATTTTTATATGTCAAAACTCTACAACATAATACATGTAAGTCACCTAAAAAGTCTATTGCAGATGTTAGGATAGCTAATTATATATGTAGTAGTCTTGACATTATAGAGTAGTCTTGTATTAGGATTTTATTAGATTTAATCAATTTCTCAAAGAGACTTACATATAGTTGGTAAGACATTGTCAAGTGGCAATGTAAATCATTGAGATTGCCATCTTTTGGAGACTTATGCATCAGCAAATTTTCTTTAATGTAAACGGCAGTGGATGTTAAATTTAATTTGATTGTATATAGGATAGGAATTTTTTGTTGGTAAATGTTAATATTTTCAAATTTTTCAAAATATGATCCTGTCGAAGCTGTAATATGATATTTTCTGACATTTCTTCTGAAATATTTTGCTGAAGACGTATCAGAAGCATAAATCATTGAGAACAATGGTATAATTTTGAAAATATGCCAGAAGTTAGTGTCATAGTACAGGTTGAAAGGATTGTGGGAAAATTAATTTTCTGATTTGTGGAAAACTGTTCTCAGATGGTACATAATTTTTTAAATATAATTAGAGGGAATTACGAGAGAGACATTAGTATGGTCTTGATCTTTGATTTGTTTGTTTGTCTTATAACAGTTTAATTGTTCTTGTTTTTCTACTTTATCAAATTTTTCTTTATTTACATATTTTCTAAATCTACAGTCTACAGCCCATAACAAGGCAAATTTATCCAAACTTGAAATATTTATTTGATTCGATTCTTTTCGGAAAATTAATTTTTAACGATTAGTTTAACCAAAATTTTGTGTAGATCAAAAGTTAAAATTTTTCAAAATTGCAAACAATCCTGACTTTTGTGTCAAAATTACGTTCGCCACAGCTATTGACAAAATGGAGAATTCTCGTAGGCCTCAATTTTCATCCTGATTTCAATGTCAAGTTTCCATTATGCAGAATAGACATTCGTCTAATTCCACCCACGGCCTTTTTGTCTCTATCCAGACCAAATCTAAAGCCTGTGCATCCAATTTGTCAATATCTCTTGGAACTGCATAGATGTGCCATTGTTCACAAATATAATTGACAACATTTCAACAATTCAAACGTGGCACTAAATTTGCCAATTTTTTTGAGTTTTTGCTCACATCTCTTGATTGAGCCAGATCAATGGTATAAGTCAGGTTCTCAAAATACTAAACATTTATACACAGATGTGAGGTTGTTCCAAAAATAAATGAAACTCTAAACTACGACAAACATATCCTTCGGTGTATGTAGGTTTGGGTCGATTTATCTGCTACAGGTACATCCATTATTCATAGATTAACTTCGACAGTTGTCATGTTTCTTATAAGTTCTCAGGCTGTCTTTTGGGAAAGTCTGAAAAATCAAAAAATGCATGATATGATGAACATAATCATGTGAGAAATGAATATATGCATTCAGCAGTACTGATTGATCCTTATAATCATTCTTTTCCTTTTATCCCGAGTCTCCTGTCTTCTATTTTATTTTTTATCCTTGAAGACATAAAAATAAAAATTATGGGGAATCATATTTCTTTAATATACAATAATATAGGAGAGGAGCACTTAGCTTATTTATCTTTTTTATTGGGTTAGGTTAGTGGGTTAGGTTAGTTAATTACTGATAATTTTGGGTTGTATTAACAAATGCTGTGACCTTCAGTTTGTCTATGTGACATCTGAAGAGCTGTCACCCATGACATTTGAGTTCAGAATTCCTAGCATCCGAGAATATTTATATGATCAGTGGAAGACAGTTTTGACATTCAAACATCATGGCACCTGTTTATTTCTCACTAGAGTGTTATCTCCACAGCAGTGAGAGATTTTATCACAATATAGGAAGAAAGTATACTATGCTCCAGATCATTGATTAATGAGGTCTATGTGTTTTCCAAACATATGAAATTAGTATGGGAGACATACGCTCTTCACTTTTCATTATCGAAGTTCAGACTTTAGTTCGATGTGGCCTATGCTAAGTAGAGCATCGGAAATCAAGGTTGAGAAAAGCCAAAGTGGGATTCAAATGGATGTTACTCCGAATGTTCAGCCAATTGATCCTGCACCCTCACAATCCCCTGAGGTTACAGTTAAAAGTGGAAAAGAAGAGATAAAACAGGAGCCCATGGAACAAGGCAAGGCTTATGATCCAGAAAAGACATGAAAATATGATTTGGAAGATATTAATAATCAATCTACTCCTGATATGAATTCTCAAAGTAGTCTCGAGAGTGAGTACGAATCTTTTGGTAGTTCATTTTGCCCTTGTTACCTTGGAGAGGACCTGGATCATTATAATTTTACTTCAACAGTACCAGTATCTGCTGGTTGTTGAAAAACTTTGAAGGAATAGAACAAGTGTTTAGGCTATGTTCACAAGACTAAAGCAGCTGCTAATCAACTTTAAAATAGGTAAGTATTATTTCTTGTTTAATTTATACAAATATTTAAAAAAAAAATTCTTAAGACTCTCGTCATAATCTAATAATTTTAAATTAAAATGTAGAAATTTTTGTCAGAAAAATTATAATTCTAAATTGGTAACAAAAACAAAAAATCAAAATGGTACAAGAATAGTTAATATAATAATAAACAAACAAATATAGGGTTCAAGTAAATGAGATATACAATAAAACAGATAATTACTCATAAAGGATAGTTTTTGTAATGAATGTATGTATGTATATACAGGATTTGAGAAGTATGTGGTATTTTAAGGTTTAAGGTATTTTTCTTGGTAGACCTCTTTTTATTTAAAAAAAATCAGCTATATCATTTTTATCATCTTCTTTATTTTCAGTTTAAGTTGTATCCTCGTTTGTTACTGGGTGTTTTTGTTCATTATTTCAAACATTTTCCTTAAGTTGTGGATGTTGCATTTCATTTTCATCTCTTGGAATATATGGTAAAAGATGTCAAACAGTAATATTTTCTTCCATCATGTTACCATCCTTTATTATTTCTATGGTGTAGTTAAGGTCATTGTTTTTTCTTACTACATGAAATGGTCTTGAAAATTTTTGCAAACACGCTACATTCTTACTATGATGTAAAATAACTAGGTTATTAGGTTTGAATTCTTTGACCACACATTTTTTATTGTAACAGTAAGTGTATTTGCTACTTTTTCTTTCATCTTTGATATTTATTCACATATTTTATCTGGTGTTTTAATTTGTACTTCTCTTGATTTGTTTCTTACTGGAGATGGAATGTTGAGTTTTTCTTCGCATTTTGATCGTGAGTGAAAACCATGAATGAGATAGAATGGTAATAAGTTGTTTAAAATTTCAACAGGTGTTCCACTGAAAGCTGCCACTACATTGTAAAATATATCAATTTATCGTGGTTTATTTTGTGAATGGTATTTGCTAAGTGATTTTTTAATCACTCCATTCATTCTTTCTACCACACCTTGGGATTCAGGGCAGCATATTGATGAATGTTGAAAGCAAATATGTTTATTTTTCAAAAATTTGTGTACTTCTTCATTTCTGAAATATTTCCCATTGTCGTATGATAGTATATTAGGCTACCATATGTTATAATTAATTTTTTTAGGAATTGAATTACACTGTTTGCACTTGGGTTTTGAATTGTTTGACAATTGTGAAGTTGATGCATTTGTGTAAACCTCCTAAAACATACTTTTTGTCATATCATTGTTGACTGGTCCCATAAAATCAATTTCTATATGTGAAAATAGTTTGAATTTTTCACATATTACTGATTTTAATAGTCCAAGTTTTGGACTATTGGTTGGTTCATTTGGCAGTCATAGCACAATTTGATGTATTCATTATCTTTTTTCATTAATCCATTGATAAAATATCAACTTTTTATTCTTTCTCATGTTTTCTGTTTTCTAAAATGATCTCCAGTGATTGGGTCACTGTGCATTGGTTTTAGAATACTTGTCTTAATTTTTCAGGTATTACAGGAACTGCAATTTCTATGACTTTCTTTGGTTTTGTTCTTCTAAAAAGGTGATTATTTTGTAGAAAGTATTTATCCATATGTCTTTGGATATTTTTCATCATATCCTTGAGGATTATGTTGAGTCATGATTGTATTTTAAGAAATCTATACTTAATACAGACCCCAATAATTGTCTTTTTTCTGACAATCTGCACGATTTTTTGGTTATGCTGTACTGATTTGTTAAATTACATCAGGTTCTGATTCTTTTAAAACTTCTTGCTTCTTAGGTGATGCAATATTCTTCTCTTCTGCTGTCTTCTCAGCCAATGGACATGTGACTATGTTTATGATTTTTGTTGGAATTTGAAATTGACTATTTTCAAATCTACATTTTTCATTTTCATTTTCTTCTTTGGCAGATTTGGATAAATAATCAGAGACTATGTTATTTTTTCTTGAGTTATGCTTGATTATAAAGGAAAACTCGTTGAATTTTGATACTAATCTTGCTAGTCTAGAAGGTGTTTTAAAACGGAGTTGAAATGTTAGTGGTTTATGGTCAATGTAAATTATAAAATCAATACCTATGAGATAATCTTTAAAATATAGACAAGCACGAGTGATGGCCAACATTTCTAGGTCCAAAGAGCATAGATGATTTTTCTTCAGTTTTTATCTATTTGATACCACACTGCTCCTTGTATTTGTTTTGAGGCATCAACCTCTGTGGATGTAGGCGCATCTGGATTGTAGATCGTTAATACTAATTTTGACAAAAGTGTTACTTTCATTTCATCAAAACACTTTTGTTCATTTTTGTTCCATCGTATTTTTTCATTTGATCTACTGTCTTCCCCTTCAAAAATTTTTGATAGTGGTAGTTTTCTTTTAAAAAAATTTTTCATCACTTTTCTGTGATATCCCATTAATCCAATAAATCTTCAAACTTCCTTCAGTGTTCTAGGTGGTTTAATTTTTTGTACTGCATCAAGATTTTTTTCTATTGGTTTGAGTTGATTATAACTGACTTAGTGTCCAAGTAATTTAACAGAGTTTTCAAAAAGGAAACTTCTCTTTGTTTTAATTTTTAATCCATATTCTATTACTCTTCTTGTAATTTCTACTGTATTTTTGAGACATTCTTCAAAAGTCTCTCAAAGATGCAATGATCATCAAGATATATGATCATTTTTGTCCACAGCATATCGCTAAAAATGCCAATCATTATTGTTTGAAATATTGATGGACTAATACTTAATCCCATGGTGATTGAGTTAAATATGTACCCTACTCCTTCCTTATTATTCGTGTTATTGGTTTTGATTCCTCATCTAAAAGTATTTGGAAGTAAACTCAGCTGAGATCAATAACAGTAAAATATTTTTTATTTCTAAGGTAGGGCCATATTTCATCAATTCTTGCAACTGTTGCAGTGTCTTTGATGATTTTTTCATTTACTGCTCAAAAATTTACTAAAGGTCTAAAAGAACCATCTTTTTTTTTTTAAGAATAGAGGTGATTTGTAAGCTGAATTTTGTTTACAAATTATTCTTTGAGATTCTAATTCAGCTGTTCTTTTTAGACATTCCTTTCTTTTTTGAAATGGCATTTTATAGCTTTTCTTTCACAACTGGTTCTTTTTCCTTTAAGTTGATATGGGCAGGTGGAACTATTGCTTCTGTAACTGTTTTTGAATTATTTGTAAAACTTTGTATAAATGTTTTAAGTCTTTCTATTATAAATCTTCTTTGTTCATTAGATAATGATTTGGCTAATTGTACTTCCATACCTTCTGGATCATAAAGTTTCAATATATCATTTTGTACACAAGTTTGCTCAGTAACATTTATATTTTGTGTATAATTGAGTGTACCTAAAATTTGATTTTTTCCATCTTTTTGATGCTAAAGTAGGATTGAAGACTTTTACAATATTTTATTTTCGTAAAATATAGAGGTTTGTTTTCATTTCCAATTTCTTGTTTGGAGATAGTCTTGTTGTAGGTGGAGGAATCTGAAGTGGAATTGTTTCGTACGGTTGAAAAATAATTGTATCTCGTGTAAAAACATAATTCACTTGTTCACTTACTTTACCTACAAAAGACTTATTTCTTAGAATAGAAATTGATATTGTTTTATTATCACATGCGAGTGAAAATTTACTAACAGAAAAATCTATTACAGCTTTGTGTTTATTCAGAACATTGTAACTGATAATAACATTCTCAATTAAATTTTTTACAACATATGCTGTTGCAAGGAATTCATTTCCTTTGAAAATAATTGGTACCATTTTGATTCCAACTATTTGTAAGGGCATCTCATTTTCTGCAAATAATCTTTTGAAGATTTAATGTTCAGAAATTTGGAAAATTTTTTGTGTATTGTAGTGGATTCTGCTCTACTTTCTTCAAGTCCAAATGTATTATTTCCACAAATTTGACATGGCATGTAATCATAATTGGCACTGGATTTTGTTTCCTTCTGAGGGTGTGAATATTCTAAAATTTGCCAATTTTTTGACAGATACTGTTTTTCCTGTCACCCCTACAGTATCATTTTCTACTGTAGGAGAACTTACTTGTTTTTTGTATCATTATTTTGATCTGGATAAGTTAATGCCACAAAATTAATTATTTGTTGGTTATTGATTTTTTGTTGATTATTATTATGTGGTTATTGGAAAAATGGCATCATTTGTGCGAACATTGCCATCGGGTTAAAATTTTGACAATTATTTTGGTAACTGTTGCTTTTATAATATCCTCCACAAGGTTGTCTGAAATTTCCTCTACCATAGAAATTATTTTGATAAATTTGATTAAAATTATTTCTATATGGAAAATTATTGAGGTAGAGTGGGATTATTATTATTATTATTATTATTATTATTTTAGGTGTTCAGGCGGTACGGGGATTCGAACCCGTACCGGCCGAACACCTAAAACCTCCCTCGCTCACCGCCACCAAAAGCCGACACCGTATACACTTGGCCACGATGCCGGGTGACGGTGATCGAGGGAGAATGGCAATCAGCCGAAGTAGTGTGGCAGTAGTCGCCACACCACTCCCCCCAGTATAGCGGAGCGTGATACGACAACCAGTACGGAGGCGCCTTGCGGGTAGGGATGTACACCGGCGCGTGGTGATGCCCCACCTCATCACCGCACTGTGGCGCACACCCTACAGCGCCGTCACATACCAGTATCGGTGGTGTGACGTACCACCATGGCTATTGGTTTTGTACATGTCCGAGAGATGGCGTGCATTACCATCCCCCAGATCACGTCGGGATCACCACTTTAGGTGTTCAGGCAGTACGGGGATTTGAACCTGTACCGGCCGAACACCTAAAACCTCCCTCGCTCACCGCCACCAAAAGCCGACACCGTATACACTCGGCCACGATGCCGGGTGACAGTGATCGAGGGAGAATGGCAATCAGCCGAAGTAGTGTGGCAGTAGTCGCCACAATTATTATTATTTTTATTATTTATTATTATTATTATTATTATTATTATTATTATTATTATTATTATTATTATTATTATTATTATTATTATTATTATTATTATTATTATTATTATTATTATTATTATCATTATTATTATTATTATCATTATTATTATATCTTCATCCTCTACTCATTCCACATCCTCTCAAATTATTATATTAGTAATTAAAGCGATTATTGTGTGATGGTTGGTTATTAAAGTTTCTACCTCTTTATCAGTAGTTATGGCAGCAGGAATTTTTCTTCCATTACAGAAAGAAAATTATAGCAATGTTCTGAATAATTTTTGTTTTTAATAAGTCTTCAGCAGAACATTTTAGAGAAAATGTCAGAAAAGATCGTATTACAGCACTGACGGGATAATATTTTGGGAAATTTGAAAATATTAACATTTACCAACAAACAATTCCCATCCTATACACAGTCGAATTAAATTTAACATCCTCTGCCATTTACATTAAAGAAAATTTGCTGATGCGTAAGCTTCCAAAAGATGGCAATCTCAATGATTTACATTGCCACTTGACAATGTCCTACCAACTATACCGGGTGAATTGTTTTGACACGCATCATACAGAAACCCCATTTGGTGCATGCTAAAATGATTCACAATGTAAAACTGTATAGGTGAGATAAATGTATTTGCACCAGAACAACCCTCACGAAGCCTTAATAATTTTGTGAAAGGATTTGGTCAGAAAAAAACCAAAGCAGTTTGAGAATTACATGCGAGTTGAGTTGAAATAATCTAATCCATTCGTCTACGTTTCTAATGGAATCTAATGTCTACTGCTAGCCTCTTCAACACCGGTTGAACATGCTGTATGTTTTTCACAGTCAACCAGTTCACATGACTTATGGTAAATACTAGAAAAAAGTACTCAATTATGTTAAAAGAAACAATTTTTTTAAAACAGAGGATACCTATCTTCTAGCAAAGCTGATCTTATGGTGTTCCTCATCCCCAATCAAATGTTTGAATTCAGTTTAGCAGTAATTTTTGATTGATGATTCGTTCAAATTGATCTTTTGTTTTGTGCATTTCAATTTAAGATGTTTGGTTTTGAAACAAAAAAAGTACGTTTTTTTTCTGTGGTGCAAACACATTCATCTTGTCTGTACATTTTTACATTGTGAATCATTTTAGCACGCACCAAATGGGGTTTTCATATGGTGCGTGTCAAAACGATTCACCCGGTATGTAAGTATCTTTGAGAAATTGATTAAATCTAATAAAGTCCTAATACAAGACTACAGTGTCAAGACTACTACATATATAATTAGCTATCCTAACATCTGCAATAGACTTTTTAGATGACTTACGTGTATTATGTTGTAGAGTTTTGACTTATAAAGATGATAAATCAATTTTGGATAATGAATAATCCATAAGAACTCATTACAACATGCTCAAAGATGCTGTAATTAAAGACCATTCATCCATCCTAAATTCATGCCAAAATTTTAAAATATAGCCAATGAATTTCAAATTTTTTTTGAGCACTTCTGAAAATCTAAAAAACTATATGGTAAAACATTACGTATAGCTGTACACAAACAATATATCATTCGTGAGATATTGAACTTGGAAAGCTCATTACCAGTCTATTACAACTAGTATATGCTACACTACCTTAATATTTCTTCTATTTTAAATTCTTGAAAATACCATAACCTACTTTTGATTATTATCTCACCACACACATTAAACGTAGATGTTTCCAAATTATGATCATTTTTAAATAATAATTATCTGGAGTTAGTAATAAATTTAAAAGACATTTGAATTACTACCACCTTGACCTAATTAATTGTAACATTTTTGATTATACACTTAAAATAGAATTATAAATTCCAGTAAAACAAAAAGATGCTATTCTAATCCTGTATAAATTCATTCTCTTAACATTTAAATCTCATGACAATAAAATTTGTTCTTGGAAACAAGATCCTTCATTAATAATGCATAATTCTATTGATAATTCAGTAAGATATATTGTAGAACTTGACCTACATTTTTATAATCAAGATAAACCATTATTTTACCAACCTGATGATAGAGGTTCTGATAAAATTTCATCTTGTGCAACTGCACTATTTTTACAAAAATCTTACGATGACATTATAATTTTATGTCCATTCAAATAAGAAACAAATAATGGAAAAGTAGGTGTACTTAAACCAATTTGCCAATAATAAATTTGCAACAACAATTTCAGTGAAATTATTATTACATGATATCCACACGGATCATACATTGCATGTTGAAATTAATGTTTCCTATCCTGGAACACTACTCCTAACAGTCCCTAGTCATATTAGGATAATACATAATATGTCCTTAGATGGTACATCTTCAATAGTTGTACCACCAGGTTTTCCTTGCCCCAAGGGATTACCATCTGTTGTCTGTGTAGAACATCATCTTCCATTATTATGGATGGATTACAATTTGATTATAAACACTGACATCCGTGAAACATTTAATATCCCAAACATCAGTGCACACAAAAAAAATTGTACTTGTATAATTTTCCATTTCTCATCTATTACAATCAAATTTTGAATTTCAGAAGAAATTAAACAATTTTGAGCTTAAATTCCCAAGGCTAGCAAAACAAAATACATTTACATTTGTAAATTTTATCATTTTTTCATGGTTAATTCTTTTATCTTTGATAATTATGCTTTATAATTTATATTCAAATTATTTGACTAAAAAAACATATTGAACCAAAGCATGTTAAACAGCTAATTTCAGAAATAAATACTTCAAAAACTGATGTTTTATCAAGAAAATGTATCTCATATTCTATACAAAATTTAAATTTTAGATGACAAATTAAATGAATACCTACACTTATAATTGAAATAATTGTATTAACGGATCTCCATAATTTAAATTTTAACGAATAAAAATGAATAATAATTTAACAAACCTGTTGTTAAGATTAATACATTAATTTATTTTTTGTACCAAACCTAATACCTATATTATATCATATAAAATCATCATTGTACCCATTATATTATATTCATAATATTTTATTTAATTAGATTTTATTTTCACATATGTAAAACATTTTCTTTTAAATATTTCTATTTTACATGTAAACATTTTGTATTTTTATTTCCTTATATTCGATCCTGGAACATCAAATTCTCTTTGCCCAGGAGATTTGTCACAATAATATAAGTATCAATATAAGTATCATGATGTATTTATGCTAAGTTAACATATTTTATGAAATTAGAAGTACTACCAAATATCCGCCTATTCCTAAAAATACATATTTTCAAATGCTCAGCATTTATTCCAACACTTTCAGACAATATTCTCACCATTCCTAAATTCCTAGAATCTATATTTCTGTCTACAAAATATGATCATACTCCTACATATACTTACTTCTTCTATATCAGCAATTCCTTCAATACATGTTTTTTAACAAAGTGTCTCTCCAAACTGTTTTCATGAATTATGTATAATTGCATATTTATCACATCCTTAATCCTGGAACATTATTTCCTTCCTTTCCATTCAACACAATCCCCCACAACTCTATCCTAATACAAAGCAATGTTTTGGTGGTTGTACTTCTATCTCATTTTGTACTTTATTCAGTAAACACACACTTGCAACTTGTATATTTTGATGTGCTATATTTGTTTATAATACACAACATTATATTTTTTGTTGAATACTTTTATTTGAATGATATATCCACCATAATATATTGTTACAAATATTGGCATATTTGTAACGATATTTATGGGTATCCTTCAAATAAAAGATATTCAACACAATATGTAAGTTATTTTTAATACTGAAACTTTTAAGACAGTGTCTACAAAGTTATGTTACAATGAACATAGAATAGAAATAGAATTAATTACATTTACAAAAATATGGTCATATATTAGGCCAGAGTTGTAGGTGATTGAGTGTTGAAGAGAAAGGAAAGAAATGAAATACAGAAAATAATGATACGATGATTATACATTAATAGAGAATTCAAAGGAAATTGTTTTTGTCCAAAATGTGTGTATTAGGAAATTGCCGAGTCTGAATAAATGGATAAATATAGGAGTTTATAGACAAGAATTATGTATTCTAGGAATTAGGAATGGTGGGAATATTATATGAAAGTATAGGAATAATTGCTGATTGTATAGAAAATTTGTGAATAGGTTTTTGAGAGTATAATTGAATATATTTGTGAATTTATGAAATGTGATTACACAAAAAATAAGTCACAATTTGTTTTATCATGACAAACACAAAATATAATGTTGTGTAATATAAAACAAATATAGCACATGAAAAGATACAAAATGAGATTGAAATACAACCACCAAAACATTGTCTTATATTAAGCCAGAGTTGTGAATGATTTGTGTTGAAGAGAAAGAAAGGGAATAATGTTCAGGAAATAAAGATTGCGATGAATATGCAATTATACATATTTTGTTAGAACATTTTGAAGAAACACATTTTCTAAAAATGTTGAAGGAATTGCTGATATGGATAAATAATTATATGTAGGAGTATGATTATATTTTGTAGACAGAAATATAGATTCTAGGAATTTAGGAATGGTGAGAATATTGTCTGAAAGTGTTAGAATAAATGCTGAGTGTTTGAAAATATGTATTTTTAGGAATAGGCGGATATTTAGTAGTACTTCTAATTTTAAAAAATATGTTAACTTAGCATAAATACATTGTGATATGTATATTATGGTGAAAAATCTCCTGGGAAAAGAAAATTTGATGCTCCAGTATCAAAATTTAGAAAAAATATAAAATGCTTACATATATTACATCATTAAAATATTGAAAAAGAAAAAAAAATTTTCACATATATGAAAATAAAACCATATAATGTGAAAAAATAGTACATTTTGATGAATACATAAAGGGTACATTAATCATTTTATGCGATACAATAGTTATAAATAGATATGATTTGCTACAAAAAGAAAATTTAGTATATTAATCTTAACAACCAGTTTCTTAAATTATCATTGATCTTTATTCATTAAAATTTAAACAATTGGGATCCCTTAACGCAGTTATTTCAAATATATATGTAAATAATTATTTTATTTGACAACTTTAAAAATTACATTTTATGTTGATTGTGAGATACTAGGTCTCCTTGATAAAACATCACTTTTCGAAGTGGTTAATTCTGAAATTAATTGTTTAACATGTCTGAGTTAAATACGTTGTTTTAAATGAATTAGTTAAATATATAATATGATTTATGAAGTTAACAATAATAATGTTAACTAAGAGAAAATTATAAAATTTACAAATGTAAAAGTATTTTGCTCTGCTGGCTTTGGGAATTTAAGTTCAAAATTGTTTAATCCTTTTTGAAATTTGAAATTTGAGGTAATAGGGAAATATTAGTCCAATTTTCATTATATGCGTTAATGTTAGGGATTTAGAATGATTCTTAAATACCTGTGTTGATAACAAGATTATTGTTAAATTATTAATCCTCAATGTTAAAAACGTTCGTCAGTCCGCAAATCTTGTCTGACAAACCTGCTCGTAAGTCGTTAATTAATATACTTTGTGATCGATGACGTGGCTGTGATAGTAGATGCAGTAATCAATATATTACGTGAGTACGAAAACAGACGCGATATATTTAATGGCCGAATATAAGCTGTTTCGAGAATCTTGTTGATTTTTATTCAAGTTTGTGTAAATTAGTACGCTTCTTTCAATTGAATAACCAACAATTATAATCAGTCCACAAAAGCAGCAGATTATGTTCTATATAGACATCAGATAATCCTCAGGGGCAAGGAAGGAAATCCTGGTGGTACAACTACTGAAGATGTACTATCAAAGGACATATGTATTATTCTAACAAGACAAGAAACAGTTACGAGCAGTGTTTAGGATAGGATATAATAACTTTAACAAGAAATGTATAATCCATGAGAAAATCATGTGATAATAATTTTACTGAATTTGTTATCGCAAATTTATTATGAGCAAGTTGGTGAACACTTACTTTTCCATTACTTGTTACACATTTGAATGCACTTGAGATTATAATCTTGCCATCAGATTTTTGTAACAATGGTGTAGTTGCCGAAGATGAAATTTTATTCAAGCCTTGATCTTCAGGAAGAAAGCATAATGGTTTGTTTAAGTTTCAAAAATGTAAATCAAGGTCAATTATATATTCTACTGAATTATCAAAAGAGTTTTGAAATGTTATAAAGAACAAATTGTATTATTGTGGGATTTAAATGTTAGTGGTATAAATTTATAAGGGATGAGTTTCACATATTTTTGTTGAACGTGGATTTTTAATTCTAATTCAAGTGTGTCGTTAAAGATGTTACAATTTATTAAATCAAGATGATAATAATTTAAAATATCTTTAATGGGTATTGTTAAATCAAGATCATTTTGGTTTTAATATTGATGATAAATTTATTAAGTTAGTGATTAAAATGTCAGTTGAAACAATAATTGATGACAGGTTATGGTCTTTACAAGAATTTAAGATTAGGGAAATTTTTTGGGAATGAAGCATGTATGAGTTATAGTACCAATTTAATGGACTTTCCAAGTTCAATATTTCACAAATGATATACTGTTCTTGAAATGCATTTAGTAATGTATCATCATAAGCTTTTTGAAATTCCAAAAATCATCAAGAAAATGTTAGAATTCAAATGCTATTGATTCAAAATTTTTAGATAGATTTAGAAAGGATGAATGATCTTCTATTATAGCATTTTTTAGGGTAATGTATTGATTTTTTCGGAATGTTCATTATCCAGAATTAACAGACCATCTTTACATGTCAAAACTCTACAATATAATACTAGTATGTCTCCAAAAAATTCTCTTTTTGATGTTAAGACATCTCATCTTATACATAGTGGTCTTGACAATTTAGAAAAGTCCTAAATAAGTGCTTTATTTGATGTAATAAGTTTATCGAAAAGATTTGCATATTATTGATAGGATGTTGCAGAGTGGCAACATAATTCATCGAGATTGCAGTCTGTTTTTGGTTGGTGTATCAGCAGATTTTCTTTCATGTGAGATATAGACGATATCAGATTTAGGTAATTCAAATATACAGAGTATGGGAATTGTTTGTTAGTACACTTTCATATTTTCATATTTTCCAAAATACACTCCTGTTACAGCAGTAATATGATATTTTTTGATATTTTCATTAAAACATTTTTTTGATGAGACTTGAGAAGCAAAAAATAATAAGAAAATTGCTGCAATTATCTTTCTGCAACAAAAACAAATGCAGCCTATGTTAATATCATATTACAGATGGGATGATTATGTGGGAAAATCTTTGTAAGAGGTCGGTGTTTTAATTTTTAATATAATTAGGGATATTTGCAAGAGGTTTATTGGTATGAATTTTGTCTTTAACTTGTTTGTTTACTTTGCTTTTGTTTGTCTCAATTCCGTGAGTTCACTTTAATTTTAAGTTTCATTCCCCTTATTAATTCTGAATATTACATTGGTTACAGCTAATAAAAATGTAACATAAAAAATTATTTGGGCGTTATTACTCATTTCAAATTTTTGGAGTAAATTTTGATCGATTGCCATTGGCCAAAATTTTTGCATGTTTTAAATTTTTTGAAATGGTAAGTGATGAGTATATATTTGCATAATGGATACATGCATTTGGCAGCTATTGATCCATATAACTGATTTTTGTGGTTTTTCCATGGGCTTATGTCTTCTTTAGAACCATATATTTCAGATGATATAAAGATCAAAATTATTAGTCAATGGATGCATTTGACTTGCAATAAACTAGATAAAGAGCATTTGCTTTACCTTGCTTTTTAGTCTGGTTTCATTAGTTTATTATTATCATTTTTTGGTTGCACTAATGAGCATTGCAAATGTGAGTATGTTCATGTTAATGCGGATGATTTATTTCAAATGATGTTTAAATCTCATATTTCCCACATCCTTGATTATCCTCATGATTGGTGGGGAGCTGTATTGAGAATTGAACATTGTGATACCTGTCAGGTTATATCTCGACAATTATCCCCACAAGAATGTGAATTACTAGTTCAGTTTAGAGAAAAGGTTTATCAGGCTCTCACCAAAAGAATAAATGGCTTTTTTTTTGTTTTTTCATGAAATACCAAGTTAGTTTGGGAAACTCAGACTCTATAATACTATTGTTTTGATTTTCAGTCAATATGACCTGTTACCTACGGAGGATTGGAAGTTGAGATGGAGAAGAAAGGAGCAGCAGTTCAAATCAAAAATGTTTGTAATGTTGAACCACTAGTATTATTAGTTTGAGCAGTCCAAGTTTTGATCAGTTTATCTGGTTCTTTTGACAGTCATGGTAGCATTTTATGTAGTCATTTACTTTTTTTGTTAATGCATGTATGAAATATCGAGCTTTGATTTTTTCTCGAGTTTTATTTTTCAAAGTGTCCTCCCATGGTAGGGTTATCATTCATCGATTTTAAGATATCTGGTAGTAGTTCATCTGGTATGATAGATATTACTTTGTGTATAACTCTCTTATGTTTAGTTTTTTGAAACAGGATATTATTATTTATGAAATATTCATATATATTTTGTTGAATTTTAAATTTTATATCCTCCTGGATTTCATTGACTTGTAATTGTACATCAAGAAATTTTTAATAAGGGTCACAATAACTGTCTTGTCTTTGACACTTCGCTAGATTTTTTGGGAACACATTGTATTCTTCATTTGGTACGTCTATATCTGGTTTTTTAAGTACTTGCGTGGGAAGAAATGTTTTATTTCTCTCTTCCAAATTCTTTTTGGTTGTTGAATGTGTGAAGATGTTCACAGCTTTTTTAGGTATTTGGAATTTTTCATTTTCAAATGACATTGTTCATCCGTATTTTCAACTTTTACCAGTCTAGATAAATAAAAAGCACTATATTATTTTTACCTGATATGTGCTTGATTGAGAATATAAACTTGTTGAGTTTTGATAACAATCTTGCCAGATGATGGGATATGGTGTTCTGAATCTATGTTGGTATTTTTGATAAAATTAATATTTTTTTGGAGAAGTTGTGTATCATCTTTCTATGATATCCAATTTAACCAATTAATCTGCATACTTCTTTGAGTGTTCATGGTGACTTAATTTTTCTAATTGCATCTAGATTTTTTTCTGTTGGTTCTGGTTAATTAAAACTTACTTTATGCCCAAGAAGTTCTACTGAGTTTTCAAAAAGGAAACTTTTCTTTGTTTTGATTTTCAGTCCATATGGTTTTAATCTTCTTACAACTTCAACAGTGTTTTCTAGGCATTATTCGAATGTTTCTCCAAATATGCATAGGTTATCAAGATATACTATCATTTTGGTCCCCAGCATATTGCAAAAGATTCAAGTCATAATTTTTTGAAATATGGATGGGCTGACACTTAATCTCAAAGGGACTGAATTAAATACATACCCTACTCCTTCCATTGTTATTCCAGTTATAGATTTTGATTCATCATCAAGGGGTATTTGAATGTATTCCCAGTTGAGATCTAGAGCAGTGAAATATCTTTTTTTTCTGAGAAAAGGCCATATTCCAATTCTTGGTACTATTGCGGTGTCTTTTATTATCTTTTTGTTTACTGTTCTGAAGTCTACTAATGGTCTGAATAATACATCTGGTTTCTTTTTTTTACATAGTGGTGATTCGTAAGTAGAATTTTGTTTACAAATTATTCCTTGGGATTCTAGTTCTACTATTCTTTTAAGACATTCATTTCTTTCTTGAAAGGCCATTTTTTGTTTCTTCTTACTACAGGTTTTTATCTTTTATATTAATATGAGAAGGCGGAACTTTTAATTCAATAATTGTTTTTGGGTTATGTGCAAAACCTTGTACAACTTTTTCAGTTTTTCAACCGCAGCATTTCTTTATTCATTTGTTAATGACTTTGATAGTTGAACTTCCATTTCTTTCAGGATCATAGAGCTTCTAATCTTTCTCTTGTACAAAATTGTTTTCCATTACATTTATATTTGGTGTATAATTTAGTGTACCCAGTATTTGATTTTTTTGAAGTCTCTTTGGTGCTAGTGTAGGATTGAATACATTAACATTGTTATTATCTTTTTGTATAATACAAAGGTTTGTTTTCATTTCTAGTTTTTCGTTTGGTGATAATCACGTTGTTGGTGGTAGAATCTGAAGTAGAATCATTTTGTATGGCAACACAATAATTGTATCTTGTGCATATACATAATTCACTTATTCACATACCTCACCAAAAGATGATTTGTTTCTGGGTATTGATATAGATACTACTGTATTTTAAAAAAGTTGTGAAAATTTACCAAAAAAAAAAAATCAATTATGGCTTTGTATTTATCCAGAAAGTCATAACCAGTAACAACGTTCTCAATTAAATTTTGTACAACATAAGCTGTTGCAAAAAAGTTATATCCATTGAAAACAATTGGTACAACTGCAGTTCCAATTATTTTTAAATGCATTTCATTTGCTGCAACTGAAGCTTCTGTTGTTGGTCTTACCTCAAGAAATTTTGCAATTTATTCATGCATTAGTGTGGATTCAGCTCAAGTTAATTAGGCTGAATGTGTTGTTTCCACAAATTTGGCATGGTGAGTATATTCTATTTTCAATTTTGTTTCATTTGAAACGTGTAATAACTTTAAAGTTTGGAATTTTTTTAACAGATTTTTTTTCTCCTGTCACCTCTACAGCAATATTTTCTAATGCAGAGGAACTTATCCATTTTTTGTTGAGTTATTTTGGTTTGAGTAAGTTAGTGCAAGAAAATTTGTTGGTTATTATTAATTATCATCATGTTGTTGGTTATTGTTTCGTGATTGTTGGAAAAATATCATCATTTGAGCAAACATTGCCACTGGATTAAGATTTTGAGAAAAATTTTGATAGTTATTATTTCGTTAACTTCCTCTTCTTCTAAAATTATATTTATAATTTTGATTATATTATGATATTGGAAATCATCGGATTGAGATAGAGGATGATTATTATTATAGTACCCTCATTCACTATACATTCCACATCATCTAAAGTTATTATTTTGGTGATTCCAACGATTGGTTTGTAATGTTTGGTTCTTAAAAATTTTTTCTGTTATTTTTGATGACTGCTGCAATTTTTTCAAATTTGTTGATGATTTCTGATGTTTCAATAGATAAAGAGCTTTCCTTTTGTTCTGGTTTCTGAACAATATTTCTGTTATCCTGTGAGCTTTTTTTTGACTTTTTTAAGCTCTACTAGAATGACGGATCTATGCCACCCCCCTACCTGCTCCAATTGCAAACACTAGATGACCAAAATCATATACATATGTGCATGATAGGTGGTGTAATAATATGCAGAAAGCATTTTCTGTGTGTGTGTGTGTGTGTGTGTGTGCGTGTGGTAATATGCAGAGCACTCAGTTTTGTTCTCGTAATTTCTACAACCATTTTCTCGTGATTAATTCGTTTTAAGTGAAATCTAATTGCAAAAATGAATTTGTTGTTAAAAAATAGGGGATTATCACTGAAAATTTTTTCCAACATAATCAGTGTTGTGTGTAGGTAACTTCTACCTACATTTGATTTATGGAACAAAATCAAAGTTTGCATGTAGGGTGACCAAATTGTATCTTGGTACTGTTAGCCAGACAGTTTAATGCCTAACCATACAGAATCATACTGAGTGCTTAGGGCAATGGTCCACAGGGATTGTGGTACCATATACAGATTGTGACATGCACTGTATCAGCGAGTATGTACTAATTGTGTACTCACTTTCCCATTTGCCATTTGCAAACAAACGTAGAGACGTGTTGTCTGTATGAGTGCATACTGATGACGTATTTTGTTTAAAGTGCAATGGACTAATATTTTGGGTTGGGTCATGACCTATCTGTCGATGCAAGGCCCATCCCTGTATAGAGGAGATGAGGGAAATGTCCCCACAATTAGTTTTTGAAATAAATTAAAAATTAAAAAATGCAAATTTATTATTAATTTACAGTTTCTTTATGTCTGATTTATGAAAAACTAATGGTGCTAAAAAAATTAATTTTATTAGAGAACTCAAAACAAATTTTCTCATCATTTCAATACTACAAACACCAACTTTGTAGCTTATATAGAATCTGAGAAATCATGAAATGAGAAAAGAGCAGTTTTTTTCAAAATTAAAATGTTGTGAATATTGCAAAAAATGTAGATAAATGTACAAAAAAAAGGATTGAATTTAATAATAAATAGATTTTTGCTTCTTCCAACAGAAGTCCATAATTTTCCTGTTTTGCATTTAAAGTTTCTATTTCTATTGCAACACTTGGATCAATTATTTTTCTATCTTTATCTTTATGTAAAGATAATCATCGAGAGCTGCTTATAAAGCAGTTATTATTTTTGTTTTTATTTGTAAAATAAATTCCCATTCTTTATTTCTGATAGTTTTATAGATGTGATCTATAATTCTTTCATCAGTAATGCCAGTTCAAGTTCAAGTGGGGATTGTGAAACAAAAACTACACGTTCTGTAAAATCTTCATCATATAGACATTCTTTGATTTAAGGATGTGTTATTTTAAGTACTTTTGTATTTTTTGTTTAATTAGATTTCATGTTATAAGATCTTCTGTAGTTAGTACTCTTTCATTAAAAATGCTTAGCGCTGTTCCTATGAAAGCAATTCTAATTTTTTTAAATTTATCAGCATCTGTCTGGTTGAATGTTTCTACTTCATTTTCAAACTATTTAATGAATGTTTTCATACCTTCATTAACTGATTTTGAGAATGTTAATAGACAAATGTTTATTGGTCCTGATATTTCAGGCATATTTGTTAGTAGTTTTCTTCTAACTTTTGTGAGTAATTTAGTGTGTTGTTTGAGATAGCTGAGAATTATTAGTACAGGGGTTATTGGAGATTTTCTTGTAGGTGTGTTAATATCAAGAGGTTTAGAAGATGATAAAAGTTTGATTATATAAACCTATGAGGTCTGGATTAAATACCGTTTCTCATATACCATTATATACTTTATTTCTGGCTGCATGAGATTTATCATGAGGAGGAGATACAAGTTAGTCTATAATATCTCTTAATAAAATATCTTTTAAATGTGGTTCTTTAATTATAATTTTGTTCTTAGAGAAATTTTAGGAAATTATTGAAATGTTATTTTAGGCCACAAGTTTGGAAAACAAATATTTGTGTATCTAGCTGACCAGTGTTTTGGTTCAACACTCTCGATATTAGGTTCTGATTTGTTATCACTTTTCATTTTGCATGGGTTTAGGATATCTAATTCCACTTGTGTATTGATGTGTTTTTTGTAGGTACTTGTTGAATAATCCGCGCAGGATCACTGCCTAATATCATTTTCCTCGAATGAAATATTTAACAGAGAATCTCATTTTTCTTCGTGGACTTATTGGATCTGGATATTGGCAATATGGCATCTTTGTTTCAGTCTTGACTTTGTAATGATAATTCCATATTATTTCTTAATTTCATATCCTTTCAAAATTACTTTCAAATCTTATAAATATTATCTCAACAAAACCATTTTGCATATAATTTCTATTCCAATATCCTCTTCTGATCACAACATTAAAACTTATCAAGACTTGTCTCATGACATCACACATTCTCACAAATGTAATGTTTTCATAATACACACTATGGTGTCACTCATTTCATGAATATTATACACAATTCTACACTATTTCCAATTTCTTGTAAAATCATAACTACATCCACTTATGTCATAAATATGTTTCTTTATTGGCTATTTCTAAATTACATAGATTCTATTAACCAATTGCATTGTATATCTCCCTCAAAATCATTGTAAATTTCACTTGAATTCATACCCTTAGTCAAAGCCTAATTCATTATCAATACCTCTCTTGTACAATTCATCTCAATATTTTTATGCAGTTATAAAATACACATCATACAAAAAGTAATATATGTGTTGTGATCATTTTGTAACAATAATACCATTACAAAATATTAGCACCCGAACCAACAAACCAATGAACCTACAGTAAAATAAATTTTATTAATCGTGCAGTATAAACGTTGTGGCAACTTCTTACCAGTGGTGACAAGTATTTATACACTCCCTGGTAGGTTATGTGCCAGTCCCTACATATAGTAGGGCAAACACAAAAAATTCAACCACGCTACGTATCTCACTGTGCATAGTCTAACTTTTGATACTGAGCTAGACTCACAAACAAAATGAGGTCACTGTGATTGTGCATATACGTTTACCACAGAACCCTACGGGTGGTTACTCAGATGTGCAAATTTAGTCCAATTATTGGCCTAACAGTCGATCGAATAGGTTGAAGTTTTCTAACCTCCCTTTCATTCATCAGCCAGCAGTGGATCAAGACGGTTGTAGCACAGCTCTCTTCTTATAAAACCATGTTTTTTAAGATGCCCATTGAACACCAACTTAAGCTGGAAGAACTCAGACAAACATTCTTGAGCTCCAAAGCCCTGGTGGCATTGCCTCTCAAGAAATGGATCAATGGCAAACAAACTAGCAGACCTTAAATGGTCTCATCTCCCCTCTTTTCTTTATTATTAGATCCTTGACAACATCAGAGTGGGAGATCATCCTGGATTGAGGACATTGCAATACCTACCAGTACATTCACACCTCCCCTAACTACTTTGATGATCACATCGTTATCAGCAGCTGTCCACTACTCCAACATCCAGGCATCCTCTATTCCTCTTGGAAGGGGTGTCAAGACAACTGCTCAAGTAGGATAGTGATGACCATACCCTTCTCAACTTATCACCCATTCTTCAGAGGCAATTGACATTAATCATGACTGCAACACCGAATATCTCCATGGCAGCCACTGGCCCTCCTTACAAATTGACTACTCTGCCCCAATTTAATGCGAGAGATGTGACGTTATGTGTGCAACAGACTGAGAACCTGGTGTGAGCCAAATACTGTTCCAAGAGTAATGAGATCAATGCACAAACAAAATGAGAATGAAAATACACAGACAGATTCATCTGAAAATACTAATTCACAAAAAGCAGAGGTAGAATTAGTCAAAAAAAGTGATATAATACAAATTTCACAAATAGAAAATTCAAAAACAGAAAATTCACAAATAAAAACAAAAAATCAGTCAAATTCTCTGACGACATCATAACAAAAATATATGATTTATTGGACCCAATTTTTCCACAAAAATGAGGCAGGCCCATAGGAAATAGAAAAATAAAAAAATCAGCATCCTCATCATAAAACTGAACGTCTCGCTTGTAAAAAATAGAAAAATAATCTCAGAAATTAATACCTAGCATAGAATAGAAAACTCGCTAAAAACTGACAAAAACAAAATCTTGTATCACAAAATAGAATACGAGATCCGTCAAAAGAAGATAGGAATAAACAAACCCACGGGTGCTTCATTGCCACAGCAATGCAATATGAATTTGTTGTCAAATAATGAAAAATCAAAACTTCTAAACGTACCATGATGTCACACTTTCATTACATTCTTTGTTAATTCAAGATTTTTCAAACTTCACACTTCCTTTTTCACATAATTTTGCTTAAAATGAACGATCAAATAATCTCACAACTTCATTTGTTTTTCTGCTATTGTCAAGACTGAGACCAACTAATTTTGTAATTTTGTACATTTTTCCTATATTCTTATTTTTATTTTTCATGCAATTATTATTCATGCGATATTTTTCCTACTGTGGAATACAGTTGTCTACAACATTGGATCTCTTAATATGACATATAAATTCTGATAATTTGTCCAAAGATTCAGACAACCAAAAAACTTCAAAAGTAATTGATACCATGCAGGATCAATGCTTTTTAGAACATGACCAGAGCATACCATACAATCATCAGATGAATGGAAAAGCAGAAAGGCTGAATAGAACTTTAGAAGACAGAGCTCAAACTCATTTCATTGATTCCAGTTTGGAGAAACATTTCTGGTGCAAGGTAATTCTATGTGCTATGTATTTTCTCAATAGCTCTCCAACATCGGCTGCTGAGAAAGTGCCTGCTGAGCTGAGGTATGATAAATCAGTTAATTATTCTTTGTTCCGTGTGTTTTGTTGTATGGCATATTCACATATACCGAAAGAAAAAAATCAGGAATGTTTTCACTCAAAGGTAGGTATTATGGTGGGATATGCTCTACAAGGGTATGCTTGATTTAGAAAAAGAAGAAATTTTCTTGGTGCAAAATCTGACTTTTGATGAATCCACAATGTATTCTGATTTAATTTCTGACACTGAAGTTTCTATCTCACTTGATGCTCAAGGTAGTTTATAGAATGCAGAAAGAAGAAAATACAACTTTGTCAATCTCATCTTCCAGTCCAAAGAGATATGTTCATCTTTCAAGTTATCTGAAGGATTATAAAGTGTCAACTGAGTATTGCAAAAATTTTTTTTCTGAATGAATTCACGAGTATGAAGTTTCAACTGAATCCAGCAAAGGCCTACTTGCTGAGGGAGGAAAGTTTCAAAAAATTCATAATAGGGGGCATGAATTAATGCTACTTGAACTTCAGTGCTTGAAGAAACATTAAGGGTGGACTTTAGTACCTCATCAATCTGATATGGAAGTCCTACGATTCAAATGGGTGTTGAAAGAGAAACCTGTTAAGCTAAAGGCTTTTTTGATAGATGTTGGGTGTGATCAAACCAGAATTACTAGCAACCTATATTCATCTGTTGCCAATATGATTACAGTGAAAATTATATATTTCATTGTAGTGCAACGTGGCTACTATCTTCACCTAATGGATGTCTCAAGTGCCTTTTTGCATGGTCCCTTAGATGAGGACACCTTTATGGAACAACCGCCAGGTTTCCAAACTGGTAAGGACTTAGTGTGTCATTTACGCAAATTGATTTATGGTCTCAGAATTTTCCCTAAAATCTGGAATGCATGTATCAATAGTATTCTAGTTGATACTGAAAATTTTACACCTTCAAAATTTGATAATTGTTTGTTTTTTCGTCAATGTGGTTCAGATTCCATTTACATACTAATTTACGTTGAGGATCTTTTGATTGCTTCAAGCTCTGAAATTTTGATTTCTGATTTTGAACATAACATTTCAAGAAATTTTTATGTTGCTGATTTACCTGAAACCGATCATTTTTTGAGAATGATTATTTCTTAGGATCAAAAACTTAACATAATGAACATAAGTGAAAAGGAATGTATTTTGAAAATTTTGAAACGTGTTAATTTAAATGTGAATCCTATCCAAACACCTATAAAAAGGATCTGTATCTTCTCCTCAGTGAAAATCTTAGCGTAAAATTGCCATATCGTGAACCTCTTGGCTGTTAACTTTTTGTGTCTATTTATTATTTCGTTTTCTGTGAACTATCTATCTCATTTTATGAATTCTTATTCGGAGACACATTTTCAACGTCTTAAAAGAATTGCGGAATATCTTAAACATACTATTAACTTGAAATTAACGTATTGTAAAGCTAATGAAGAACCAGTCTTGTTGCCCGACGTAAATGCTAGCTGGGCTTCTGATATTAACGACAGAAAATCTGTTTCTGGTCATGTTGCTAGACTCTAAAATAACATAGTTTTAAGGGGCAGCAAAAAACAATCTAACTAGCTCTTAGTTCTACCGAGTCTGAGTACGTTTCGTTTTCAACTTTCCTACATGATTCATTATTTTGGCTTTTACATATTTTGTGTGATTTCGATGTAAAGGTTAAGCCTCTGATTACGGTCTTTGAAAAAAATCAACAGTGATTAATTTGGCAACTAATCCTGTCAACTAAAAAGATCGGTACATATTGATGTTGGATTTTGATACGTTAAGGAAATGGTACTAAATAAGTTTATTATACTCGAATGTGTTCCCACTGATTGACAGCTTGGAGACATGTTAACTAAAAATCTTAGTAAAGTAAAATTTATCAAATTTCGTGATAATTATGTTAAATGTGATTTACATTTGTATTACTTAACCATACTTCAGTACTATTATTTGGTAAGTTACTATACTGTTCTAGTCTTTTAGTTTTTTATTTTCTTCCTTTTTTTTTTATATTATTATAATTTTTGTTTTTTTCATTCAAAGTTGAGGCGGTGTGTTGAATTATATCGATAAACTACCATATTAATATATGTATCAATGTTTCCTTGGCACCTTTGCCTTCGATATTAATATAACGTATTATCACTGTTCATTATACACACATTAATCATGTACTATAATCTTTTTCCATTACTTTTGCCCACAAATCAAAAAAATAACAGCAAGCCAGATTTCAAGCTCCACACAGCTTTTTTGCCTCGGCTGGAATTATCAGATCTATTCTTCTCAACAATAGTTTAAAATTTTTTCAAATCATTTTTACCCCGAACCATTAAGCCAATTGAAACAAAATTTTTCAGAATATTATAATTTAATACGTTTAATATCTGTATCAAATTTCAAACAACTGCTTTAAAAATGACGCACTTTAGGACCACTTACGCCTCAGAAACACAACATAATACGATGCTCCGGACGTACCATTTGGCTAATCTGGACCAAAAACAATATGGTTCCTCCTTGTCTAGATTCGAATAAGCGCACCAAATTTCATAGAAATTAGAAAAGAATCGCGGCATCTACTGTGTTAAACAGAATCGTATATAGGATGAATTTTAACTAATAGTGCCAAAAGTTTCTCTAGGTCATGAAACAAAAAACGAACCAACCACTACCTCTAAGTCTTAATATTAGATAAATTTCAATATGTAGATTTCCTTCGAAAACTGACATTAGCGCAAGGGGCGCTTTTCAGTCAATTGCGCAAATTAAAGGCCATAAGTAACTATGGGACTTTTTCTCACTTGGTTGTATTCACTCACAACAAATGGGAACTTTTTTTGGTGCGAGTGAACAAAATTTGTATGTTTGTTAGTGTATGTATGTATTTTATAAACACACTGATAAAAATGTTTCCAAACATATTTTGTTTCCACCAAATGTATAACAATTAATTTAACATTGTTACCACATCTATGTCGGAGAAAGTCCTAAGACAGCACAAGCCAAAGCATCACAAAACGGTACTCAGGGCTTGTATATACCTAAATTCACAGAATTATTTTGGGAGAATCTACCCTCTTTATGATATATTCAATGTCATATTACCGAATTTCGTGCCTATTAGTTGAAAAGTACGCATTTTAGAACCATTTAACCCCCAAAAATGAAACATAATATGATTTAATAGACGAACCATAGAGCCGATCAAGACCAAAAACAATAAGGTTCGTTCTAACGTACATCCAAATAAGTGTAACAAATTTCAAGACTATTGGATAAAAGTGACGACCTGTACAGAGTTCAACATAAATATATACGTATGCATGAATAATTGCAGCCAATAGGGCCAAAATATTTCTGGGGTCATGAGACGAAAAATGAACCTGCCCTCACCTCTAACTCTCAATACAAGATCAACTTTCTTCGAAAACTTACATAAAAAGATCAAGTCAAAATCGGAAATTAGAGTCAATTGTTCTGTTTTCATTGTCATCCCCACCCCTAACCCCTTTGTGAGCTTGATTTCGACACCTCATTTTCAAATAAACTGGATAAACAGTACACGATATGGAATATAAATAAGTCGAGCATTGAACCAAAACTCAAAACGATTTAATCGATCACGATCACATGAAACCTTCAAAAGGGCACTGCCTCATACAGGTATGTAGGCTATTGTGGCAACTGCAGAGAAATATGGAGTCTTTTAATCATCACGACAATCTATTCCACATTTCCACGATATCGGGAATATATTTTACGATGCCCCTGAAGACTAATCTTCGAAAAATACAAAAAAATTCTCGTAGCCTACGGCCCAGTTATTTAACCATCTGTTCTTCAAAACGATAACATAGCGCGAATCAAAATTTTATTTCCGAAAAAAACAAAATTTTAATGATGCATGTTTCAAATTATCTAGCTTCATGAAGGAAAGAATATAGTTTCATTTAAACCTTTCACGTTGATATTATTAAACCAAAATAACAACATTATCATCCAATCAACACTTGAACCATTTCGAAAATACCCGAGAGATGCTAGAATCGCGGTTATTTGAAAAAATGTTAACTGATTACAATGATACATGTTTAAATTTAATGAATAACATGAATCATGCTAACGCTAACTGAGAGAAAAAAAAATTCCAAACTCTTGCGAAGATAATTTTTACCCGACAACCTTTCTTTTATTACTACCACAAACCACTGTTCACAGCTGTTTCAATTTTCCTCGAAAGTAGGGATGTATGTTGCGTAAAATTATTATTACTATGATATTACAATAATTTAATGAAAATATTACACGATAGGGCGCATCACGATGGTACATTCTGCAACACATAGAGAGAGCCACATAAAACGCGATCCCATTTCTTCCAAAAAATCAAAGTATTGAGTACAGTACGTCTGTTACGTGTCATTCAGCAGAGGTAAGAGTGCATGCAACTTACACAACAACGGACCAAGTAAGTTACTTTTCAACGACTCTTTTTTTTTCTTTTTTTTTTTTTTTTTTTTTTTAAATTAAAACGAATTTTCTCTCCTTTAAACCCGCATTGTATACGATGGCATCTCTGCACCAGAATTCATCACAAATATTTCTAACATCCGTTCAAGCGATACGACACTGTTCTAAATAACGACCCATCATTTTTATTAATCCTAACTCGAAGTTTCAATAATTTTCAAACTGTATAAAACGCCTAAAATGAGAGGAAAAAAACTGGTAAAAAATGGCTCGTAAAATTTTACTTGGCCGCTTCACGAACAAATTTTCACAAAATTAATTTGATACTTTATCGACTCGTAAAACACATCCAAAACTGTAAAAAGTAATACAAATTACAGCTACGGCTCGCTCTCCACCAGCGAACAAAGTATCGTATTTCGAGGCATTAATTATATCAAATTATACAATCTACTCGACTTCTGGTATTAAATCACCTTAATGAAATAATAAATAATATTTCTCTTCGTTTTTTGTTGTTTTTTTTTTCCTTTCATTCTTTTTTTCCCTGTACTTACTGGCTTCTGCTTTCTGCCAGGCTACTGCTCCACACAGCAAAGCTAATGTCTTGCCCGAACCGGTTGGACTTTCCAGGAGACAATTTTGGGCTCGATGACAACCGCGTATAATCTGTAAATTTAATTTGTCTTATTACCATTAAAAAGCTATAATTTTGTTAATTTTTTCTTCCTTCTTTATCTTTTATTTCGCTCGCTGGGAGTCGTTTCGGTTTATCTGTTCGTACATATTTCTTCTCGAATTTTCCGGTTCTCGGGTAAACAAGATTTTTTGCGAGTAAAAAAAATAAAAAATAAAAAATTTGATATTACTGGGTGGAGAACAAAATGCATTACAGCGTAGTGACCAGTTACCTACACGATTCTTTGATAGTAAAATAAAATAAAATAAATGATGACATTCGTCGATGAGGGCACTTCATAAAATATAAATCAAACACACACACACACACACACACACGTACACACACACACACACCTTATCCATCATAGAAATCTGGGAAGGATACGCTTTGACCGGAAATTCCACCTTAACTCCGCCGATGGTGTATGTGACTCCAGGTTTTGGTTCCTCCGCCATGATTGAAACTGGAAAAAAAAAAAATTAATTTTGATGAGATATGAATGAATGATCAGCCCATACAAAATGAAAAATAAAAGTTGGTAAAATGCTTTATATAAACACAAATGTCTGAGCTACCGATACTCTCCAGATTATCATGGCTGCAGCCAAGAAGGCAAATTCACCGTTTTCGAGTATATCTTTTCCTCCAATCACTTTTACACGATTCTCACGTTTTCTGACTCAAATGCTGTAATTCGGCTCTCTTTTCGATAGACTCCCATCATAAAGTAATTAATTCAATTTGCAATAGGGAATCACGAACTCATATTTCAGAAGTAATGATGTATTAATCTATTAATCTTGGAATTCTTCTAGTAAATTTTAATAAATTTCCAGTCAGATACTCAAGTTTATCAAATAAAAATGTACTTATGCGGAATAGCTATCAGTGTTCACAAAATATATTCAATAAAACTTGTCAAATTTATAATTCTCATCCTAAAATTTGATTCACCATAGTCCTCCACTAAATTTTCCTTAATACAAAAGCAAATACTTTTACGAAAGTAATCATAATACCCCCATAAAAACATATTGTATTAACATCATAATTATACTCAGAACTGAGTAAAATAGGTATATACCCGCTTAAACAAAGAAAAGAACACAAATTTAACATGAATTCGTGTAAATACTCCATCGATCCGGCATTCTTTGCGAATTTTACGATGAATTTACGCTGAGAGTTTCTAAAAATGTAATTTAGACGAAAAAAAAAGAAACGAAGCGAAAAATAATATGGTAATTATGAATTTTTGAATTCTTGTCCGAAATTTTTGGGAAAATTTAGAAAAAAAATACTGAAGATCAGATGAACTGAAGCAACATTTTTGGTATTATCTCTATAGGGCTACCATTTAAAGACTGAAAAGGCAAAGAATGCATTCATCAAACAAAAAAAAAAAGAAAACTTAACACCACATAAACTACACATCTAAGTATTAAGTACATAGATCGGTTAGCGGGAGAAAAATTGCAGCTGATTATGGAAAATGCTTCATTTCAAGTGGTCAAACGCTTGAGCTGTTGTAGAGCAAAGCGGACACTGATGAAGGGCTAAACGAATTTTCTGATAAAGATTCAAATTCAATGCCACAAAAACAAAACCATCGATCAAATACTTCGAAATTAAGGAGAATCGAGGAATATTTCTCCATTTTTAGCCAGTTGTACAGCGAAAATAAGCTGACTACATTTTTTGAAAAATGAAAGATTGTTATTTTTGAAATCACGATCGAAATGATTAATAATAATAATAATAATAATACTTATTATTATTATTATTATTATTATTATTATTATTATCTTTATTATTATTATTATTATTATTATTATTATTATTATTATTATTATTATTATTATTGTTCTTTATGTTTTTTCTTTTTTTTTGATTTTCATAAAAAAGATTGTTATTGTTGAGAGGAAAAGTTTTTCTTTCATTCGTGGAGTCAACGAGGCATTGGTGAAAACAATACTAACGTTCTTAATTTACATTAATTGATTTGTGATATTTCAATATCAAAATTTGCTTTGCTCAAATCCACAGCCAAGTTTTTCTATGTACTACTTTTTTGAACATTACAAATTTCCTCTAAATTACTGGTAACTATATTCAGAAACAAAGAAGTCGAATTTAAAAAACAATAATTGGCCACAAAAAATCAAAAGCGATAGATTAAGAAAAAATTTGGGGGAAGAAACACTGAATTTTTAATTATTCTGGATTTCAAGCAGTCTCATTTTTGTCTCGTTCAACGATGGTAGTAAGTACCAATAAATATTCTTAAATTTCATTCGATTATGAACTCACATCTGTTTGTAAGTATCTTATTTTTGAACCACACAACAGCATATTTTCATGCAGGAGTAATAATCAGACCTTAAGATTAATTATTTCATATCATTCTTTCAGATTTATTTTTCTTCATTTTAGAAAGAAACCACGCATCATCACTCTTTGTAGATACTCATCCACTCATCACACATGAGACGTCAATTTCCATTTTTCATCCTCAAAAAATACATCCATCAGCGTGGGAAACTTGTACATACAATTGATATTCTCGATAATTTCAGCAGTTCGCCGACCAAATGTGCCTGTAATTCCAACAGCGCGATTAAATTCCAAAACAATATTTAAAAAACATAGTTTTGCAATAAAAAGCCTTTAACACTAACAAATGGTGAAATCTGAATGTAATGGGCTTTATTTCAGTAAAATTGAAATCCATTACTTATTTGAAAGTAAAGTGTAAACCGCCAATGGTATAGTTTCAAAAAAGGAAAAATTATTTGATTCATCGACTTGTTCCGTGTCCCTTCGACCAAATAACAAATGAATTTTAAGTAGTTTAGGTTCCGTATTCAACTAAAATTTCAAAATACAACTTCAGCAAAATGACTAATAAATACTAATACAAAAATTTAAACGTAAATTCGTTAAATCTCTATCTGCTTACTCTTATAACGCAGAGCAGAAAATCCAGTCGTTTTCATTACAAGACGACATTAAGGATTAGAAATATTTAAATTCTACGCTGAAAGAAAACAACAAAGAAAAATTTCGCAGTCATTCAACAATCATCAACAAATTCGAAAAAATTACATGAAAAACCACGACCTCATCACATTTGAACGTTAATTTGATGTAAGCAAATCAAAATATAAAAGAAACAATTATGTATTGACGGATAACACTGATTCTCAAAGTTAGGTTCGAAAAAGTTGCCCTTAACACAAGCCATAATATTACAGTTGGACTCGATACGAATATATTCGAAATGGAAAAAGATAATTTCGAAACCAGCATAGAACAACAATAAACGGGGTATTAAGTAAGGGATTCATTAATCAATTATATGTTCTTTATTTTCAGTCTGATCGATACTCAAAGCAAGAACGGTAGTTATTCAATCATCGAAAAATTACTATACTCCAACGATCACAGAAGCTGAGACTTATCATTAATGAAAATAACTGACGGATCTTAACCTTCAACGCGTTACTCAGCAGCAAACGAGGAATGCAATTTAGAAATTCTAGAAAAATTAACATTAAGAGTAAACATGAAATAAACGCACTTTACACTAAACTGAATAAACTATTAAAATAATTCACCAACGAAATCTAATTGCTTCAAGAAATGCCATTCAAATTAGCACATTCGCAGTCAAAAAATAGTATTCACGCGTTATCAGTAATTAAGAAACATAAAACAAGCGGCAAAAACAAAATGATAACAATTATTATGTCAACGAAAATTAATGAATAAAATTCTTCTTTATGAATGTACAGATGGGTAATGACGTCATTGGTTGTAGAGGAACTAGTTTTACAGCTGACAGTTTTTTTTTGAGGACTCATCATTTATATATGTATATAACAAATCTTGAACAGGAATTGACAGAAATTGAAACAGAACCAGAATTTGTTGAAAATAGAAACCATATTTTTTTACTGTAAGAAACTGAAATAAACGAAAACACCAAAATTTTAAAATTAATTTTTGATTTAAGAGAAAAAATTTGAAAAAATATTGATGAAATATGATATATTGATATTTTGATAGAGTATTCACTAAGTTATCATAATGCACAGTTGAATAATTGTCTGCCTGAATTCAAAGTGGTTATCAGGGACTGAAAGCTCGCTAAAAGTCAAAAGCTAAAAAACCAATCAATTTCTAAAAGCCAAAATCAAAATCCAAAAGCCAAATAACAATTAACAAATGATAAGCCAATACCCAAAAGCAAAAGCTTTATTTTTTTGACTTGAAAGCTTGGCAAATGGCCTATGAGTGGCCAGTGCCATATTTAAAGAAAAATAAAAACGGCTGTAAGCTGAAAGTGAAAGCCAAAACCTTATCAATTTTTTAGAAGCTAAATGCTAAAAGTAGAAACTGGAAGAAATTTGAAAAGCTGATAGGCTGATAGCCAAAAGTAAAAGTTTTATCATTTGACTTTCAGTCCCTGGCAGTTATCTGCCGATAAGCAATGGGAATTTTTCTCAGAATATATGTTTGCATAATTACCAGCCTTAAAAGTGTGTGGATGTTGGCTGGATGATGTAATGAGTAAATACTGTATGGGATTTATAAAATTTTAAACATAGAAAAAAATTTTTCTCATTGGAAACCGGAGTCTGGGGTTGAGATGTGGAAATGCTCATGAGGGGTGGCGGGTAGGTTATAGGCGGCGCCATTAGAGGTGGTATAACCAGGGCCTAAGGGTATACCTGTGCCAAGAGTTGTAGATGCGGGGTAATGGGAATTCCAGGGGGAGGCATTACAACTTGGGGAAGTGGCATTGGTGTGGTTGCTAGGGCGAGCAACAGGGTATTATGTGCTGCGAGTACGGTGGCGGTAAATTGCTCCCATGGCTGCAGTGTTTGATTCTGCGACACAGGAGGAACCACTGGTTGCAGTGCAGGGGGCTGTACCACAGATGGGGTAGGCTCCTGTGTGGAAGCCTGAGATGTAGCAGGAGTTTGGGAAATGGATGGTTGGGGATGGAGTAGGATCAACGTCCATCGTCGTCTCTTCCTGGGCAGTTGGTTTGACCGAAGGGCAAAGTAGAGGCGACTTGCCTTTTGGGACAGACGATGCCTTTTGCGTGGCTACTGGTGCCTCTGCGACTTTGGAAGTCAACGGTTGGGGGTCCACTTTGTTGCTGCAGACGGACGTTTAAAACCGCTGGTACGCAACGTGGCAGTCGCTTTCACTCGGCGCTTCTGAAGAAGAAGTGGTTCAATCTGTTTAACCGTCTTGAGCAGCAGGAACTCCCCAGAGGGGAGGCTTGCCAAGGAAGACGGTTGAGGACCAGGCAAAGGTCCCTTAGATTGAATGCGCTGTACGACTTTGGCGAATGTGCGGGTGTTAATCCGCACATTGCCTAATTGTACAGTGGACCGAGCATGAGGCGGCGTCTCCAACGAGTACGCAGTCTTCCTAGGCAGGGGCACAAAGACCCGAGAACGAGAGCTACAGACAAGGCCGAGCTGTACAAACTCAGAGCCCCAAGCTGCCATTCCAGGAGTAGGCCGGTACTGTCAAAGGGGCGCACCTCAACCCCTGGCAGCAGACTCCACCCTCTGCCTCAGCGTCGATCGCCATTGCGGTACTCTCGAAGGAGTACAGCTTGCACCCTCTTTTGCAGGTCCAACAGGGGTAGGCGTCACGGATGAAGCCGATACTTAATCGGACGTAGAGGATACAGGCGACGTCTGCTTTACCCTTTGACTATATAGCTTAATGGACTGCTAGAACTGATAAGAAATACATAGGGTTAAATGGAACACCGCTGAAGCCACTGTTAACAGGCGTTCTTTTTACAAAAAACAACCTTTGGTGATAAGTGAAAGTACAAACACTAGTGAAACTTAAAAGAATATCCTTCTCTCACTGCTTATATTGTTAGGAGTCACGAAAATATAACTGAATACAAATTCAGTTTTCACACAAAGTACCTTTTTCGAAAAGTAACGCCTGTCTTCTTTGGCTTCAAGATTTTATTAGTTCTAGCAGTCCATTAAGCTATATAGTCAAATGCTTTACCAGTGGAGTGGTGGCAGTAGCTGTGGAGGAGGGAGATGGGACAACGTCAGCGGGTTAGGTCAGTGGAGAGAAGGTGGGAGAGGGGGAGCAATGGTCGTCTACACGAGGAGACGACAGAGCATCGCCGTTACTGCCCTCTGTTGGTGGGGGTGTAGCCCTTAAAAGGGCTGTTTCTTCTTCTTCCGAAATTTCAGACATGCTAGGGGAAAGACGCTCTTGGGACATTTCACCAGTCTATTACACTACGTGAAATATAGTTAAAAGCGCCTGATGAACAGCATTTGATGAAGAGTATATAACTGCTGGACGCGTCAAGAGAAGAGTGAGTTTCTAAAACACGCACTTTACTCGTTTTCGTGACCATAACCGCCATTTATTTTTGTCTTGTAAAAACGAACGAAAGTGCAGTTGCATCAGTTGTTGTTGCACAATTATATTACAAGTTCGTTTTGTAGGCGGGTCCAGTTTGTCTTTCGAGGAAGAAGACACATCGTATTTATGTGACTGGGTGACGCCACAAAACAATTTTTGTAATACGTTGTCGTCTACAACGCATGACTTGTCGTCAGTTGTGTGAGCCGACTCGAAAAAGTGCGTGAGGGGAAGGGAAATTGCAATTGGTTCGTCGTCGAGCGTAGCATCAGCTGTTTGACTAGGAGACTGGACAATGGGGTGCTCTTTGTGTATTTTCCTTCGATAACGCTTCGGGATATGATTCTTTATTTTGATCGTGTGTGATCGGGGAAGAATCGGACATGTTGTCTGTGTGAGGAGATGAGGTTGAAGGTTGGGGTGAGGCATTTGGGGGTGAGTCATCATTTTTAGGTAAAACAACCTCAAATGACGAGTCAACTGTTGGTCCCAAAGGATCATCGACGGAAGTTGAGTCATCTGGGTCGGCTTCTATATCTGAGTAGACATAGGCTGACTTTAGGCGATCGATTGATACTCGTGTGTGTCGTCCTTGTATGTCTATCTCAAACCATTTATCCGTACGATTGAGGACTTTGTATGGGCTGGAGTACAGTGGGTCGAGTGCCTTATGTGGTGTATCAACGCGTAGCCATACGTTTTGGGCTGATTTCAGATCAGCTGGGACGTATGAGGGAGAGTCGCCATGGTTGCGGGTGATTTGGGTGAACGCATTTGCACTTTCACGAATGCGTTGTGGAAGGTTGGTGCCGTTGATGGGAGTGACAACACTTGGTGGGCTATCTTCAAAGAAGTCAGCCAGGAGATGGAGCTCTTCACCATAAAGAAGTTGGGCGGGGGATACGCCGAGGTTGGAGATGACCATTGAGCATAGGCTGAGAAGAATGAGAGGCAAATCCGCTGCCCATTCTCCACGCGAGTCTTTAGAGTTCTCGCAGGCCATGATGGTGGCTTTGAGAGTTCGATGCCAGCGCTCTATTTTGCCGTTTGATTGGGGGTGATACGCCGTAGTTGAGATTTTGTGTATTCCCAACTGGAGTGTAACCGAGTTGAATAAAGCGCTTTCGAACTGGCATCCCTGGTCCGTTGTTATGGTTTTGGGGACGCCGAAGGAGGACACCCAGTGTTGGACAAAGAGTGTTGCCACTCGATCTGTGGAAATATCCGTTGGCATGATGGCATGAGGCCATCGTGTGGGGCAATCAATCATTGTCAGACAATGACGAGGACTGCTAACAGTTGGCAACGGACCCACGATATCGATGTGCACATGCTTTAAGCAATTGGTAGGGCGGAAGGCTTGGAGAGGGGCTTTGGTGTGTCTACCAATTTTAGCTTGTTGGCATGAGGTGCACTCTTTCGACCAACGTAGGCAGTCAGATCGTAGGCCTGGCCAAATGAATCGATTAGCGATCAGACAGGCAGTTGTCCAACCGCTCGGGTGCGAGAGCCCGTGAATCGAATCGAAGATGGTTTTCTGATATTTGGCGGGTACGAAGGGTTGTTTTTTCCCCATGGACGTGTCGCACGTTAAAAGTAACGTGTGTCCGGGTACTCTGAATGATTCGAGGATGAGGGCAGAGTTGGGGTCAGCGAGGTATTGGGCGAGTTGCGGGTTGTGTTGCTGGCAAAGGGCCATTTAATTGTAGGGCACAACACAGGGAGAGGTATTGGTGGAGATTGATATACGTGACAAACAATCTGCGGCTATGTTGTCCTCTCCTTTAATGTAGCAAATATCCGTGGTGAACTGCGAGATATACTCAAGTTGATTTTGCTGGCGTGGTGAAGCTTTCTCGCACGCCTGAAACAGGGCATTCGTGAGGGGCTTGTGGTCCGTATAGACAGAGAAAACACGCCCTTTGACCAGGTTACGGAAGTGCTTCACCGCTGCAAAAACATCGAGTAATTCGCTTTCGTATGTCGGATATCAGCGTTCGGTGTCAGATAATTTGCAGGAGAAAAATGCCAAAGGCTATAGCGATCTGGCACCGTGTTGATATAGGGTAGCCCCTGTCACGTGGTTGGACGCGTTGGTTGCCAGGACAAGTTGTTTGGACTCGTTGGGATGCGCCAAAAGAGCAGCATTTGCTAACGCCTGCTTGAGGTTGCGGAACACAGTTTCGGCAGTGTCAGTTCAAATTATCGGGGTTTTATCGCGTTTTTTATTGGAGTTGATAAGTGCAAAGAGTTTACTCTGAATGTGAGCGCAATGTTTAATTGTACGCCGGTAAAAATTTACCATTCCGAGAAAGCGCCTAAGGTCATGAATGGTTTTGGGAAATGGGAAATCGAGTAGAGCTTGGACACGTTTGGGAGTAGGTTTGATACCTGCCCTGTTGACTCGATGGCCAAGGAAGGTGAGCTCTTCACGTTAATGTTCGGACTTGTTACTGTTGACAGTGAGGCCAGCATTGTAGATACGCCAAATGACCTCGGTAACACGCTCTTCGAGCTCATGGGGGTTGGAGGTGGTAATGAGGTTGTCATCAATGTACGCATAAGCGTAGTCGATGTCTCGCAATAATCCATCAATGTACTGTTGGAAGGTTTGGGTGGCAATTCGAAGTCCAAAGGGCATATAGGGATATTCGTAGAGACCAAAGGGGGTTATTACGGCTGTTTAGGGGATGTGTTCTTCGGTCATTGGAACTTAGTTAAACGCCCGCACGAGATCTAATTTGGTGAATAGTTTGGCACCAGCTAGTCTGGCGTGGAAATCCATAATATTTGGGACAGGGTATTTATTGGGGATAGTTCGTGCGTTGAGTGCTCTGTAGTCCCCAAGCATGCGCCATGTTTTGTCAGGCTTCATGTGCATATGCAAGGGGGATGACCAGGCACTTTTGGAGGGTCGGCAGTCACCACATTTGAGCATGGTTTGGAAGGAAAGGCGGGGTGCCTTTAACTTCTCCAGATGTAGATGACAGGCACAGAAAAACACAGGTTGACCTACAGTTTTGATATCGTGGGTGACTTTGGTGGGGGAAATCCTTGGGCGTAAGCCTTCTTTACCAGTTACGCCGGGAAATTTATTGATGATTTTTTGGAATAGACTATTTGAGTGGGCGATGGTTAGGCAAATTTCTGGGGGATAGTCGATGGGGTGAGGTTTACCTACTACGGCTAGTCCAGTGGTCTTATCAAGGAGGTGCCCTTTGCTGACATCGGGAAGCAGTTGGTAGTGGCTGAGGAAGTCTGCTCCGATGAAGAGATCAGCGATATCAGCCATGATAAAGGCCCACTTAAATTTGCGTCGAAGGCCAAAATCTACTTGCACCAGCTTAACTCCGTAATTACTAATTGGAGTTTGGTTCGCAGCGTAGATTTGGAGCTTAGCGTTGCATTTCCTGTCTTCAGAGGTTGGAGGTATATCCGATATCTCCGCGCCAGCGTCAACCAGGAAGTGATGCTCATTAAGCAGATCTTCCACGAATAGATGGACTGAGGTGAAAACGAGTAGGAGTGCCGTCTTGACTGACTCGTTTACTCGTTTCCCAAACAAGTAGGGGATTTGGAATCGCAGCGGTCGCAATTTTGGGGTTTGTCCCACCCCAAAAAGGGGGGTCAGAGCAGTTGCGCGATTTCCTCCCGAACTGTTGGTGATACCAACAGTAGCCATCTTGTGAATGGGAGAGAGAGCGGGTATTTACCGGTTTCTTACCATCGATGACTCGTAGTGTCATCCGTGGTTTCGAACGACCGGAGCTAGAGTCACGAGATTGCGATCTGTCTCTGGACCTGGCGTCGCGTGAATGCAAATGCCTATGTTCGGGGAATGGGGTGGGATCTTTAGGGGGGTTGACAGAACTCACCTGTTTTCCAGCCAAGAGCTATTGAAGCAGAACTTCGAGGAATTAGCCATCGATGCTGTCGATGGGGATGCCACGGGAGTTGCGATAGTGGAGATGGTGCTGGTTGCAGGGGATGTTGATGGAAAGGTTTGCTTGAGAGCTATTACCTCGTCAGTTTCGAGCACTGCCTGTCGAGAGGTCGCGGGCTTGGTCATGGCCAATGTCTGGCAGATATTGACCAGGAGGTATGGGAAGAGAAGCTTGTGGAGGACATTGTCGTTAACTCTTCCTTCGTTTAGGGTAACGAGGCGGCGATGGTATGCCAAAGGCCTCTTGGAAGTTAGATGATGGGTATTCTCTGGCAAGGTTCTAATTCGGGTGTATGAGGAAGGGGAAAATTCCTGCTGGATTTGGTTGTGGAGGTTCAACCAAGTGTGCAGCGAGTCGTCAGAACTGTACAGTAATACCGACACAGCATTGGCTACCTGGGTTGGCATGTGGCCGGAGATCGCTAGGTAGAGCTGAGACTTGCTGGTATTGCCGCTGGCGTGAGCAAGATTCTCAATCTTCTGCAGCCAGAGGCGCACATTCTCGGCATTAAAGTGGGGAAGGCCTGTGAGTAACTGGGGAGGATGGGCTTGTAAAGGAGGTGAGGTGGTACAACCAATTGCAGCGGAATTCGCTTCCTGCGGGTGCAATTGCCGATTGAGGATGGGGTACAACTTCAGCATGGAGCTGTCAACTGGTTGATGCTGGTTGACCGGAAGCTCCTTGCCTGGGAGGTAATTGTCGAGGAATGGGCCAAAGTTTACAAGCGTGGAGGACTGCGGGATCACCAAGTTTGTCGGTACAATCGACAAACGCATACTGGTATGTGGCATTGAGTGGATGGCAGTCGTGGGGTTGGGCTGGTTCTCCATCCTCTTGGAAGGATTGCTGACTGAGGCCTTTGCAGGCATCAGTGGGAAAACCAGGTCATCGAGGGACGACGGGGTTAGTTTGGAGGCCATGGTGGTAATTGGAAGGAGAGGCTAAGTTTTCACTTTCCTCATTGGCAGCTGATTAGAGATGTGTCGGTTGACCGAGAACTAATTCATTTGAACTAATCTTTTGAAAGACCTAAATGAACGAGACCAAAAGATGAGGATGAACTATTTCATTTTGAACTAAAAGATATTATCAAATCAAAGTTATATTGTATAGACCTACAAGCTAGTTCACTCTTATAAGTCACAGAATGGTTGTTAATCACTGGATGAGTGGAATTTCTTATTAATCAACAAAAAACAAAACAAAATAGTAAGCGTTTTTGGGGAATGAAAGTGCTTTCTATGTCTGAAAGTAACTACGTAGAGAAAATGTATACGAATTGCTCTCCATAAGAAATAATACATACTCAAATGTTTGATTCATGCAGCTCATTTTGTTCATTTTGAACTAGTTCACTGAACTAGTTCATTCAAAAGATCGAGACCTGTTGAACTAAATCCCCCAAATGAACTAAAACGCACATCTCTACAGCTGATTGCCAACAGTTTGAATCTTCTTGGGACAGCTGGTAGGTACTTGCATACCGATGTTGAGCCTGGAAGAGGAGAGGGAAAAATGAAAAAATAGGGAGATGGAAAGGGTAGGAGAAGGAGAACCTTCTCCGTTGGCAGTCGAATGCCAACTGATTTTTATGAACATTGGTCGGTACTTAAGTACCAACCAGCAATGAGGGAAAGGGGAAGGAGAAGGAGAACCTTCTCTGTTGGCTGACGAGAGCTGACTGAGTTACTTCTTCAGTTGTTGGCGTGTATGCCAACGTTTGAAGAAGGGGCGGGGTTTTGGGAAATCAGCTGTTGAAAGCCGATTGGTTGTTGTTTCCAAGCTAGTTGGAAGCGGTGGGGAAGGAGGTGACAGTTCCTTCTCCTGTTGATGGTGAAATGTCAACAACAAAAATAAAATACTTACGTCGGAGGTCACCACTTGTGGGTGTGTGTATAAGCAAGTACACAACACCACACAAACTCCAATACAGTTGGTTGCGTGTATACGGAGTAGTATATGTGTTGGCCAAGCCCAGTAAACAAGTTTAGCTGCACAGACAAAATGTACAGCTGTGTGCGCAAAAACAGAGTTTGTGGGTTTTACCCCACTGGCCTCCTAGGTGGTCGACGAGTGTGTAATACACACCCGTTCGTCAACGACCACCCGTCGCCACAAATAATAATAATAATAATAATAATAATAATAATAATTAATAATAATAATAATAATAATAATAATAATTAATAATAATAATTAATAATATTAATAATAATAATAATTAATAATTGTGGGTGTGTGTATAAACAAGTACAAGACACCACACAAACACCAATACAGGCCGGTTGCGTGTATACAGAGTAGTATGTGTGGGCCGAGCCCAGTAAACAAGTTTAGCTGCAGAGACAAAATGTACAGCCATGAGCACAAAAACAGAGTTCGTGGATTTTACCCCACTGGCCCGCTAGGTGGTCGACGAGTGTGTAATACACACTCGTTCGTCAACGACCACCCGTCGCCACAATAATAATTAATAATAATAATAATAATAATAATAATAATAATAAATCTATTAAATGTTTTAATTCAGACAAAATAGGTCACGTTTGTCGTGACTTTCGGTTAAAAAACAAATTGAATAGATCACATGTTAAATGTTATAATTGTAATTGTTTTGGTCATATAGCGAAATACTGTAGAAATCAAAAGGCCGATCCTTCAGAAACTTCTGGAAGTGGTAATGCATCGTTGTCCAATAGTAAGTTGAAGTCTAACGAATCATATTTTTTTATTTCCTTGTTAAATACGTCCGTCGAAATAATATCAAGGAATGAATTAATTTTTAAGTTGGATTAGGGTGCTGCCAATCAAAAATGTAAATAATGATAATTTATTTGTAAAATCGATAACACTTAAAAACTAGATTCATATAAGAGTATTTAAAAGATTCAGCTATGTATATATGCAAGAAAGGTGGGTAGAATCATATGCTGGTCTAAAATGAGCATTAAATGTATGATTGATAATGTTTTCTATTCGAATGAATTTCCTACCAATCTTCTCACTATCTAAAAGCTCACACAATCAGGGATTAAAGTAAACTTCGGTTGAAAAGGAAATGTAGAATTATTTCGTGAAAATACTGGTAAGATGATAAATTTTGGTAAATCACTGGACAATGAATTGTATAACGTTGGCTTTTTCTTAAATGATAATTTAAAACTGTATTTGAATGTGTCCAAGAGATGTGTCAATTTATGGCATGCTAGGTGAGGGCATCCAAATTTTGAAATGATGAAAAATATGTCGAAAGCCTTTTCAATCAAAGATCTTAACTATAGAAATGTAAACTTTTGTAAATCTTATGTTGAAAGTAAACAATGTAAACTGCCTCACACAACCACTAATAAGAAAACAACAAGACCATTAGAATTAGTGCATACCAATTTGTGTGGACCGATGAAAATCACAAGGTTTGATGGTAAATTGTTCGTATTAATGTTTCTTGATGATTTTATGTTGTTTGTTACAGTTACAGTTTATTTACTGGAGACAAAAGACCAAGTATTCGAACCTTTTTTGGATTATGAAGCTCATGGTAAGAACCTATTTGGAAGAAGTATATATGAGATACGGTGCGATAATGGTACTGAATATATAAATGTCAAATTTAAAACACAGTGAAAGATTTTAGAAATACAATTAGGTAATACTATCTCATTCTGTCCTCAGATGATCGGAAGAGCAGAATGCTTCAGTCATTCATTAATCAAGGAGGCCCATACAATGATTTTACATGCTAATATTAATAATGTTTATTGCTCCGAGGTTGTATTATGTTCCACATATCTTTACATTCGAACATTTGACTATCACAATGAAATTCTGGCTAAAATTTAGTATAATAAAGATATAAATTTATCATATGCTAAAATTTTTGGATGTGATGTATGTTCTCATTCCAGAAGAGAAAAAGAAAAAGAAATTTGATAGTAAATCAATCTCATTGGTGTTTGTTGGTTACAATCCAGAGGGATATCATTTGCTGAATACTGGCATAAACAAAATCAAAATATCTGGAGATGTGACATTCGATAAATCAAAATTTATTCAAAATAATAATATAGAAAATTGGGAATATGTCAAATCTACTAGCCAAATAGATAACGTAATAGGAAATTCAAATAATAATGTAAATATAAACAATAATAAAACAAGAAATTTAAATGGTAAAGTAAATAGCAACATAAATATAGATGATATAGAAAAAATTGAAATAATAGAACCTAATGCAGATGACCTATTTTGTTATGCATATAATGTATTTAATGAATTTCCAAATACTTTTGAAGAGGCAAAAGCTTCAAATGAAAATGATCAGTTAGAAGTCCCAATATCCAAGGAATTAGAAGCTTAACAAACTAATGATACTTGGATATTGGTCAACCATCCCAGTAACAAAAAGCCTATTAACAACCGTTAGTCATTTAAAGTAAAGGAAGATAGTAATGGAATTAAATTGTTTAAAGCCCATTTAGTAGCTCATGGATATAAAGTTAGTAAAATGTTTGACCTGTTGCAATAATGAGCTCTCTTAGAACTTTATTAACATATTGTAATAATTTAGGATACTTATTACCACAAATAAACATAAAGAATGCCTTCCTTAATGGAATTTTAAAAGATGAAGTATACTTAGAGATTCCCAAAGGGATATATCCACAGATAAATAGAAAATATAAAGTATTAAAATGAAATAGGTCGCTTTATGGAATTAAACAAATTCCTAAAGCCTGGTATGAAAAATAGAGGATGTTCATCTCTTCCATAGGGTTTAAAGGTAGTATGCGTGATGGATGCCTTTACATAAAACAAAATTTAGAAGGTACTGTGCTCATCCTAGTCTACATGGATGATATTTTGATATATGGACTTAATGTAATGATAATAAATAAAATAAAATCATAACTCAATAGTACCTTCAAGGCCCACCATTTGGGAAATATCAAGTCTTATTTAGGATTACAAATAAACTAAGATAACGTAAATAGAATAATGAAAGTAAATCAAAAACAGTTAATGGAAAAAGAAGCAGAAAAATTTAAAGTCAAAAATTGTAATCCTGTTTTGAGGGGAGGTGTTGTTTTTATCCTTAATCATTTAATAAACCTGTTCATTTTATGTTATCTAGTCATGAGACATTATATTTTGTTTAGTTTATCGTGCTGTGGTACTTTATTTTATGGTCAACCTATTTGATCATTTTACCAAAGGTTTATGTGATGATGTTTTGTCTGTGTTGAAATATCTATAATGGAGGTCATAAATAAAGATCATGTGGTAAGAAATTTATATATTTCTTTCATTTTGGTCTTAAATCTCGATTATTATTATTAACAGTCAGGATTTAATGTGGAAAATATTTTAATGGCTGTCAAATACTGTTGTTCTACACTCCACCTGCACTCGCTTACTAACACTTAGCGCAACTACTTTCGATAATGTAAACTAACACTACTCAGGTTGTGCGAACAAACACGACTTTTTTCATTCGTTCACCCGAGAACGATGAAACTCATTTCCCACTCAAACTTTAATCTCGTAGTGGAGGGAGATTGTTCATTTTCCTCAAACTTGTAATTTGTACTTTCGATCATTGCATTAAAGTATCTCTAACTAACATGTTCCTTTCCTTGGATTTCAACCTCACTTCATGGTAGGCAGAGCTGCAATTCCGATACTTAATCTTTCAATTAAATTTTTTTTTGCTATAGTATCCAAAAGTTTAAGGAACTATAAGCTTTTATTTTCGTTAAAAGTTAATTTTTTACAAAGTATATTTCAATTCAAGAGTTGTTAACTCAGTGAATTTTTTTTTCGTTTAATTTTTCGAAAAGTTCATCGAAAATTATTTGAGGTTTATTTGAATCACATTGGGGCTAAAATAATTTAACGCCATTTTAATCATCTTCCGAAAAATACTGGATCGTCTTTTTGCGGTAAGGTGAAACCAAAGGATTTTCGCCGTGGGATTGCAGATTACTTCGGACCTGGATCGTCTGTTACAGCAAGGTGAATCATAAAAAAGTTCAAAAATCAGAAATTGCCGTTACATCAAACTCAATCATCGTGATCTTCGAACACCATCATTTGTTAAAAATCATCATCGAAATTTCGTCGATCAAGTGCTGCTGATTCAACTGATTCGTATGCTGCCAAGACTGAAATTCTCCGAAGATGACCTGAGATTAATCCAAGTACTGACTCACCGGAAAACGCCAATTACTCACGAACTCAACTGGGAGATATTCAACGGAATTCCGCAGGTTATGGGTAATGTAATTTTTGATACTTTCAAATTATATATTTCATTTACTATTGCGGAAAACGATGGGATATATTCAGTGATTTTATGGGATATTGAGCAAAATTAATTATATAAAAAATTTTTTTTCTCTGAGAATTTTTTTTTCTTCTTACTTCAATTTCTTTTTCGAATAAAGCAGGTTACAAATGGTAAGGTTTTGGAAACAAATTGCTAATTGCACATCAAACTGTGAAGGAACAATTAAAATTAAAGAAAAAGATTATAAAAAATTATTAAATATTTTTGAATACGAAAAAATAACAGACGTAAGAATTAACTTAATTGAATTCCCATTCTGGAAAACATTTTTGGGAGAAATAGTTTTAGAAACCTTCTCAGTAAATGTTAGTGGAATAATCCACTATAAAAGAGGTATCAAAGTCGCAAAATTCATAGAAATTTCAAAAAATATTTTCAGTATTCAAGCTTTGGACTCGATAGAATCTTTCAGAATTTTCCTTGAAAATTTTGAGAGAGAAAATCCTCTTTAAAAATACGTAAAATTACGAAAATTAAAAAAATATAATATAATATTAATAAGAAAAATACTTTCATATTTGAACAATTTATTGTCACAAAAGAAAAAATCCTTTGTCATATTGGACAAGTTTACTTGTGAAATTTCATGTCACAAAATTCTTTTGTTAAAAATACTAATGCATAACCTTGAAAACTTATTACAATAAAATATTACAGATAGCATTCAAAAATAATTTTCAATAGATCCTTTATTATAGACAGTCACAAGGATTCAAATTTAAACAAGATTTCTTCAAGTTTATTTCTGAAATATATTCTCAATTGGAATTTTTTTTTTCTTTCTCCTTTTTCATATTTTAAAACACAAACATACACACGAATAATATCACAAAAAATTAATAATTTAAATAAAAATAAAATATTTTTTTTCCAAAAATAAAATAAATTTTTTTGCAATTAATTTTTTTTGAAAATAATTTTATTTATTTCTTTTCAAAATTGAGTTGTTGAAACTAAGTACATTACCAAGTACTCCAGAAAGCATGAATACAGCAAGTGAAAGAATCACTACACCATCCCCTCAAGGAGGATCAGGCTCTAGGAGTACACACCCTCAAGTACATTATGTCATGGCAGCTGATGAAACCATACGTCTGATACAAGGTCCAAGTGGGAAAATATTTGATGGTCAATATTACTTGGACTGGAAACGTATGATCATAGCTTTAATAAGGGGTTCAGGATATTGGGATGTTTTTGGTCCACACCCTGAACTTAAAATTTATATCGAAAATATGGTTAATTTACAATATAGACCATCTTTGAATTCTGCTAAAGCATACTTTAAAAAACAAGAATGTGCAAAATATTTATCATGGAACGAATGACATATAATGTATCAAAACAAATTAGGGAATGTAAAACAGTAGATCAAATTTTTGAAAAATTAGATATAACTTACAGTTCTAAAACCAAAATAGTCGCAAATATGGCAAAATCAAAATGGACTGCTTTTCGATTTACACCAGGTGGTAATATAAGAGGTTTTTTAAATAAATGGGACATATTAGTACAAGAAGTTTGTGATGCAAGGAAGGAAGTATCTGAAGAAGAGGAATTGGAAAATCTTCAATTGGCATTAGGATACGAGCAAACCATTGCAAAAATTCAATTTGATAATCTCCCTGAAAATAGAAAAAATTTAGAAGTATTCAAACAAATATTAAAAGAAGACAGTGATCAAAAAATGAGAGATAAACAAATTAAATTACAATACCAATCGTCTAACAAAAAATTTGATAATAATGGGAATAAATTTAAAAATAATAATACAAATTATAATAATAATAAAGACAATAGATGGAATAGAAATAATAATTATAGACGAAATAATAATACAAATGGAAATAATAATGAAAATAATAATAATAATAATAATAATTATAGAAATAATAAATAATAATCAAAATAATCAAAATAATTTTAATAAAAATCAAAATAATAACAGAAATAATAATAAATCACCTAGAAAAAATAATAAAAAAGAAAGATGTTTCATATGTAACCAAACGGGACATTATAAAAATAAATGCCCTGATTATAAACCTGAAAATAAAGAACAAAATAAAGAAAAACCAAAAAATAAAGATAAAAAAGAAGAAGAAAGACCAATAAAATTATCATATATGGTTAAAAAATACAACAACAATGAAGACTGGCTTTTAAAAAAATTAATTAAAGATAATACAAAAAATGAAAATTATATACAACTAAAAAAAAAATGTTACTTGATGGGGGGTGGAAGTCCATCTCATATCAAATATAGAAAAATTAATTAATGTAACAAAATTTAAAATTCCAGTAAAATTACAGTGTGCACTTAAAGACACGTATTTATATGCTACACATATGGGAAACATGAGAATATTAGTAGAAAATGAAAACAAAATTCAAACAACAATTGAATTATTAGAAGTCCATTATGTACCAGATCTGTCATTAGATATTATGTCTGGAATTAAAGTGACAGAATCTTGAATTTTACATATGGACCAGGGAAAAGAAAAAATACAAACATATTTCATAGAAACTGGAGACATTCAATTTACATCTTATAAAATTGATGGTGTCTTTCAGGTAAATTACGATTACATAAATATACCAAAAAAATGTATGCCCATCACTCAAAATCAAGATGATGACGAATGGGATTCCTTTTCTGTCGAATTAGAAATAGAAGAAGAGGAAGAAGAACCCATTAATAATAATAATAATTTAGAAGAGAATAATGAAAATAATAATATTACAACAGAAAATAATAATAATGAAGATAATAGTAATAATAATAATAAAAAAATAATAATAATAATATTTCAGATAATTCGTTAGAAAAAATCCAAAATAATACAAATAATCATAAAAAAATGATTTTGCATAGACGATTAGGTCATTTAAATGGAAAATATATGAGATATTTACATAAAGTTACAGTTGGAATTCCAAAAACAATTAATTTTAAAGATGATGATTTCATTAATTGCAAAATCTGTAAAATAGTCAATAGCCAACATCTAGGTCATAATAATGTTAGAAATAAATCCCAAAGGAGACTAGAAATTATATCCTCCGATATCATGGGACCATTCACACCCACAATAGCCAATCAAAAATATATATTAACATTCATTGACAATTATAGCAAATACACCTTCGTGATACCAATATCGAATAAAAGTCCAATATTTACAGAATTTAAAAACATTTTTCACTCAATGAAAAACAAATTCCCCTAAACACCAATAAGTCAAATAAGATGCGATAATGCAAAGGAATATACGGATCAAAAATTAGTTAAATTTTGTGAAGAAAATGGAGTACAAATAGAAAATGTAGTGCCTTACTCGCCAGAATTAAATGGAATTGCTGAACGTCAAAATCAAACTTTGATGAAAAGAGTAAGAAGTTTACTAATTGATGGTTATCTAGATATTAAGTATTGGGCACATGCAATAGCTACAGCTGCATATTTAATAAATAGATCACCAACAAGAGTAAATTCAGAATACAAAACTCCATACGAAATTTTTTTTGGTAAAAAACCTAATTTGGATAATTTAAAAATTTTTGGATCATTAGTTTATAGGCATATTCCACTGGAAGTTCGACAGCAGAGTGCAACTAAATCTAAAAATAAAAATGAATAAAGAATAGACCCAAAATTTGCACCAAGGGGAGAAAAGGGAATACTCATGGGATATACCACTACGGGATATTGCATTAGAGATCCATTTTCAAATAAATTCAATATATCTTGTGATGCTAAGTTTGACGAAAATAAAAATATATCAAATTTAAAAAATTGTGAACAAGAACTGGTACTCGAACCAGCAAATTTTTTAAAAAATTTAGTCAATATAAACACTTTTAATATCACAAAAACTATAGATAATAGGTGGATTGAAGATTGTATACCAACATGCTATAAAGATGTCAAAAATAACCCATTTAGAAAAGAATGGATGAAAGCTATTGAGGATGAATTTATTTCACTAGGGGAAATGGACGTGTGGGAAGAAGTAGATTACGACAAATCTTTAAAAACAATAGATACAAGATGGGTTTTTGTAACAAAACCAAACGATGAAGGATACCACCAACCAAAAGCAAGATTAGTTGCTAGGGGCTTCAAAGATAGAACTGAATATGAGTTAGGACAAGTATTGGCCCCTGTTATTCCAATTTGGTTAGTAAGATGGTTCCTATCGATAGTCAATAAATATGATCTAGAAATGGTTCAATATGATATAAAAACAGCGTATCTAAATTCCCCTGCAATAGTCCCTATATACTTAAAGCCCCTGGAAGGTTTATTAATGGAAAGTAATAAATTATTAAGACTTAAAAAATCTATTTATGGACTAAAAACATCTTCTAAATCATGGTATAATTTAATAAATGAATATATTTTAAAAATGAATTTTGAAAGATCCAAAACGGACAAATGTTTATACTTTAAAAAATCAAATGAAAAAATAATTTTCATGATCACATACGTTGACGACATATTAATAGCGTCAAATACCCCTGAATGGATAAAAAATGTAAATGATTCTTTTCAAAAAAGATTTACCATGAAAATAATTGATAACCCGAGATTTTATTTAGGATTCGAGATCATTAGAGACAGAAAAGAAAATACAATAACTTTAATACAATCAAGATATATAGAAAAAATATTGAAAAAATATAATCAAAATGAATCAAATTTCATAAATACCTCAATAGAAACATCTTTGAAAATTGAAGAAGATGAAAACTGCACAGATGATACAGAATATCGTTCAATGATTGGAGCCCTGTTATATCTGGCTAGAATAACAAGACCCGATATTTCATTTGCAGTAAATTTTTTCTCGAGGTTCCAAACGAAATCAAACTCAAAATTAAAAAATCATGTGAGACGAATATTCAAATATGTAAACACGACAAAAGAATTCTCAATTAAATTCACATTGGATAGTAAAGGCATACACTCTTTCGTTGATGCATCTTATGCCCCAGATGTAAAAGATCATGAAATTAAAATGTCGAATTTAAATTTAGGGAAATCTATATCAGGATTTTTAATATATTTAAATGGGGACTTAATTAATTGGAATGTAAGAAGACAATCAATCGTAACTACAAGCTCAACTGCTGCTGAAATAATTGCAGTATTTGATGCTTTGGACGATATACAAGTTACATTCCTTTTACAAAAAGAAATATTTGAAGAAAATGACCCAGTAAGAATATTTGAAAACAATATATCAGCCCTCAGAATAATGTCGGGAGGAGCTCAAAAACGAGCAAGAGCTTTAATGATAAAATGTTATGCCATTACACAATCGGTGGAGGATAAAGAAATCGAATTCAAAACTGTTGGTACGAATTCACAATTAGCAGACATGCTAACAAAAAGTCTTGATAAACAAAAATTTAGAAACCTAGTTGACAAAATATTAACAACATTAAATCTCTCACAATAAAATTTCTCGAATTCATAATAATTATATGGGAAAATCATTTATTTCAAAAGGGGAAGGAATACAAATATTAGAAGTTAACAATATGTCAAGTCACAGATCGCTGAATATAATAATCTCGTTTTTTGTAATATAGTACATGAAAATATAATGTTCGAGAAAAGAAAAAATCACATGTTCAAACAAAATTAATAATATATTATATTCTTTAGGCCAAAAAATACTTGTTGAAACAAAATTTATTTTCGTGTAGGTATTCATTGTCATCTCTACAAATTCAGCTTTTGAATAAACAGAGATTTGAATACAAATCATTGTGTGAGAATATGCTCCTCATGACCTCGCTCATAGTCGATATATTTAGTCGTAACGTGGTCGCTGCTTGTGACGTCATCGGCTATAGCTGATTGTATATTCGTATTTCAACTGTCAGTTAGTCGATCTCCAAATGTTGTTACGTGAACATAAAATAAAATGAGATCTTAAAAACTGAATCTTTTACTTATTGTGTTGACTTCAAAATTAGTGTTTCTTCAATGGTGTTCGTTTAATATCATCGCTGGTTGTTGTTCTTATTCAATTAATGTGAAATCTTTCATATTAGTGATCGTCACTTTCTCACAGGTTATGGGCCCAGTCATCGTACTTGAAGAGGCTGCCATTGTGATGTCTGAGCAAAATTGTGCTGCAGAAACTTGCCAAGTAACCGTCATTCAATTTTAAATTCTCTTTG
>WOFM01000068.1:613787-653735 GCA_011428145.1 Ericerus pela | reverse complement strand
CTTGAAGTTTTTAATTAATAAAAATTATATATCTTGTGATAAGTCTAATTTTCAAAAAACATTTAGTGAACAGTGCATAGTAGGAAAACAAAGTCAAAATCCTTTTAAGAGGCAAGAAAAATGTGTAAAATCCCCATTAGAACTATTGCACACTGATGTATGTGGATTCATTAATCTTGTTGGTTATGATAATAAAAAATATTTTATCACTTTTCTCTACATTTTCACTTATTTTAGTCAAGTTTTTCTATTAGAGAGTAAAGCTGATATTTTAGCCAAATTTGAGGAATACCAATAATTAGTCTCAAATAAATTTGGTTGTAAAGTTTCACATTAACATTGTGACATTGTAATAGGGGTACCAAGTACCTGAATGAAGCATTTCAGTCCTACTGTGTTGAAAATGGTATTAATTTAGAATCCACTGCCGGTAATTGTCCACAGTCTAATGAAAAGACTGAACATTATAATCATACTATTATTGAAAGAGCTAGGACTCTGTTATATGAATCCAATCTTGATAAAGTTTTTTGGCCCAAAGCCCTTATGTGCGCAGTCTATGTCATCAATTGTTGTTCTACCATTTGTAAATTTATTTCTTATGAAAAATGGTTTGATAGAAAGTTTGATTTTTCTAAATTGAAATGTTTTAGCTGCGATGCGTTTATGGATGATTTTGAACACTTTTTGAATAAGTTTAATGTAAAGAGTTGTAAATTAACATTTATTGGTTATGTTTTATCCAGTTATAAGCTATGATATGTCGAGAATAAAAAGGTCTATTTATCTAGAAATGTGAAGTTCAATGAAGTTTTTAGTGGTAGTAATAAATATTTGAAAACTGATGAGATCTTTAAAGAGGTTGTCTATGTAGAAATTGTGATCATACGCATCTTGATCTTGACTATTCTAATCATGTTCTAAAATTAAATTGATCTTTTTATGGCCTAAAACAAGCACCAGAAGTGTGGAATACAATGTTTTTGAAATTTTTAAATTCTTTAAAATTTAAAGTTGCTTCTGCTGATAGGTGTCTGTTTGTATATTGTGAAGACAATCAGACTGTGTTGTTATTAAGTTATGTAGATGATATTTTAATTGGAATTTATAACAAATTTAAATGCAAAGACAAAAATGTTGGTAATTATCTCAGACTCAACATTTGGTATGAAAAATAAAAGGGAATTTTAACTATCTATCAAAAATTGATAATTGAGTCTGTAGAGAAGCGTTTTGGCCTTAAGAACTGCAATCAGGTATATTCACCTATAGAACCACATCTTAAGCTGGAAAAAGATCTAAATGTTATTAACATAAAAATAGCTAAAGACATATTAACCACTCATAGGTTCTAGGTTCTTTAATGCATCTAATGCTAGGATCTTGGCCAGACATTTGTTACTCCATCAGCTATTATGGACAATTACAGAGTGGAGCTAACCAAGAACATTATAATTATTTAACTTGTGTTCTCAAGTATCTTTACAACCCTAGAGACTTAAAATTAACATATAACTGTAATGTAGATGATGATTTTGTATTGAAAATTTTCAATGATGCCAGTTGGGCTAATTGTATCCTCACTAGGAGATCTGTTTCAGGCTGTTGTATCCTCCTGTACAGCAATCTTGTTTCCTGGGGCAGTCAAAAGCAACCTTCATTGCATTTTCAAGCATCGAAAGTGAATTAGTTTCCTTATGCGAAGCTTTGTGAGAAGGTTTGTGGCTTCAGCTCCTTTTATTCAACTTTGGTATTGATTATGGTAATAAGTATGTTTTGTCTGAGGATAATTTGAGTTGTATTGCTATAATCAAATCCAATTTCTGGAATACTCTTGAAGTAAACATATTTATGTAAAATACAGTTTTGTTTCTGAACTTGCATTTAATAAATTGTTCTAGTACAAGTTTGTTGATACTACCTGTCAACTTGGAAACCTTTTTACTGAATGTCTTTCGGCTCACCTGTTTCAAAATTTTGTTCATCAACTTGGACTTTGGTAAATTATTTTTTATTTAGTCATATTATATTTCAGTCATTTTTATAATTATTATGTATGTTTCTATGTGGACCAACACCACTTGATTTAGCAGTATAATATTTTTGTAATGGGATGCATTGATATTATGTTTAAGATAAATTCCAACATTCTACCCACCTAAAAAGTTTTTTCAGTATGTCACTGGGTATGTTTGTTTAGAGTGGATTCTGTGAATTATATTCGGATTTTAGGGTGTTCTTTTGTAAATAATATCTGTGTTATTGAAGTAAGTTTTTTACCTATTAATATTTACAGAATAGCACCTCATAATCTGAATTTTATTCAAAGAATCCGTTCTAAATTAGCAAAGCCTCTGTCTACCTGGAGGTTGTTTGGGAAGTGTCTATAAGCTTTATAGCTACATTTATAAAGCAGTTATAAGGGCTATATGCCTCTATAAGGCTGCTTGCTTATCACTAATTTATCAATCTATATGGCCATGTAGGAGGTGGCAGTATAAGTTAATAAGAGCTATAGAGTATTCACTTGTTACATCATCTAGCCAATATCGATAACTGTGCAAAGGTGTATTCTAAAAAAAATTTGCATTATTTACTGGCAGATCACCACGGAATTCTGACAGTTAATTATGCAACTGTGCATTTTGATAATTTAGTGAATACTCTATAAAGAATTGGGAATATTTGTGTTTTTGATTTTTACTAGGGATTTTTAAATTGATAATAAAAACATCACTTCTTATCAATAAATGATTTACTTCTGTGCATGCATTTTGGTGTCATTATATGTATAGACAACTCCTAAACACCTCTTTATAGTCATGATTTCCTTATGGTCCTTATAGATAGTTTGTAAACAGCCTCCTGTACATTTTAGTGAGTAAATGTTCTATCTTTATAACAATATTTCTTATTAATTGATACCTAGTGTTCAGTTCTCATTTCATCTTTGGTCATTTTCAGTTTTCATTTTTGATTATAGTTCTGCATTCTGATATGCCTTCTGGTAAATTATATTATTTTTTATCAATTTGTAACTTTTGGATTTCTCTGAGAATAATATATTCACTTTAAAAAATAGTTTATTAAAAATTTTTGGGGAATGATTTTAAAATATTCAGTAGGGAATTAGTCAATGAATTAAGGGGATCCGAGCATCTCTGCAGGATATAACTGAAATCTTACAAAAATTTTTATAATGTTAAACATCATCAGTAATATTAACTATTATTTCAATTTTCTGAAGTACCATTGCAATCCCAGAAATGAAATAAGTTATATTTACCCTACTAATGACATAACCTATTATATTCATACATTGCATTGTCAATTCAATTTCATGCTCATGATATCTTAGTCTATAGATTCCTTCACTTTTTCTACCCTTATTTTCTCTCTTCCAGTCTTTTCTTCTTCAAATTAGATTCTTGACATCTACAACTGAAACCCTTTCAAATAAGATCTGTCTCGATAAAATTGATCCGGTAGTTCCAGAAAAAAATAATAATTACAAGAAAACTTCTTATATATAGATCATTGTGACAATATATTTTTAATCACTAACGCTCATATTCATGTATTGTCACACTAAAAAACTGTCATCCACCCTGTATACTACATGATAATAATAATAGTAAACAGATTGCAGATGGCTCTCTGGAATGTCATTGCATCAGCCAAAATAGCTCGCTCACTTACACATTTATGTCTGTACCTGTCATATTGCTTCAATAGCCTGCCAAATTCATTGATATATTACAATTAAAAAAAGGAAGTAATTATCATCTTAAAAATGTACCTAGTATATACCTTCTAGAAGTATCTCGAATTTCATAGAACTATATGTATAGACCAACCCACATAATTATGGTGTGGATAATAAATCATCTCATTGGTTAGTTATGATATCATCCTACTCTGTCTATCTCAAACCACTACTTCGTATTCATCTATTTGTGATTTCATCCATCTAATTATTGTAAATGAAATATAAAATCACTTCATGAAGAACCTTTAAACAGTCATCTTCTTTAATAACTATCTCTGGCAACTATTTTAGCAGACTGTTATAATCAATAACTGTTAAGGGGCTCAATAAGCAAGTCCGTAACTGTTAGTATAATCTGTACTTTGTTACATTAAAATTTGTTATTGAAGTCATTAAATGTTGATTGGAACTTAGTCTAATTGTTTTGAGTTTATCAATCAATTATAGGCAAAGTAGCCAACACAAAAATAGCATGCAGATTTTTTTTTCTTAAAATTTTGAGATTTTACACTTATTTGATCTGACAGAACTTGTAGTAATGTTACTAAGCTATAACATAAAAAAATTTAAAATATAAGTAATGTTACTACAAACATAATGATAACAAAAACAAGAATAGTTCCATAACATTACAGAACATAATCAAAATCAGCAATGCTGCTAATAACGGAAACAATAACAAACTAACCAATAATTTAGTATCAAGTACCAATAACAGTACCATTTTTAGGTCAGTAACTCAACAAGTATCAAATGAAATCAAAACATTATCTCACCCCTGCTGTAAATACTGTTTAGCTGATCTTTACCAAAATCAGTAACATGTTAGATGTAACGTATATTTTCATTTATTTTTAAATATGACGAACATATTCGTTTACACGTTTTCGAATACCAAAAATGTAGGTATTCATCAATAATAAAACATCCTATAACTCTTTATAAACAACCACTAAATTACCCGTATTTGATTTTATGAATATAGATATAATGTTTGTATATTCATGACTTAATTGTGCCTGTCTCTCGAGTATATCAAGAGACAACACCCTACCCTCACTTAGCCTATCCAACACCTACACTTACATACCCCGAATGAGTACATAAACCCTCGATTTGAAGGAATATTCTTTCAGTACCTAGACTCTCTTACAGAGTTACTAGTGAATAGACAGTCTTGTCTAAAGGGTTGTAATCCCATATGTTAAGTTTATTGTATAATCATTAACATACTAATTGATGTACTGTTGTCGTACAAATTATTATTTTATTAAAAGTTTTAATTTTATTCAATCTTGTGTTTTTAAATATTATTGAGTCTCTCAAATACATTAAGGTCCACGATAGTTGTGGTTGATAAATTGAATATTAAATTATTATAGAGGTATTAATGCTTGTCCAGTGTTAAATATCTCGTGTATGGTGTAACACTGAAAGTGGTTCTAATTAGGTACATTACCACCTCTTTTGGCTGTTACATTAGAATAATTCATAATAAATTAATATTTGTTCTGAATTACAATCCAACTGTCCAAAATTAGGCATTTCATAGCCAAAATAAAAATAAAAATAGTGTTAATGAAAGTATTCTATGCCACACCATCATCAAGAATAATTCCTTTTTTTGGAGAAAAATTGTATCATTTTGGAGTCGTAGTATTCTCTTGCTTGGTCTGTTCTTAGGACCAATATGGGATCATTAGGGAATTTGGCATGAAATGATAGATAGTATTCCTTAAATTTATCGAAGGCTTGAGATTTTTTATGAATGGGGAATGCCAATGTGTATTTAGAATAATGATCGATGAAGGTTATTATAAATTTTTCTCTGTTATATGCGTCTTGGAAGGGTCCCATGATGTCTGATGAGATTACTTCCATTCTCCTAGTTGGTCTAGTTCTCACACCATGATGACCAAGTCTGGTGGATTTTGCTTTAATACAGATCTCACAGGTGGCAGAATCATTATCCTTAAACACTAAATTTTGAAGTAGTCCTATTACTAATTTCAATAAGACCTTTAGACGTTTGCCATTTAAATGCCCTAAACATCTCTGCCAAAGAATTTTAGTTTTTATTAAGTTCTTTTTGTTCTTCTTGTTTATACCAACACTTTCACTAGTATCTATTTCATCTTCTGATTTGGTATAAACCTCCAGATGGGCTGTTTCCACTACAGCATCTTGTGGATTTTGATTATGTTCAATGTTTTCTGGCTCACTTTGTGGATTATCAATGTCTTCTTCATGTCAAAAGTTTGATTATGATCATCTATATGATCATGATGAGCTATGTTTGGTTGTGAAACAGGCATGCATACTAGCTCCTGATAAACTTTCTCTTCTTCTATTTCATAATCAATATAATACATAGAACCTCTCTTGGGAGTGGTTATGGTAATTTCTCCTGTTTGTTTATTGATGATGTCTGCATAATCCATGTCTGTGACTATCTTAAATGTACCTGATTCTATGCTTCTTGCTCCAGACCAGATGTCTAGGCTCAAATCAGGATCATAGTAAACTTCCTTAAGGTGTATCGTGGAAAATTCTGCTTTGGAATTACAAACATTCACAAACATGGATTCTACATACGCCTATCAAGTCTTTCAAATATGTGGGCTTTGGCCCTTTCTTGTGTTTGGAAAAATTTAATCCATTTTGATGTAAGGCATTTGTTTTGGGATGTGTATATGTAGCTAGTTTCTTTTGGGCCTGAAAAAATAGTAGTTTGCAGTCTTTGCCAATAAGGGTGCTTATGATGGTTGCATGCCATCCTTCGTAGCCTATGCCATGGAAAATATTGTCACTCTGTCATTTGATTCAGTAGTCATTATGTATGGAGTGACTGAATAAAGAAATTAGAAAAAGGAAAAAAAATTACAGATATCAACCCCCAGCAAATGCCGCAAGAAATGGATTGCCATCCCTGTGTTTACCAAAGAGTGTAAATAAATACGATAGGATATTGGTTTGTCCTGTGTGTTTCCCAAGTAGATCTACTTAGGGCATGAGAGAACACACATTAAAAATGCAAGCGGACACTTCCCTCAGATAAAAAAATAAAAAAATAAACAAGACTTTTACAACCAAAAAATTAATTTGCAAATTGATTCAAATTGAATAAATATATATATATAAAATAAGTGTGCTTATTTTAATATAGCCTGGTTTATTGTTCCGTACACCAAAACATTTTGTAAATTCTTGTTTCATTCTACTTGTATCTTTCACTTAGCTGCATTATGTCTACTTGTCTTATCGTATTATTTAGACACAGTTGGTTCTTGTAGTCAGATAATTTTACCTCTCATCGATTCATTTACTTTCGTTCACAGTTTAATTGTATTTTATTCTCCTTTGGAGATAGACAGGATAATTTATCGAATTTGCGTTGTGTTTATTTTATTCAGAATTAATGTCATGAAATTTCCAATTTCATCAGTTTTATGATCATCATTTACTAATATATTCTGATTGAATTAGTTTTGTGTGTCATAATTATTCTTTTTGATGCAAATTGGCATTCAAAGTTAATAATTCGGTAAACACATATACATATATAATTGATGATAAATGCTTGAATAGCTACTGTTGTATCTGTGGAAAATAGTAATTAAGGACAACAGTGGAAAATTTTTATCTTTTTCTGAAAACCTAATTTCTTTTTTGTAGGAATAAAAAAAAATAAAAAAAATATAAAAAAATCTTGGGAAGAAAAAAAAATTTGAATGGATTTAATTTGTTTGACTAGATGTGATAATAATCTAATCAAGTGAATAAAATGATTTAAGAAAGAAAAAAAATTTTTTTGAAAAAAATTAAGTAATTTCAAAAAATATTTGAAAGGGAGGAGAGAAAAATTTTAAATGAGTAAAATGATTAATTCGTGATTCATAAATTGCAGATAATTATTTTGTATATAAAAGGTATTAGAAAAAAAATCTTTTATAGAATAAAATATATAAAATAATTTGACAAAGTATAGGCAACAAAGTTGTGCAAAATCAAAAAATTTCAAGTTTGTGCTAAATGGTGGTTCAAATATGAAAAACGCACAAACGTATTTTATGAATGAACGTAGATAAGAAAAGGCGAGAGTTCATTGCACTGAACAATGGGTTGAATTTACAAGTTTGAACAAAAGAACGAAGGAACAAAACAAGCTGCGCTTACGTCATGAATTGTACACTCTCGAACAAAAGTGACTAAAATATTGCAAGTGACTTGCTGAAAATTGTTCAATTTAAGATTTTGAAACGGGCAAAATTATTTGAAAAATACGGGATTTCCAAATATACGAATAAAATTTTGTTTGACAAAGAAATAAAATATGCAAAAATACATTAATTATACGAAATATAAAGTTTTTTGTTACCTGTTTTAGTGTAAAATTTTAGCTAAATACCACTTTTTATGTTCATTTTTGATGTTTTACAGGTCTTTGGTGATGGAATCTATGATGTTGCAGAGTTTTGGATGATTTTGGACAATTTTGGTTACAGCACTTCGGTTTTTTGGGAACACACTTCAGTGAGTATGTAGTTGATTTTTGATTTTTTGACAATTTTATGTAGTCAGATGATGATTTTTGACGATTGAAATGATGAGTGCAAATTTGAGATTGAAGTTTTGAAGCTTTTACGCTGGTTTCTGATCAATTTCTGACAGCTCAAGACAATTTTTACCAGTTGATGACATCGACAAATTAGTTGATACACAAGCAGGGCAGACAATAATGACTTTACTGACTTTTGAGGAACACAAACGGGGTTCTCAAAAAGTCTAGCAATCAATGACAGACTTGGATTTTCGAATACTTGGCCAGATTTTACACGAACGGGGCAAAATCCAAATCAGCAAATAACGAAACACATAAACGTTTACAGCACTCAAAAAAAATTTTGATCAAATTGGAACTATGTTACCCAACAATTACTTACAAAAAGTTTTAACTCAAAAAAAAAATTCACGAAATTACAAAAAAATGACTTAGAATTTCACAAAAATAAAACTTATTTATGAATTTTAAACTTTCAAAAATTTTATGTTTCAGGTACAAGGATTGTTACCAAATGATGCTACCATATAGAGGATGAGGACCAGTGAAGACACAAATTAGTAATGTGAAATAAAGTATTGATGAAAGTTACATCCCAGAAGCAGGTGTATTTTACATCAATTACATAATATAAGTTTGAGTATAGATTGAGAGAGTTAAACGAGTATGTACAAAGATGAACGAGTGAGTGGTGGAGATGGTATAACAGTGTAGCCTTAAACAAAGATGTAAAATATATACTAATAAAGTCGTGTGTTCACAGGAGTGAGAGGAGAGAAGGATTGGTGGTCCCAACAACATTGACTCTATCAACAGACTACATATTGATAGGATTTCTTCAAAAATAACTATTGATAGCTTTCGATAGCTTTAGCGAAACTAGCGATAGCTATCGATAAGAAAATATATCAATATTATGCGTCACTGGTTGCTAGATCATTTTTACTGGGAGAATTTTGATGGGTAGAAAAAAACAACAACAAAAAAGTGGACTTTTTTGCAAATTTCCCCTTAAAATTAGATGAAATGCGTTCCTGGCACACCTGACCATGTGGCCTGTATAGGCCAGGGTCTGCTGAACCTATATGTCCATAAATCATTAAGTGAGCCATTAATTCACTGAGAATACCACAAGGGCCATGAGTCAAGTCGGGCTGAATAATTTTGGAAAGGTAAGCGTAATTGCTGTGGATTATGCAGTGAAAACATAAGTCACGCGGCGCAGTCAAAGGTGTGCAGGGTGACTTTTTTGATTGGGGGAATATATTGAGGATTAATGACAAAGAGTGAGCGAGGTGGGTTGGTTGTTTTCATTTTGTAAATATTTTATGAGATAATCTTGTGATCTAGGAGTAGTTCCAAGACAATTTTTTGCAGCTTACAGGTTGAAAAATATGGTTGTATATAATCTCCTAACAGTTTTATAGACTGAACAGATAGTTGGTATAAATGAGGCTGGGGATGTACTCCTTCACACACCCAAGTATACGTATAGGCCAGGGCAACTTTTCATTTTCCCATGTGTAGCAAAAAAAAAATTTTTTTTTGGTTCAAATTTTACACAGAATAAAGAAAATTTGATTTTTTTCAAATACGAACATATATTATAATATTAGATTTATGGACATCTTATTTACAAAGTAACATATTCTTAGTTTTAATTTCACTTAAACTAAATGTGCTTTTTCGGATGCTTACCCTCAAAACAAACTCATCGATTAAGGGATCTAATTCTATTTCAAACTGATGAATATGTAACAGTGAAACGTGATTTAATCTTTTGCAACCATTGTTGACTGTAAATAGGTTTTCAGTCGATGCAAGGCTGAAAAAGACCTTTTACCAGAATTGTGAGAATGATTCTGAGCAATGTACATATTCCTAGAATAATTTTTGTTATTTCTAAATTATTTTTTACAAATGTAATTACTTCAACAATTGATTTAGGCTTAAGACTAATTCGATCGTACATTAAATCCAATAACATATTTCTATGTAAAACTAAATGATCTTTATCAAAATTGTCCTTATTATAAAATGAGATAATTTGGTCCACAATCTCTACATTGTTATTTTTGTGAGAAACCTGTCCATTCTAACCAACCACACATTCAAATCACATAAGGCAGGTAAAAACTGCAAAAAATACTGGTGAAGGGGAAAATAAAATAACAATACAAAAAGATTAGAGAATAGAGAGAGAATTGACTCATACAAAAAAACATCTGCTACTTACTGAGAGTTTCGTTGTTATTTACCTGTAACCTGTTTCATTCAAGATACTGATACACACTACGACTATGTTGTAATGTACTATGACAATTGGGAATCAGTACGATCACAAATCACAATGCCAATTGCTAACTGAAGTAAAATTATAAAATCAATATCGAGTATCGAATATTGATACTGATTACCGGCCAATCCAATCATCAAAATTTATTCTTATCGAAATTCAAAGTTAAATTACAAATTTACAATAAATAATAATGGATGATCGATGTCATCAGTCATTGATTATTGTATAAATTTATGATTCAACATTTTTTTTTTCAAGTAGAATGAGTAATTGCGTGTAAACGTAATTATTTCCCATGTGTAGCAAAAACCACTTGGGAATTTCTCATGTGTAGCGATGGTTACACACGCTACACAAAACTTGTTGGCGATGCTGTAGGCTACACACAATCTGTATACATACTGTATATATCCATAATAATATATGCTTTTGATTTGTGGATCAAGATGTTTCTCGACTGTAGCTTTTTTTTGATCGATTCCTACGCCACAGTAACTGATGGCAAGGAATTTAGGCATTGGTTAAGTAAGTTTAGGTTAAAAACGAGTTTTTAAAAGATAAGCTTTTACTTATTTCTACAAGCGTCTAGGGACACCGTAGGGTAAATTTTTTTGGGTGGTTTCAGAATTGTTCGGAACATTTTGTTTGACTTAGTTTTCAAAGTTATTTTGTGTTTTTATTGAAATTTGAAATTATTTAGAATTTTTGTAAAAAAAACTATTTATTTGTGGAGGCTGTATTTTTTTTTAATATATTTTTATAAAGCAAGAATCTGAAAAATTTTTAAGTTGTGAATAAAAAACACCGAATGACACTGTAAAGAAGAACGAAGTGTAGTATTCATGAGAACATGTTCGAATAAACCACCAGAAAACTTCATTTATCCTTTGAAAATATAAAAAAAAAAAATAGGAGTCAACTTTATTTATTCAATTTAACACGAATGCAAAGAAAACAAAAAAGAAAAGAACATTACTTATTTTCTAAATGACGATCGTATGCACAGGAAGTATTGCAGGAAAAACAGCATAGAAAACATTGGATTTTACTTCGATGTTTTTGAATTTTTTTACACTGGTAGGCCTATTAATGAAATGAATGTTTTCAATGTGCTTGAGTACATGATGTTTTTTACCAAAAGAAGTTTGACATAGGTCGCAGATGAATTGCAATTTGGAATTCATATTTAAAAACATCAAAAATTAAACAATTAGGTAACCCATTTTCCAACTACCATTATTATCAATAAACTAACAAACAAAACAAACGAAAATCCCAAGTCGAACGAAGTGTTCCGACCAATTCCGAAACTACCAGAAAAAATTGTCTTATTTCTATTATTTTTTTGGCTTTAGCTTCATGCGAAATAAACATAATTTTGTTGGGGAAGGTTGGCAGCAGTATTGGTATATTTTATAAATCACGGTAGTGAATAGAATAAAAGTTAAAAGCTTTTAAAAATAGAATTTGACTTTTGCTTACGGATGTGGGGAGTGTCTAACAGCTCATGGTAGTTTAAGCAACATAATCAACGACGATGTATAATGTATTGCAGCCCTAGTCGATTGAAGGGGCAAAACTATTGGACTTGATAAGTAAGCTCATTGTCACCATATAACAAATTTTTGTGTCATTGGATTGATATTTGGATTTTTGAGAAAGTTGAGTGTGTCAAAATTCTTGAAAATTTATGCTATTTTTCTGTATTTTTTAAAGATTGCAAAAAATTCTGGTGATGATCGAGGTACAACTTTAATTATTTTATTCAATTGCTCCGATTTCCTTAAAAAAAAGTTATTTAACCCATCCACTTATCTCCCATAGATTTTGAGAAAAAAATTTCCAATATTCACTGCATTCCATGGCCTTTTCAAGCGCCTCACATCGGTCTGTGAAATAAGTTAGTTCCTTCAATTTTTTTGAAGACGACTGTTTGCACATTAGTGCTACTAACGAATTTATACATATGTGTAGACTTGTGTAAACTTGCAGGAACTCAACTGTCGCAGTTTTTTTGGAGTTACAAGTTTTTTTCGTTGATTGTTCTTTCAATTCATCGTCGGACCTTTGGAAAGGCTTTAAAATACAATAAATATTTTAAAATGTTTTTCTCAAAATCTAGGAGAGACAAACAGATGGGTTAAATGATATTTTTTTTAAGGGAATCGATGAAACAATCGAATAAAGTAATAAAAATGGTATCTCACCAGGATAATTTTTTTATAATCCTCGACAAATACCTATATAAAAAAAAGGAATAAATTTTCAAGAACTTTGACATTCTAAACATTCTCAAAAATCCAAATACAGACCGAATGAAATCAAATTTTTTGTGTATGGTGACAGTGAGTCTATTTATCAAATGGTCCAAGCGGTGTTGTTTCAACTGTGTAAATAAGCTGGCAAAAAAATCATATTGAAAATTTTAAAAATGACAATTTAATAATTTTCCAATTACCGTGGTAATGTCCCTTCAATCTTCAGGGGCTGCAACACATCATACATCTTGGCCAATTGAGTTGTTAAACCTACCATGAGCCATTGACCCACCCTAAGCGAAAGTCATATATTATTGATGGAGCAAATAGAGATGAAATGAAAGTGTCGCAAAAACGGCGTTATCACACCATAAAATTAGGCAGGTTTACTAAAAGTAATTAATTCGTCGAAAATGAGTTAACGAATGCACGGCATACAGGACCACAAATGACTGGCGCACCCGAAGACGACAATTTTCGACTCGGAATCTCGTTTAATATCTCATTTGTTTCGAAGAAAAGAAGCACGGTGAATCGAGGGTGGAAACAGAGAGAGAGAGAGAAAGAGAGAGAGCGAAGTTAACTGAACTCAGCCAAGTTAAAAAGACTTCTTCGAGTAATAAATAAATAAGAAGGCCGACGTTTTCCATTTATCTTGGCAAACTTTTGTCCAATGCAGAAACGAACTAACGCACAAATTAGTCTTCGTTTGTTTCCCTTGCCTTGGTCAGAAAACATATAAATACATACCCTAGTCCCGCGTTTTCCATCCGGCCGAAAAAAAAAAAGGAGGACAGAGAAAGATACAGATAGATCGGGTGATTCTACTCGAAGATGTTATCGTCATCATTGAAAAATTGACTATCCAAGTATCAAACCCGCGACACACCAACCACCAATGTCACGCGAAAAACTTGCAACAGAGAAATAATGGTTCGTAGTTTTTCAGAGAATGAGAGAATGAAAGAGAGTGAAAGACAGACAGACAGACAGACAGACAGAGAGAGAGAGAGAGAGAGAGAGAGAGAGAGAGAGAGAGAGAGAGAGAAGGAGAGAGTGTGTGTGTGTGTGTGTGAGAGAGAGAGAGTGACAGAACATGGCGAAAAGAAAAAATACAATTTTGTGACGCTGCTGTTGTAGAATTGCCCCCAAGTGGGAACCAATAGTCCATTAACCAAAAAGTATTTCCCTCTTTTTATGATAACTCGTACGGTTTTATATGTGTGTATACGTACACGCAGACTCTTATTAAGTATACAAAGAGAATCAGCACAGTGTTTCTGCAACAGCCATACAGTATATTCATTTCCCATCGACGTGAATCTTGATAAAGGCGAAATAAATGTGTAAAGTTGAACACATTGTTTTATACAGCATGCGTACTATATGTACGAGTAGGTATCATATCTCATATCGACTTTGCTACAGAACTGAATCAGATTTCGACAAACTGTAATTGTGTATACAGTACGTGAACAGAATGTTTTCTCCTCGCAGTTTTTACGTATCAACGTTATACGCTGCAGATCGCAGATTAGGCTGAAATACAAATTGAGCTCGTTCCGCCGCCGTAGCCGTCGATAGAATTGGAAATTCGACTCAATTACATCACAACGAACCCAACGAATAATAATAATAATAATAATAATAATAATAATAATAATAATAATAATAATAATAATAATAATAGGTAGGTATGGGTATGCTGCCATGCAGCTACGCCACCATACCGGTATGGCAATGCAACCCTTCCATCCTGCGTATTTGGATTCCTTACCGAGTGTGTGTAATGTTAATAAATACGCCACTCTCATTGGCTGAAATCTTTCTATGCTTCGTAGGTATTTCATTTTTGCGCTGTTATCATACCAGCCACAACTGTGCTCATTACTTTTTAGTCATAAAGCAAAATGTACAATTGAGCTGAAATTTTGTACAGATATCGAGGTATGTTAACTGAAAATTTTATGAAAATTTAGTTGAAATCGTTCGTTTGATCATCGAGATGTGATAAAATTCTGTTCAGATTACGTGATTCAAAATATATTATGAACTCGATCTAGTTGCGTTTATTAATCCTAGTTCCACATTTTGCAAAATTAATCAAAGATTATTTTGAAAATTTTTGGCTAATGTTTAACTTGGATTTGATCGAATCGCCCTTTTTTTTAACAAGTCAAAAATATAAACGTTGATAATGCAATAACACAAGTTAAAAATTTCAGCCAATGAGAGGGCTTATTTACTAACATTAGGTACATTTACAGGGTAAGGAATCCAAATACGCTTCCATCATATACCTACCTAGGTGTATGGGTGGGTACTCAGGTAAACACGGAAATTCTTGTTAACCTTAATATGTAGTACTTATTTGTGAACTAGAGAGTACCTACTCAGTGCTGCTATGCAGCAATAATTCACACCAACTAGAGAAATACAGCTAAAGAGATATCCAATATGGCATATGCCATATACCATATGCCCTGTGGGTTAAAAGTACGAGAAAGATAGAAAAGCAGCAGTTTAAGTTATACCTTCTGCACATCCAAAGCTGCGCATATTTTGTTGTGAAAATGGACGTCTCCATACCAATACACCTACCCTATCAAGCTACGACACTTGGGCAGTAACGAATATTGGAATCCAAAATGTTTTATCAAGGTTCTGTCTTTGACATGTTTTTGATTGGACGTTGGACATCTCTAATGGAGACCTATATACATGTGTTGCAATTATCAAATTATCATGCAGGTGCATCGAAATGATACTTAATGAAGAAAAAAGATTTTGAGTTAGATTCTAATAGACGCACACCAAAATATTTCTCAACCCTTAGGAGCTTCAAAAGGTGGTCGAATTTTGAATTTTGTTGTATGATACATAGTGGGGGTTAGCGTTCCGATTTCTAGTTTGACCTTTTTTTTTTTACATTTAGACTATTCTTTTACCAAGAAGGCCAGATTTGGATTTCTCGTGTTTTATTATCATGAGTGATAGGCACATAGTCAGGAATTTTTTTTGATGCTCTGATTTCAAATTTAAATCATATTGTTTTCTAATTTAGGGAAAAAAATGAAAAAATTAAAGTTTGTGGGGTGTAATTGATTTCTAATGAAAGATTGTATAAATTCAGCTGTATTTCCAAAATATCTTGTTAGAAGTTTCATTTCCACTGCTTGTCCTATAACGCACTCAAGAATGAAACATTTTTAATGTGTCAAGTTGGCTTTAGAACTTCTGAACCAATTTGAATGAATCTTTTATGAACTTAGTTGTCCTGATCCTCTCACGCGGGTTTGAAATTTAAAAATTTTGAAAATCCATGTGATAGAGTTTAGGCTATCTTTAAAAAATAATTTTTAAAAAAAATTGTGCGACTACCGTGTGGGTGTTCCAGATACAAACATATGTGGCTCCAATTTCGTTTATTCCTTTCCCTGTTTTTGTTTTTCAGTTTTATTGTTTTTGCAGTTGCAAATATCTACGTATATGTGACTTCAATTTTGTTCAGTTAGTTGATTTTTCTTAGTTTTTATGTTTAATACTTTTTCTTTTGCGATTACCTTCAAATAAGACTATGTTTTTGTTCTTCCTATTGAATTGTTTTGTTCTTCAAGTTCGTTTTCATCGTAATCTAATTTGGTGCACAGTTTTTAATAAACATTCAGCAGACTGAATAATTGTTGGCATTGCGCCAAAAACATGCTAGAGCTCATTATATGCTATTAAAACTTTGTTTTTATTCATTGTTCATTCTATCAAATTATTATCTTTTTCAAATTTGTTTTCTCTTATTCATTCTGTGGAATTATTTTGTCGTTCAAGTTTCTTTTCTTCTGTTCATTCTATTAATATTTTTGTTTTTAGAGTTAGTTTTCTTCTTCATATAATTTCGTTTACAATTTTTAATAAACTTTAACAGACTGGATAATTGTTACACATAAAATGTAACGGGGGCAGCCGCCTGAAAAAGGTGTAAAAATGTGTGACCCTCATATGATGTGCTTCAACTTTGGGGCTCGAACGTGCAACTATTTTTGGGTTTTTCAACATTTTTAATAAATACGTTATATTCTATAAAAATTCTTCATTAAAAAAATTAATATCCATAAAATTTAAAGTAAAAAAGTTGAACCTAACAACCCACTTTTTTAGGCTATTTTTTCGAAGTTTCCTGCCTATATGAACATTTTTGGCAGAAGGCCATAAAATATTTTGTACCACATATTTTTTGGCGTTGAATCGAATAAGACCAACCGCAATTCAAAAGTTAAGATACATTTTTCCTCCTACCGTCTCCTATCGACTACATTATTATTTTAAGGAAATAAAATTTGAATGCTACTATCCACAAACAATAATTCTATATAATCCATAGGAAAGGTAATTAAGAATTCCATAAAATTGCCATACTATTTTCACTAGTTGTTATTGTTAAAAATCACGTTTTTCAGCACAAAGTTTATCATAATTCAGAAACTATTGGTGTTAGTGACCTGTGACTGGTTTCATTCGATACAGGGTGAAAAAATTCATAAATTAAGTACGATGCTTCAGTAGAACTAATTTATGAAACTATAATTAGCCACATTTGGCCTCATTTCAATGTCTGCATTTTCAAGGATTTAACGAATTCGCAATTGTACAGCTGAGATGAAATTTTGAGCAAAGTTTCACAAACAAACTAATTTCGCTGCCAAAAAATTAATATTTATTTTGTGTATTATTTTGAAAAACATATCATTTTTTGCCTTCCTGTATCTCAATCTCCTATGCCCTATGAGAGTAATTACAAAAATATATTGAAACTTTTGTCTTAAATTTTAGGGACATTATTTTTTCACTGTAGTATTTTCATTGTATTTATGTCGGAAACTCGAAAGAGTCAAAAATAGTTACCCATTTGAGCTCCTTAGGGTGAAAAATAGGATATGAGAGTCCCTTAATTAGGAGCCTACCCCAATCACATTACAAATGTAAAATGTTTTGTTACTTTTAATTCAATTTCAAGTCCATTTTGAAGCTTTGTATTTCATCGCAATGGATAATTGTTGGCTCCGCCCCAAAACAATGCTAACAAGCTTGCCTCCCTTCAGTCCCTACAAGATTCTTTAATCCAACTTTTAAACAAGACCACAAAGGACAGTGGCCACAGAATTACCACTGCCTGACTGGATAACCTACAACGTGTCCTTGGATTCGAATTTATACCATGTCTGGATGAAGTTTTTTATGTCCATAAACCATAGGTTTTTCAATCTCCATGGAATTTATTTACTTTGTCAAACATTTTTAGTTGAAAACACAAGAAACACCACCAACTTTAACCTATTGCCTGAGGAAGAAACTCGACATATGATAATATTTGCAATCATGTTTAATGTTGAAAAAGTATTCTTCTGTTCAGACATAGTTACAAAACATCTTATTCAATCAACAATATAAAACAAACTGCGCAGAGAAAACTGCATCTAAGAGCAATCTTAGTGAAAGAAAGAAATGATGTAAGAATATAACAAATCGAGTAGGGGTAGATACAAACTTGTTATTTAAATGTACATAATATATTATATTGAAAGAATATTCCGCAGACAGGTAATTTCAGCAGGAGAAATAAAATTAGAGCGTGAGAGATGTTAGGATTTTAGGAAAAAGATGTGAGAGGAAAGAAAAATGAGGAGAAACGTGCAGAAATGTGAAGATTCACATTTCTTAAAGGGGGAGTCTATATAGAAGATGAAAAAAAGGAGTAAGGAAAAAGGAAAAAGTCCACGGAAAGTATTGAGGGAAGTATCTCAAAAACAAAAAAACAAGAATACTTTTAGGAAAGGAAAAAAGATGTGACGAGAAGAACTGTCAACAAATGAATGATCAGTCTTTCAGTTTAGAAGATTAAGTTTGGTCTAATTTTTATAGTAATAATTTCTATACAATTGATATCAGTGCATCAAGATGAGTATTTTGATACCCTACTTCTCAATATTCAGACAATTATTTGCAATTTTTGTTTGCTCATATTTCATTTATTACAAGTGCAATTGCGTGAATTTGAATTACACAGTTAAGAAACACCTACAAGAGTTCATTGTAATGATGTATGATTACTTCATTCATAATATCGAGATTTGGCATGTGTGAGATACAAAACGTTTTTGTTACACTTTGAAATTTTTCTTTTGTTAAGACAGTTGATTTTTGTTTTTGTAAAGTGCGCGTGGATTTATTTATTTTATTTTCGACGATGACTTTTATTTTTGTAACTTATTATTGTATTTTTTAACTCGACATTTTAGGTTCAAATTCCAGTGACGGAGGAATTTAAAATTTGATTTTTGGACATTTCCGATCGATGAAAAATTTTGATTTTTTCAATATGACGTGTATATGTATGCTATAATGTGTTTTGGGCAGTGTTTGAATATTTTAAAAATTGTTTTTAGTTTCTGATAAGAGTCTTTAGATATGACTCAATTGTGGTATTTATTGTGTGATGTATTTTTAGGTTTAGCGTATGCTGGTCTAGTCATAGGATTTTTTTTCCTGACATTAGCTTTTGGCTAACCTGTTTGATCATCTGTTCGGTGTTCGATTTTGTTCTTTGTAACTGCCTAAAGGTCTACCTCTTTTTTTAGGTTTTATGGGTTCATAAAGTTATACGTGTTAATTTTGATGTTGTCATCGAATTTGACCTTTTTCTTAATTTTTATTTTAATATTTTCAACTATTTTTGGTGGTGTAGATTTTACCACTTCACTATATGTTTTTTGTGAATTTGATGTTTGTAAATCTCAGTTGTTTTCATCATTATTTTGTTCGACGACATCATAATTATTTTATAAGGAATCTGGATTTTCAATGATTTCTTGGCATTGTGTTAGATTTTCTATTTTGTCTTTTCAATTTTTAATTTCAGATTTGTCTTCTTCTATAAAGAATGCAGGTTTTACTCGCTCGATTAAGACATTTTTCTCTTTATTGGCAATTAGTAGTGTGAATGTTTTTTCAGTTCTGTCTACTACTTTATATGAACCAGTATATGGTTTTTGTAAGGCTGTTTTTAATCCTTCTTCTTGTAAGAATACATGGGTTGTATTTGCCAGTTGTCTTGAGACATAAACTTTTGGTTTGTTGTGTCTTTCTGCTTGTTTTAAGAATTGGCTTGAGTCATCCTTGATATTTTAGACTAGTATTTTAGGATTAATTTCCTATAATTTGGAAAAGAAATCAACTGGTAAGCGTAATTTTTCACCTAGTACTAATTGCGCTGCAGAATGACCAGTATCAGTTTGTAAAGATGATCATAGGCCTAATAGGATGGTAGGAAAAATATCTATCCATCATTTTGTATCGGATGCCATTATTGAGGCTTTTAGTGCCCTGTGTCACCTTTCTACTTTACCATTGGATTGTGGATGGTAAGTAGTAGTAGCCCAATGTTGGCACACAAATTTTTTTTTTTTTTTTTTGTTAAAAGGTTGACTTTCAAATTTTCATCCTTTGTTGGTGGTAATGCTTTGGGGCACACTGTATCTAGTAATCTAATTGGTGTATATTTCAGTAGCCACTATAGGGGCTATCATTTCAGTTAAAGGAATAGCTTCAGCGCAACAAGTAGCATGATCTATGATAGTCAGTAGATATTTATAACCACAAGAAGGGGGTAATGGACCCACTTAGTCTATTTAGATATGTTTAAATCGATCGGTTTGTATAAATTTTTCAAGTTCAGATTTTATGTATCTTACAATTTTTGATTTTTGGCAATTAAGACATGCATGAGCCCAACTGTTACAATCTAATTTTATTTTCAGTCATACAAATCTCAAAGTTACAAGTTTAGTAGTACTATGAGGTCCTGTGTGTGATAGGTTGTGCACAATGTCAAAAACATTGTTCCTGTATTTTGATGAGATGTATGGACATTCTAGACTTTCAGATATGTCACATATCAATGATATGTCTGTACCAGCAAGTTTTGTCCTTTTCAATATGAGGTTTGTTGTGTTTGCTATAAGTAATTCAGATAATTTCTCATACTTACATTGGTCAATTGCTATGTCAGCATAAGGTAACTGAGAAGAAACAGAGAGAGCTTCAATTTGACTAAGTGTATCAGCAGTTTCATTATGTTCACCTTTGATGTGTTGTATGTTGGTTGTAAATTAACTAATAAATTTGAGCTGTCTCATCTGTCTAGGTGAAGCATGTTCACTTTTCTACTTGAAGGTGTATGTGATAGGTAGGTGATCTATTTATAAAGTAAGAGTTCTACTTTTGACATTACGGCAGAAGTGCCTTATTGCAGCATGTATTTCCAATATCTCTCTATTGTAAGTACTATAATTTTTCTCAGTTTTTGACAGTTTCCTTGAGAAAAACACTAATGGCTGATTATTGTCATTTTCAGTTTGATACATGTTCAAAAAGTTGCAAAATCTGATGTGTCTGTTGCAATGTATCATGGCAGACTTTCATCAGGATGAGCTAATAATGTTGCATTTGCCAGCATATCTTTTATAATTTCAAATGTTATTTCAGCTTTGTCATTCCATATAATTGGTGTTCTATAACATTTTAAATTTGTGAGAATTAATGCAAACAATTTACCTTGTTCAGCTGCAGTGTTTGTTATGCATCTTTGATAGAAGTTTGTTTTGCCTAAGAATCTTCAAAATTCTGCAACTGTTTTAGGTTTTGGAAATTTTAATATTGGCTTTACATTGGACTTTTGAGGTGAGATACCAGCAAAGGTAATATTACAGCTAAGAAAAACAATATTTGGCATGCATAATCACATTTGCTAGGATTGATGGTCAAGCTGACACGGTGCAGATGCTGGATAATGGCTTGTACAGTTTTCTCACACTGTTCTATGCCTCCACTAGAACAAATGCATATCTCATCAATGTATGCATATGTAAAGGATAAATCCCTCAATATACTTTATAAATTGTTGAAAAGTTTGCGCTTAATTTCTAAGTCCAAATGGCATTATAATGTAGATATTCAAATAAACAAAAAGGAGTTACTAGAGCTCTTTTATGGATGTCATTTTTAGACATTGGATTTTGGTGAAATACCCAATTAATATCAATTTTTGTAAACATCCCTCTAAAGGAAATGTTAAAATCCATGATATTTGATACTACATATCGATCAGGTTTAGTTTTGGCATTTAAGGCTATATTATCTCCCACTTTACACCATTTACCTCGAGATTTAGGAACTACATGAACGAATGAACTTCATGAGCCTTCTTTAACCATTTGTTTAAATTCTGTTTTAGTTACAGCTAATCTATCCAGGGCTAATTGCCTAGCTCTAGCAACACAAGGGTGACCTTCAGTTTTGATTATGTGAACTGTATCATGTTGATAAGTTGAATTTGGATTGAAGGTTAGCTGTGTAATGCCGGGGAAATTAGTTAATATTTTCAAGAAATTTTTGTCAGTTTTAGTACACTTGTGTACGAAACTATAGTTTTTAGTTTTGGTTTTGATGAATTTACCATTTGTTGAGTCAATCAATCATTTATTTTTCAAGTTGTCTAATTATCCAAAATGATCTAAAAAAACAGCATCTAATATAAGATGTTGCACATCAGCAATAATAAAAGTCCATTCCATCTCTTTATTGAAACTGAGATTGATTTTGCATGTTTTTGTACCATACATGTTGAAACTATGGTTATCAACCTCATTTAATTTTGATTTTGGAGCATATTTCTAATGTTTTATTTTGGCAGGTAGGATACTAATATGTGCACCAGAATCAGTAAGAAATTCTTTCCTTTTAGTTCTGCCCTTGATGAACAGGTGCCAAGGGTATTTGGTTGAGGGTGTGGCTTCCACCAATACTTTCCCACACTCTAGTTTGTTTTATGTTGTGAGTATAATTTGTTACAAGCTGCTAGTAATTCCTTTTTGCATATTTTGTCTGACCATTTGTTTAGCAAAATATCGGCAGTGAGAATTACAAGCATCTATTTTTCACCATATTTATTGTGGTAAAAGTAATAATCTGGTCTCCAACTGGGATCTCTCTTTTTTGGAAATTTATTTCTTTTTGGAGGAGTTTGAATAGGGCTTTGAGATTTCTATCTATTTTTCAGATCTCTGAAGTGCCTCTGTTTAGCTTTTCAATTTCTGTTTTTGGATCTATTTGTGTAGTTGTTTCTACTATTTTGAAAATGACTTCAACTGTTGCGTGTCATTTCATTTGCCCTATTTTTTAATGCTGTAATTTCAGCTCTTGGTTCAGCAATTTCATTTTGGCTGGCTAAGGTGGTACTTATCGTTGTTTTAGTTTTGCCATTGTTTTCCATAGCAGTCTCAGCCGCTTTTGCTAAATTTATTAATTTTTCTAGGATTGAAATACAATTTTGTAGATTCTTTTACCACTGTGAAGTCCAGTTTTGCAGAATTTTTTGTATTTTTTTCAAAATTTTGTAAGTCACTGTCCAGTCAGGGGTAACATATATTTTGTTTGGGGGGTAAATTTCCACTGTCCAAGTTTTTATTTTTAAATTTTGTAGAATCAGCTATAAGATAGCATAACAAGAAAGTGCCTCCATCACACTTATCATTAAGTGAAAAAATTTTTGCCAGGTTAGCATAAAAATTACACCTGAAAAAGCCACTTCCTAACAATGTCAATCACAATACATTGTTTTCATAACACTCATATGATCTGAGATACAGGGTAGCAAAGAAAGGAATTCTCTTCAAAACTATAATAATCTGTATTATTTTTCAATTAAGAAGCTGAAAGGATTTAGATGTAAAGATCTTTGATCAAATATGCAATGGATAATTAGCAACTGTATTTCACCAACATTAATAGAACATGTTATCATTATGAAACCCATAAGTAGGCATAAATTCTTTGCACATGCACAGTCGATCTTTTTTCATGTTTTGAGATCATGGTTCGAACGACCAAAAAGTTCGCACATATAAATTTACTAATGGGATATAATTTAGCAATATTTGTCAAAAAAATTGAGGGCGTATTTTTTCTCAGATTAGAGAAAAATTTAGCATATAATTATGTACATATACTTTGAGACAGTATCTCAGTCAAGTTTGAAGATGGGCCAAATACACACATTAATTTTTGAAGCAACTATCCAAATTTAAAATTTTAATGCTGTGGAAGCAGGGTTAGTTATTATTTACAAATTAGGACAAAATTTTGCATGGGTGTACATTGAGTCTATATTTTGGTTAAGTTAAAACACGGATCAAATCCGCTTATTAGTTTTCAAATTACTGTAACGCCAAAAAAGTGGTGTGTTTTGGTAGTTGTTTCCTCTTTTTGATGTTGACACTTTTACCAAGTATTTATTTGTGGAAAACCACAAACAAATACTTACAAACAATAAAAATAAACTTTATAATTGAAATAGAATTCCTAGGTATCCACACTTTATGGTGGACCTTAACTTTATTCGTATTTATGAGATTTCAATTAAAATTCAACGAGATACTTTTCATAAAATATAATATTTCCATTTACAAAAGAACAACAATTAGTATCAAGTATTAAGACTTGGGATTTTACAGAACTGAACATTGTGTTCTTCAAAGTAATAGTTTTTATAATTTAATTTTTTACACAGTATAGGAAAGAATTGGTAAGTAATAGTGGATTAATTCACTATGATTAGTTGTTACCTGAAGGAAGGAGAATTGACATTTTACCCGCATTAGGCAAATATTTCTATTAAGTTACACGTTTGTGAATTAATGAGGTCAAATAGATACAATTGTCTTTCATTTAGAAGATTATTTTTCATCGAATTCTAACGGCACAATTTACTGTTAATTTTATTTCAAGAAGAAGAAAAGTCAAAAGTGTGCGGTAAATTAGAGAATAAAACGAATTATTACGTCTGTGTAAAATGTAATCGCACATTTAAAAAATGTTCGTCTATATTCGTTACAATTACTTCTTTTTGAAGTTTCAATAAAATTGTAGTACGTAAATCTTAAAACAATCAGTGTAACCTGCAACGAACATAATTTGATATTATGTTTATTCTAGGCAACATCTATCTTTACAACTGGCATGGACCATTGCCATTGCTTTTTACTCATCTAAATATTAACAGATTATCTTTCAGCAAGTAAAATTAATGCTTTAAAATAGAATTGAAATTAACAAAAATTTTGAAGTCTGTAAGGTAACGAGTTGCGGACTACTAAATAAGTGATGAAAATGCACGACCCTTGTACCATCTGCTTCATTTGGTGGACTCGAACGTGCCACTACTTTTGGCTTTTCTAAGTTTTGTAAACACATACGTAATATACTAGAGAAATACCTCATCCGTGCGAAGCCGGATTAATCAATTGGTAGGGCATAAATGTATTTTTGAAAAAACATAATTCAAGTAGATACCTAGGTACCCTCTAATATATTTCAAATTGCTAGGTACCTATCTACGTACATCAATTTGATGAAAACTTTTTCAATCATACTATAAAACAGCCTTCATTTAGGTACTATCGACTAGCTGATTAATACAGCTAATGAGTAGATTTTCATGTACTTAGTGAAAACCTAATAGAAAAACTGAAGATGTCTGCATTCTCGATTTCATGCCACATCGTTTAGGTACCTACGCTTACGCGTAAAAGTTATTTATTATGATCTCTAATACCGAATCTTTCTGTAGGCACGCGACCGCGGATTACAACTCATCGGACACTTTGACGAACGCTCCTTCTGAGGAAAGTATCATCTGTCCGGCCGAGTTGTAAGTTACGCATTTCTCTCGAAAAACATAACGAAAGTCGACAGCGGTAAAAGTTGCAACGCACAATGTAACGCGCATCTGCGAGTTGCTACCCACCGACCCACCCACGACCACGTCCACGTCAAAAACTGTCAGTGGTTTCACGTTCTCCGTTCCCAACCACAAATTGACGTTTTCGTCGAGTTTATTAACGAAACGACGTCGCAATTTTATTGACTTGTGCGACGAAATTTGTGTTTAGGCATTTTCAAGTCTTTCGAGCACCGACATACCTTAAGTTAACTCATCTCACAATAATGTAGGTAGGTAGGTAGGTAGGTACATGCAATATAATGGGTCGGCGCATCGGCGCACCACGCGTAAATTACCTATTAATCAGAAATCTCTCCGTCATTTTGCACGCGATGATCGACCGTAATTTATTACCCGGCGTTATTCCTTTTCCAAAACTTGTAACGCGTTTTGCATTTCAACGCCCATCCTACGGCGATGACAAAACTTCAATTAGGTACCGGCACCCGAGAGTGGAGCACACAGCCAAAAATAATACCAGCCGCGAGTTCCATTAGGTTCCAAGCACCGTGACAATAACCCAATAATTAAACTCATTTCGCCTTTTTTCTCTTTCGCTCCCGTAAATAATATCGTTCGTTTCTTTTATCGGGTTTAATAACTTTCAAACCGCGTCTCCGTTTTTTAAACGATACTTAAAGACAAAAAGTAAAAGAAAAAAAAAAAAAAAAAAAAAACTTTAATAAGTAAAAAAATGATTTAAAAACGTTTCTTTTTTTCATTCACGGTCTACTTTTCTCTAGAAAAAAGAGGAAAAAAGTTTGTCGAATGGTACGAATTGTCACTCGGTGAAATTTTTACTTTTGGCTTTACTCGTGACAATCGTTAATTTTACTTCTTTTTTTTTTCTATTGTAAACGACAATAATTATGTAACCGCGATTAATATAAAATTATGAAAAGGAAGGAATATTCGAGAGAAAAAAAAAAGTAAAAAAAAAGAGCGACAGAGAAGGAGATAGGGAAATCTTTCTGGTTATATATTTAATTGTATTTTCGTGTTTCGAATTGTCACGAAAATTACGACGAAAGTATGGCACGGTATTTGTGAATGTTTAAGAACAATTGGGGACCGTTCAGCCCTTAAAATACGATGGCACCGAGGGCAGCCGATAAACGGGTTGGTAATAATTCATTTTTCATTTTTCTTAAAACCCATTAGCCTGCGAAGCGTGATGAAGTGATATTTTCCAAAGCAGTACGTACCTATTTATGGAAATCAGAGATTCGAAGCCAACCATTTTGGGAAGTGTTGAAACTAAACGGTTTTTTGTACCTACTTCCTCGGATTCAGTCGTGCAAATGTTGCATTTTTTGTTTTATGTTTAAATCGGGCTCCGACCCAGTATCTGGGGGATAGAGGCGCATTTCGGTATCGAGGTGTAGGGGAGAAGGATGGCGGAGATCCGACGGCCAGGTGGTCTTTACCAGTACGAATTTTTCAGTCGCATACCGGAGCACCCGATAGAACCGAACAGAATACACATCAATTTTGGGTCGAAAATGTGACTAGCAGCCGCTGGTCTTCGAACCAACAACCCTTCGAGTGCACCGTCGAGCACCCAACCACTACGCCACACGCACACCCTCCTCCGAAACTGCGATTCGTCCGGCCACCTACGAATCTTCAAATCGATGACGTTACCGGATACCCGGAACGGGGCTGCTGACACCAACTTTGACTCGAGCTGCAGCTGCGGCTGTTGATCAGTTTAGGGTGCGATCGTTTGTATTCGCAAGTCTGTCGCAACGTTAGTAGCTACCCCGTACCCTTGCACCATTTAGTACCTATTGGGTACCCAGCAGCCCTATCCGCGTCTCACCAATCCCAACGAAACGTGCCATCGTTCTGAAGTCGAACAGTAATTGCGGACGTGGGTTTAGTGCACCCGATTCAGCAGCCAGCACCTATAGGCTCTTTTTTGGTCTGTAGATTCGCAATACCAACGGAATGAAAACGGACGCAAAAAGACGTACGGCACACGGGCGGTAAACCTACGTCCACTGAGACGTTGGCACCTCGTTTTCGTGTTTACCCGGCTATCCGCGGCCAAATCACCGAAGCGTATACCGAATACCCGCTGTTTACGAAAAAATGTTCGTTCCTTTTAAACACCGAACTTGGACCAGCCTAGGTAGGTAGGTAGATAGGTAGATAGGTAGGTAGGTAGGTAGGTAGATAGGTAGGTAGATAGGTAGGTAGGTAGGTAGGTAGGTAGATAGGTAGGTAGGTAGGTAGATAGGTAGGTAGATAGGTAGGTAGGTAGATAGGTAGGTAGGTAGGTAGGTAGGTAGGTAGGTAGGTAGGTAGATAGGTAGGTAGGTAGGTAGGTAGGTAGGTAGGTAGGTAGGTAGGTAGGAGGTAGGTAGGTAGGTAAGTAGGTAGGTAGGTAGGTAGGAGGTAGGTAGGTAGGAGGTAGGTAGGTAGGAGGTAGGTAGGTAGGTAGGTAGGTAGGTAGGTAGACAGATAGGTAGGTAGATAGGTAGATAGGTAGGTAGGTAGGTACGTCTTCGTTATCGAATTAAATACTGATCTGAGCCATCGTATGCGCGAGAATTTTGTCATTTTAGGCTACGCTGTTGCTCCATATACGTACAATAGGTAAGAATAGAATACGGACACTTGCGATCTTTGGTCCGTACGTCTACCAAAAATGAAACGTTTCTGCTTGATTCGCGAATGTTTGCTCCACACGTTAAATCTGTTTCTGCTTATTTATCGATAATAATATTAATTGGTTAATCCCGTCGCATCGTGTGACAGAAATGTTTGTAGGTAAATCCACCGAAAACGAAATAATTAATCGATTGGCGGTTCGGATTAAAATTACGAGCAGCCAGCTACCTATACCTCGTAGGTACAGGTAGGTACGTATGCCAGGTGAACCTGCTATAATTAGTGTGACGTATTTCGGAGTGCTTCGTTCATCGCAATTCTGTGGTGACCCAACTGAAAAACAAATAAAACGTAGTAACGTAGGTACCAACTTATTAATGACTATTTTCGATTAAGTTACCACAAAAAAATACTCTATAGCGCACCGATGACTCGCTAGAAAACCCAGTTTGCAAATTGAGATGATAGAGATGGAGATGGGGATGGAGATGAGATGGTGATGGGGATGAGATGGAGATGTAGATGTGAATGTAGATGTGGATGTAGATGAACATGGAGATGGAGAGAGAGAGAGAGAGAGAGAGCTTACTTGAGAAAATTGCATAATAATATCGATAGTAATCGATATTTATATCTATATTTCGTTTCGTGTTTAAGGTTAAGAAATTGCAAAAACTTATCGACAGCCATCCGTATCTTTAACAAAAATATCGATCTATCGGTGTTTTATCGCTAAAAACTGCTTTTCCAGAGATTTTTGTTCTCAGTTTCTCGAGAACTACTGATACGATGAGCACCAAACTTCCTTCAGACCTGCTTCCATACAATAGCTATCTTTAGTAAAACCTTCAGCTCTATATATTTGGTAGTTTTCTCAAAACTGTGAAAACAAAATTATTTCCAGCAATTTTTATTCTCCAGTCTTTTCAGAAGCTTCCGAATTATTAGGCATCAAACTTCTAAGAAGTTTACATCAACTTAAGGAAAGTCTATCGTGAAAATTTCAGCCCGATCACCTTTGTCATTTTCTCAGATCCCGGAAAAACCACTTTTCCAGGAATTTCTTTTTTTCCAGTTTTTTCAGAAACTAATTAACTGATAAGCAAAATACTTCTTTCAGACCTGCTCCAATATGAGAAATATTTCTCGTAAGAATTTAAGCCCTATCTACTTGGTAGTTTCTTCAAAACTGTAAACACAAAATTTGCGGCGATACATACATATACATATATAAGTATATATTCACTAAAAAATTAGGTCAAAATGAAAAAATAGTACCAATCGTTTTCTTTTCTCATGAAATGGATAATTTTCATCATCCCCACCCCTAACCTTTTGTGAGGTAAATTTTAATACCCCACTTGCCAGCAAAATGGGTAAAAATGACGTGAGTTCCACTGGGGCTATACTCATGAAAAATTGATGTGTAAACATAATAATGTGATTGTAAGCGTGCACGTTGCACATGCACACAACCAAGATGTAACTCTCCCACATTTTAAACCGAGCGCTAAGATGTTTACAAATCAAAAATCAAAAATTTTAGACCCAAACCGTTCTGGCTTGAATTTGTAGAACAGAACTGTAATGAATATCGTAACATGTAGAATTTGATTTGACGTACGAATAATTAAATTTGGTGTATTTGTGCATTTTAAGATAATGGGGTTATGAGATCATAGCACTTTCTTTTTTTCTTCAAAAACTAGTTCTCACCCAGATTTGATATACGTCATAAATATACCTTTTCCATAATGCAACCTAAATCTATGTCTGCTACCTGCTTAATCTTCAAGTAAGTATATGGTACTGTTGTAGCTCGGTAGGAATGGCGGGTCACCAGGGAACTCAAGAATCATACTTGAAACAAATTAGATTACCCAAAATTACCCCACCTCTCCCGTAAAAAGTGTGCCAAAGCTACATCACACATGTTAGAAGTGAGAATTTTCTCTCGATTAAACCACAGAGTATTAAATATAGAGCTGAGTTGGCACCAGACGAACAAACAAACAACAAATGCTTTTTTACTTGTAAGTTGTAAAAGATCATCGAATCAAACCAGTAAGAACAAATGTAATTTGGTACCTGAGCAAACAGCCACGAACATCCTGTAACCTTATGAATATAGAGAAAGATAGAACAAACAGCGAATGATTGTTTGGTGTAAATCCAGGTTATTAGAGGATGGATGGTGAGCTACCAACTCGTGAACCAAAAGTTTGTTTGCCCTACTTAATGTAGGGACTGGCCACACAACCTATCAGCGAGTGTGGAAGCACACTCCTCACCGCTGGTAGGAAATTGCCACACATATCATCATTAATGGGCCTGAATACGGAGAACAAATTCAAATTTGGTACTCTAAGGATGGGGACAACTATTTCAAAAGTCGTGCTGTTTTTGGTAGCAGCGTCCTCTATTATATTTAATAATCCGTGGAATAAACATATCGGAGGTTGTACCACTTATCAAAGTGGTAAAAAATTTATGTACTACCTAAGGTAACTGTTTTTGGGTCGCAGGAAGTCATTGAGTGGTTCAATCCAAAAAAAGCTGTAAATTAGCACTCATAGGGTCTCATAAAATATGTCTGGCAATACAACACTAAATTTTTAATTAAAAAATCATTGTAACTTTTTTGGGGGGTTACAGGGAGCCCAATTAGTGATTCAATACAGAACTGAGCTTAAAATTAAATTACAGTCGATGCATTACTCAATTTTTAAGAAAAACATTTCTATCAAAATTTGGAATCCGAATTGAAAAAATTGGAATTTCCGAATATAATGAACACTCGTGAATCCACATAGTGGCGATCCGATCTGTTTCATCAACAGATAAACCAAATTTAAAAAACTCAAACGCAGCAGCAGGTGCATTAGAAAAAGTAGGTTTTTAAAAAATGTAAAATTAGGTAGTCACTAAAAAGTTATTGATAGATTGTAATAAATATTTGTTGCGAATTACGTTACTATTGGTTTACAATTTGGCATTTTATAGACAAAATAAAAATGAAAATGGTGTTACCGAATGTACTGTATGATCGATCCGCATCAAAATTTATAACAAGTTATAATGTTTCTTACAATTTTCGTAGCTATTGATCGAAAATTGATAACTTTATATTATAGACAATACAGAAACAAAAATAGCCATTCCTGAATAACCGTACGGTTGATCCGCAACAAAATCTACAGGTCAGGTCCTTGTCTTGGTACTAATGTTTGTTCCAAATTTTGGGACTATCGTATGAAAATTGCGACCTGTACCGTGGTAAAGCCAGTCCCACACGACGCGTGTATTTGGCAAACATTCGACATTCTTCTGTATTTGCGCACCGTGTGGGGGAAATGCCAATGTGAATGTTCGGCATTGCCAAACATTCGGCGAACATTCATCCAGGTTCCGGCAGTTGTCGGTAAATAATGCACGAGTCAAAGGGATGACGAATATTCGTCGTACGTAATTGAATGCTTGCAGATGGCTCCCACGTGAAGTTTGTATATTCGTGGTGTAGTTTAGGAGCGGCAAAGCGGCGTGGCAAATGTTTGGGCCGAATAACATTTGTCAAATACACGCGTGTGGGACGTGCTTAACAAGAAGTTAGCTTATGCTATATATATGTAGGTACATGAATTTGAATTATTATTGCCAAAATTTTGCTTGAGCTATGAAACGAAAAACGTATCCAACCCCCCACCTTCAGGTCGTTGGATAACACCAAGATTAATAAGAACCCAGATTTTCAATGTAAACGTATTTGAAAATCGGGCTACGTCACGACATTGGGCTCAGTTTCGAAGTGTTATAATTCTGTGACTTTTCATCAGTTTTAGTTGGGCCATCTACGAGCGACGGTGTCGTCAGGAGGCTGTTCTGTGGGTGGGTATCCTACGTAAAGGAGCTTCACTCCGCTTCGCCTCACTTCGCTTCGCATCGATAATTGGGTATCCAGCAGAAACTAAACGCACGTAGAAATTCAAATATTTTTCTTTCAACTCGAGCAGCTGCCAGGTCCGTCTGGTCAGCAGGGTCTATGAAAACTTCACCGATTAATTTGAACAAACCATCATCGTTAATTTCGTTAATGGAACCTGTACCTAATACGCGTAACACTAATAAATGTCGGTGAGAATATCACTTTGCTTCTTCTTTTCGTTAGAAACAGCGACTCGGAGTGAAATTTCGGGCCCTCTCAGTGCCATACGCACCATTTATCTGTAAGAAGCAGTTGGAAATTGAGAAAAAAATTTCGCGCACAAAGCGAGCGAAAAAATGTTTTAAGGTTTTTCTGCTGTTCCGAAATACGCATTTAGTGTTCTTATTTTGGAGTAGGTATTAGACAGATGGCACCCTCTAAAACTCCGTATGCACAGGTGCGGCCCTGAAAGCCTGGTTAAAATCACAGTACGGGCTGCAGCATACAGGCATCCACGGTGTAACAATTATGCACCATACGAGTTTCATGAACGTGATATAACATTAATTGTCGAAGCTCAGTGCGGAATATGTTAACCTACAAGCACACAACTTGCGAAGTTTTTGAATTCGGCGAACGCGGTATTTTCAATGGGAAGAAAATGGGCTCCTCCAGACTCCAACAAAAAGAGAATGTTTAGTGCAGTGAACGTTCTTCTACGTATTATATTAGGTATAGGCCCATCCAATAACAAAAATCGTTTTCTTTTCAAAGGTTTTCAGCGGATACTTACGCACCTTGTTCCTAAAACGGGTCATGTCCGTCCCGTAGGTGTAACGACCCGTTGCAAACTTTTCTTCTAACAAAAGGTACCAATCCCAATGATGCGTTAGCCCGCAGGCACCTACATACGACATCATGTAATTAGTAGGCATAGGCCGGTGTACCGTACCTATTCATCGTCCCTATCTACCTATAGGTAGGTACATAAATAGTTAATCGGTGAATGTCTCGAAACAAATTCAGACGGCCTGCCCACACGTTGTGTTCATTGCACCGTATTTAACTCTGCGCGAATTAAACGGAAATTAGAAACGAAGGAGAAGGAGAAGAGATTGGGGTCGCAAGTTTGGAACTGTTTTTTCCAATCAATATGACACTGCCGCGTCAAAGACATAGGTTGCCGTAATATGTTCTGTACATATTTATATATATATATATATATATATATATATATATATATACATATATATATATGTAAGAATATGTATTCACATTCTTAAAATAACCACAGTTTCTGTCTGTGTTTCACACTCGCTGATATAGTGAGTTGCAGAGATCTCTCATATATATATTAGATTTGTATTATATTCATCTATTGATGGATTTTAAGTATGGAAATATGAAAGATGTGTCTACATGATTCTTCATTATTTTCTAAAGAGCTTACAAATCCATCAATACATGCCAAGCTAGTGGGATGATCTTGAGGAAGACAGAATGCTAATTAGTAAACGATCAGCTCAGTTCTTTCCCTAGTGCGGCTCCCCCTCGAAGAATGGGGATGTAAGAATATGTATTCACATTCTTAAAATAACCACAGTTTCTGTCTGTGTTTCACACTCGCTGATATAGTGAGTTGCAGAGATCTCTCATATATATATTAGATTCGTATTGTATTCATCTATTGATGGATTTTAAGTATGGAAAGATGAAAGATGTGTCTACATGATTCTTCATTATTTTCTAAAGAGCTTACATATATAAAATAGGACACGTTGAGAAAGGCAATGTTTACGCTGGTATTTTTCGAGTGAAAAGAAGCTCGTATCATCGATGAATGTAACCTCGATATACAGTGAACGCACCTCCGCGTAAAGACGCGAAGCATCTTTTTACATGGAAGCACATATTCAGTTTACATCGAGGTAGAGGAGGTTACACTTTCTGAATGAAACGTTAAATCTGCCACAATGAGGAGGTTGATATTTTACGCCGTTTTTAATAACTTTTAAGAAAGACTCGCCATTATGATAGAATTTTAACGCTTCGTTTCTGTCTGATTATTAATTACATAAAATAGCTTTCTCAACAAAATTCAAAAGTGAGTTTACGCATGACTCGGGAATTGCTCACTCGCTGCGCTCGTTTTGCAAACTTCCCTCACATGTAAACGTTCACTGTTGAGCCTTGGTGTGTAATACTATTTTGACAGTACGCTGCTCCAGCATGGGTAGCTAACTTTTATTCGCTCAAAATCGAAAGTAAATATCTCTACCGACATTTTCCAGTTTTGATTACTTCTTGAGAAGTTTTGGTTTGTGGGAGCGTCAACTGTCTTCTCACGCATAAAGCACAAGTTAAAAATGATTGGCGAAAAACTTTCTCGACGGATACGTGCTGCTCGCCACGATGCCAACGACTGCCAAGATATTTTATTTTACTTTTATTCGAAGATATCGAGCAAGAAAACGTTATATTGACAACATTAGATTAGTACAAACTGATAAAACTTGTTCTAAAATTTATTAAATTGAGAAAGAAAGAAAAAAAAAAGAGACCGAGAAACAAAGAAAGAAAGAAAGAAAGAGAGAAAGAAAGAAAGAAAGAAAGAAAGAAAGAAAGAAAGAAAGAAAGAAGAAAAGAAAGAAAGAAACCAACAAACAACAACATTAGGCTTCGAGTGAAACAGAAGCATTCGCCTTGCTTTAATAAACGATTCTTTGACTTGAAATTGCGTCGATGGCCATCGTTAAACTTTTCTTGTAGGCATCTTGTACGGGTAACCCTAAATAAATGATCAAAAGTACCAGATTTAAGAATTATACTTTAATTTATTTTTCGACGCCGAGATTTTTTTTATCGTAAAACAAGTATTGAAAGAGTCGAAAGGGTAAAGAGATTACCCGCGTGAAAAGGTTTATTTTATTTACTATGTGTGTATTTTGTCGACAAACTTTTAATCGGATCACGTATCGCGTTATATTTAATTAATCGATTCTCTTCCGGTCCTGGCTACCTACTCTAATTAGTTCTTCTCTACTCATTTTTTCTCTCTTTTTAAGCGGGTTTTCTTTGAAAATCAGCTTATTAAAACTGATTTCACCATGATACTTAGGACGGCGATTGGTACGTTTTTTTGTCTCAATACCCGAGGAAACATACGGCACAAAAAGTTCGAATTCATGGGTGGATATAAGGGGCAAAGGAGGCGATCGCCCCGGTTCTGACAGAAAAAAAAAAATATACATATAATTCCGAGTTAAAACTTTTTTCTTTTCGGCGTCGCTCCGTCGCCCTCTAAAATTCGGACTTTCCGTTCGAAGGGGCTTGCACCCGCCTATGCTCAAGTTCACACGTGTATAGACCTATATAGGCACATATAATCGTATGTACCAAAGAGACGTTACGAAACGCTCGTAGTATATGGGCAATGGGAAGCCCGAAGGCAATAACAATTTGTTCGAACATTACACGTACGCTCTTTGGAGAGAAAAACATTACGAAAATTGAGGTAGGTACTTGTGGAAGGATAAATTATGCGGACATTTGAGAAAGAAATATTTTTATTTGGGTTCCACACTCTATATACGCAGAGAGGTTCGCAAAAGTTTTAATGAAAGATGTCGCAGGCAGGTATACGTGAATCAATGTGAGATCTTCCGCATTAAGTTTCATTGAAATTCAAGTTTATGATTGCATATACCAAGTGTCCTTATAGGGCTTGGGAAAAAATTTGAAAATTAGTTGCCCACTTGTGCGTAATTTGAAAAAATCTTATATACCTTCGCCGCAAATTTTACAAAGCGTGAATTCAAGATTCGTAAGCGACGGTTTGGCTCGGCACCAACCATCGAGAAGCGTTTTTGGGGATTCTTAACGCTTCTGTATATCGCAGTTTTGCTGTAGGTACGCGTGATTTTCGTTAACACCGTACAGATTGCAATTTTCGTTCAATAGCAACCGAATTTAGACCAAACGTTATGACTAAGACAAAGACTGGCCCATTCGAATTGAGTGTCATGGTAGGTACTTCCGGCGCATCCAGACCGAATGCGACTCCTAGAATGTGTAATTTTGGGGCAGTAGTAAGTTGTAAGGTACACGCCAGGCCAGGCAGGTGACGCGCTTGGAACGCGGTATCTTTTATTTATTAATCGAATCGTCGCGTGTTCGGTGGTAAATAATTTAAAATCCAGAGATTTAAATTTCCTACTCCAAAAATTTCTGTAAGAAAACAATAAATCGAAGAACTGAATTTCACGATAAACTGATTCAAGTTGATTATAATGTAGACCTTTATATTTGGTCGTTTTACAGAATATGAATTAATTAGCCTATAAATAAATTATCGAATAGGTAGGTACTTGGGGTCTTTTAGGTACCTATTGACTTTGAAAATAATCGGTGCAATTGCTGCATCGCGAACTATGCCAGTATGAGAAGCGTAGGTAGATGTTTATACGCTTCAGTTGCAATTTTGCAAAGTGATTTTGAGGTGGAAATGGATTTAACACGTTCGCATCGTAATGAGCGATTTGATCGGCAAAGTGAGGCGGCCCTTTTAGCGTTAGCCAGCAAGCGAAGTCAGGCCTTACGATAGGGGTGGAAGGGCGTTCTCACAAAAAAAGAAAAAAAAAGAAAAAAAAAAGAAAAAAGGAACACGCGTAGATTTTTATGGAAAATCTACTGAAAAATCCTTAAAAACAATTTTCGGTCGCTCCGCTCGCGAAATAGGCATCACCTGCTTCTTAAAATTTAATCAAGGTCGTAATTCTCGTTGGATGTTAAGAAATTTGGCACTAACATTACTACTAATGCCTATATGGCCCAGATCTATTATAATTTTTGTTTCGACTAATCAATTTCTTCTCGAGTTACCTTTCTACGATTTAGGCCTAGCATAATTTTTTGTGATTGTCTGATTTTTTAATTACTTATCTGCTTTTTCTAACAAAGCTGTTGCTGCGCTTGTTTTTTTTTTTTTTTTTTTTTTTTTTTTTTTGATTTACGGAAAAAAAGATTTTTTTGAATAACACCTTCGTCCAGTTTTCGTGTTGTCTTTTTTTTTCTTTCTTCTTTTAACTGTTTTCTCTTTTCCTCTTTTTCCCTTAACAAATTATTTTCCATTACACTCAAAAAACTAAACTACTTCATTAAGTTAAAAATCCAGTTATTTCACGCTTTTTTTTTTTTTTTTTAAATTTTATTATTTTTTTAATCGACCTATCTGTAGTTTTTTTCTTTCATTTTCGGAGAATTGATGTTACAGATCCTTCTTTGGTGGCCTATCGAAACGATTAGGGCAGTCTGTGCAAGGTGATTATGTAGTGTTTTGCTACCAGAACATTCCATTTGAAATTGTTTCAAGTGTAAAAGCGGTTCGTACCAAAAAGAAATAAAAAATGTTTAAAATGGAGTGTGGTAGTAGTAATTTATTTTTGTAAAAATACGCGTTTTCGTTTAGGTAGAATTTTCTTTTCCAATTTTTTAAAGAAAAAATGTAGGTATAAGTATAAATTTATGTTAATTTATTTATGGTGAAAGTGCCAGTGGCTTTTCACAAGAGGAAATATATTTACGAAAAACGAGTGGTCGGAAACAGGGGTAAGATGAGCTACGCGGTGTACGATGTTTGTAATAAGATGTGAAATCAGGTAGGCAATCGAATTGAAAACATTGTTTCGTAAAATTCGGCATTTTCTGCGAGAGCACTCGCCGTCGCGAATACGGCGAAAAATACCTGCGAGATAAGTAAACAAATATACCTATTAGATATAGAATAGGTACGATTCCTTCGATTTGTTTTAATATCGCTCCTAAACGGAGCATTCCTTCGCAGAATTCACAGTGAGCGAAGGCATACCGCGTCTGCAGGACCAGCCGAAAAGCAGGACTGCATCGAACAGTTGTGGAATGTCAACGTGAATGGCGGAACGAAGGTCAGTCGGTGACGCTGGACACGTCCAAAATGACAAACTGCTTGTTTTACCGCGCCTAATTCTGCGTGAGAAGTCGATAGTCGTGGCGACCGATGAAAAGGGAAGGGAAAAAAAATGGAAAACACCGAATTTTTCGCACAAGTATCCAACCTGCGAAATGGCGAAATGTTGGAGTTGCAAATTATCATAGGCAGTTGTGCAAAGTGAGGAACTATCGTAAGGAAGGAACGAAATTTCCATTATATTCGGTTATTCGGGTTCAAATCGAGGTATTCGTTGGCAGGCAATGTTTACGCGGGCAGGGCCGGCGAAAGAATATCCGAGCGTAGGGGTCGTGGGTCGTCTCGTAACAAAGGGTGTTTCGAAAAATTGTTCGATCCGAAATTTTACTTTCTTTAAAAGTAGGATGGGTACCCGCTGAATACTATCGATAAAAAATCGATCATCGTGCGATTAACTGAGCCGTAAGGGGCAGAAATGCGCCGAACTGCGGCCAGTATACGTACTGGGGCAGGAAAGGCGGTTGGCCGTGAGAATTCAACTCGCATACATTTAGCATCGTACATCCATCCGTGTCCATGTTTTTCGAGCCACTGATTAGAGGTACAATGTTCTGTTAGTTTCCCGCTTCGGAAGCTTGCCGAAATCTCAACACTCGCACCACCAACCGTCTTCACTGTCGTGTTCACGGTCCCACAATATGACCGTAATTGTCGTGGCTCCGCCCACGGGTCTCCCGCGCACAGGCGATGCGCCAGAGTACTCCCTCTAGGAAGAGGAGACATTGGTGTTGAGGCAACGTCAGTTGTGAGTTATGAGGCTGTGAAAGCAGGCGTGTGACTCCAACCAACTTTATATGGTCCCTTGGACCTTAAACCACACTAATTATAAGCTTCTACCCACTACAGTAATATCTCGCGTAAAGTTTCGTATTCGTAAAAACTAACGATGAAACCTTGAAAATGCCGGTGAGACTCCGCACCCGAGCCAGTTTCTCCGTTCAAATATATATTTATTTTTTTGGAAAACAAAGTCTTTATAAATTATTTATGTCGCAAGAGTCTTTTACAATAACGGAATGTCACTTTTTCCTAAAAAGTCCTTTGAAAATTGAAACAGCCAACTACAATTAAGTCTTTCGGGTAATCTATCTTCTATATTTTCATGTAGGTATAACATGGAAGCGATAGGCTCTGATCGCGCTCCCGACTGACTAACTGACTTATTCACTCATTTAGGTACTCATGGACGCTCAACTAAAACCACTGCGTTTATTGACCAGAAATTTTGAAAGTATATCCCTACCACCGTACACTCTAGGTGCTCGATAAGAGTGGATTTTCTCGAATTCTCGTTCTAGGGGAGTCGAATAGGGTCAAAAGAATCTCTTTCAGGCCCGATAAAATGTCGCACCAATTTCGGTTTCGAAGTATCATTCAAATAATTTTCTAAAAACTAGTTTTATGCATTTGACCGATTTCCCTGCTGGGGAGTCAAATTGGTTTTCATGTATTTCTCAGCATCTTACGGGTCCGATACGATATCGAACCAGTTTTGATAAAAATCGCTTATTTTATTTTGTAAAATTCCACTCCTGAGGGAATCGGACGGATTTTTACATATTTCTCAATGTTGCGAGAGTAATTCATTAATTTGAATTTACCTCAACAAATAAGATAATTTCTTTTATATTATCTTTTATTAATATTTCACGTTAATTATTACAACACTTCGAAATTATACTTAATA
>WOFM01000068.1:521799-609122 GCA_011428145.1 Ericerus pela | reverse complement strand
AAAAAAAAAAAAAAAAAAAAAAATTTCTCGTTATGGTCGATGGGCCCGAATACGGGCAAACGAATTCGAATTTGGTACCGTAGGAGTGGGGACAACAACTTCGATAGGGATGCCTTTTTTGGTATCAGCGTTCAGATGGCCGCGCGTCCTCCGTCGTAATTATGTTTTTAATACGCAGCGAGTGGCAGTCCATATCCACTTAATACGTCACGATGACATTTCTCATCCAGAGTGTCACTTACGGTTAGTATTGTGACCAAGCAGGTATGTACGAATATATTGTAAGTTATATCGTACGTATCTACGTATAGTATACCTAATACGTAGATGGACGAATTTAAAAACAATTAGTTCGAAATGGAGGTAGCTAATCGATGGTTTTCTTTTGACGTGAAACGGAAAATTTTCATCGTCGTTCCATTCCTAATTGTATTCTAAGGTCAGTTTTAATTCCTCATTCGCTAGAAATCTGAGCAGGAAGAAGTTGAATGGCGAATGTTGATAAAAAATATTTTCAAAGGGGATAATCAAAAATACCATTTCCCTAACGATAATCAATTTGGATGAACGCAATGACTTGGACATGTCTCCAGACCAGTCCAGATCGTCTAACGAGGACGTGGAATGTTTACCCATTTTAAAGCGACATATTTTCGGTGCGCAGGGGCCACGCGAAGCGATTTCGTTTTGGAGGGGGGCTTTAACGTATCAATATTTACAACACACCCGAAAGAATAGCAATTTTTACCAAAAAAGCCAGTTGTTCGGTAGAATAGTTGGTAAAAATAAAACTTTCAATTTTTACAACAGCTTGGCCCAAGGTGAGGTGTTACATCCCCACTCCACCTGTAGAGAGGCTGAAAACTGGATTCGGTGCGACGAACGTTCAACGCGAGCACGCTCGAGTGAGTCGTGGATTACCGTAGAATATTCCACAGGCGAAAGCAGCGCCTACATTTTCAACGTTTACGCTTATTTTCAAATTTCGTGGTAATAGAATATTTTTCGTTTATCTTTTCGGGCGTCCATTTTGAGACGCCACAGGCAAGACGTCGAATAGGGTGCGGTACCTCTACTAAAATCTATAATTACGCGTATGAACAATATTACGGAGTTGTATAGAATAGAAGAACGAATTAAATAAATACGTGCCCACCATTAAAATCAGACAGATTGTCGCAGCGCAGTGGATTGGGAGCCATACACACGGAAACAAGATCAGCTGGACCAACGCGGAAGAGACGTTTAGGCAAAAAAACTGGCGCGAGGGTACCAAGGGGTCGGACAGTCGCATTCTGCAGTAGGTTTTCTACCAAAATCTACTTATCTACCCATTTCATTCGGTATAACCCTATGTCGAATTTGCAATTGAAAAATCAACGTTTTATCACGTCGAAGGTGTTACACCCTTGAATAGGTAGTGGCTCGTAGGTAGCTCCTTGAATTCCACAAATATGTCACGAGCTGATCCATAAGTTTTCTACCCACCTTACTACCCGTAGTATTTCACCCAGACAATAACCAACGGACGTTTTTTTCTTTTTTTCTCTTAGAAAAGAACACATTTTTCAAAAAATTGTTAAAGCCAACGTTGTCTTTCAAGATAACAAGAATATAAACTGTACCGGTTTCGTGTTTCTCTTCTTTTCTTTCCTTTTTTTTTTGTTTTTGTTTTTTTTTTTTTTTCTACTTTTTTCTCTTTCTCATCTCTGTCTTTCATTTTTCTTACTTTCTGGGGCAGTTTGTTTTTTTTCTTTTTTGTTTTTTTTTTTTTCTCTCTAAAAACGTCACCTCGAAACGCGCAGTAACTTTAGTTTTATATATGGCCATCATTAATTCGGTACGACTCTATTTTCTCTCTCTCTTTTCACTTTTGTCTTTATATATATATATATATATATATATGATATATAATATAATATGTATATATATATATATATATATATACGCGCTTAGTATACGTACGTGTATAATATATTTTTTTGTTTTATTTTAAACCGTGAACGTAGGGTCGTTTTCGTCGAATTTGTTAACCAATGTAATATGGGGACCGTGTAAAAGTAGAAGCTATGTAAAGGACACTTTAAGAAGAACTCCAATAATATTATATTATTCAAGGTGGCATGTTAGGTATCTTGTAGACTTGGCGTTATCTACTCTTGGCTATCTGTACTACCGGACAATCTTTATGGTCTGGTTGTTGCCTCTGGAATTTTTCGTTTGCTCTCGTTGTTGGAGGAGCGAGAGGAAGAGAGCGAGCGCACGATGCGGTGAAACGAAGGGGAAGAATAGAGAGCAGTAAACGAGTGAGCGGAGACACTTCTTGTGAAATGTGCCGCCAGTGCGCCACCACCAGCCTATGCGAATGCGATATTGTGTGCGCCTCCACTCGTTTCGTTTCGTTTCGATTCGCTTCGCTTCGCTGCGATACGAATGCTGGTGGCGGTGGCGGTGCCGGTGCCGGTGCCGGTGCCGGTGCCGGTGCCGGTGCTGGTGCCTTCGCCAGTTGGTCGGACATTTTCATTTGTTTGGTGGCGTTTCGGTTGGCAGCGACGTCGGCACCACCGCCGAGAACGTAGCGTAGGTCGGACGTGCGACGTGGCCGCTTGCCATCCGCTCGATTTCGCACTCCTTTCTATGGTGCGTACCGTACGCACTTTGCAAACGTTTTGAATTTTGATGGACCGCAAACGTTGGCTAAATACTTACGCACTATGCAACTTGTCGAATCGAATAGACCAACATCGACGGTAGTGTGTGCGTATATACCTATATATATATACCTATATATATATGTGTATATTTAGGTTCCATGTTAAATGGTACCTACGTAACTTGAGCCGAGTAAAGTTGCAAGAATACCTCAAATTGCTTCTTGGAAAGTTACAGACGAGGACACCCCCCTCGGAGGTCTAATTTACTGAAAAACTTGCGTTCGCCCCATCCCGAGTGGCTGGAAGGATCGCACCAGCATTAGATCGTCCAATGGACCATCTCATTGAACGGCGTTTTGTCGGCACCCCATACCCCCTGAAAAACAAACAAACAAACAAATAAATAAAAGCTGCGTTCTGCCGAATCACATCTTCGTTTTCATACGAATCGGTATTTTTCATTTCGACATTGGGTGCACGCGAGTTGGTATATACGTCGTATTGCCGTACCTACAACCAATACAGTCGAGCAGACTTGGCAGGCAATGCCATTGTAACGACAGATATTTGACGCCAGCCGTAGGCTGCTAGGTAGACAATCCGCACCGAGTCCGTTCGCCTTTTTCCGCGCGATTATTCGTTGCAGTCGAACCTTTGTGAAAATTGGGAAGAAGCTACGCCTCCTACGCTCATCCACATTCACTTTTAGCCGTCAATTCTCAATTCCGGAACATAGGTAGCTACCCTTCTCCCAGGAAGTGTGTCTTAAATAATCGACAAACTTAAACTTGTACCAAAAATTAAGTATCCGCTGTAGAAGGTTTTCGGTGGGGCCGTGCCCATTTGCTGTAAGTAAGTGTACTCGTCTCATTAGTCGCAACAGTCTCATCGATCTTAGAGTAATTTTATGCAGCCTTATTATCGCGCTGTTTAGGCCTTTATTGTGCTATGCGCCCGTCAATGCCAATGTCTCGCGTAGGTATCCGAGATTTTCCATCGACAAAGCCTCGTACATTGTAGCATAGGCTGCCGCCTGGGTGCACGCCACCAACCGTATTGAATAATAACGATTTGGAACATGAAAACGCCCCATTTGGTCGACGTAGCCAGCCAGCCAGCCAGCCAGCCCAATGTAATTTTAATACTTTCGTGGACCGATAAAGGCGCATTTAAGGCCAGAGTGCGACCAACGAACTGAGGCAACCTGAAGCATTAAATATGCATTCGTCGTCGCTCTTTTCTCGCTCTTTTATTTTATTTTATTTTATTTTATTTTATTTGTTAAAATTCTATTTTAATGAAAACTAATTGCTGCTGCTTCGTCTCCCATTAGCCACCTTTTACCACTACGTTATCTTCGTCTCGAAGGCTGCTCTTGCTCTTAATTGTGTTTCGTTTTTCGCATCTTCCCTCCGCGTCGCTGCGCCAAGACCGTCTGCCCATTCGGTTGCTATCAGATATTATGGTACTGGAGGAGCGACCGCCCTCCCTACTTCCTGATCCTGCCATTTTTCATTGCGCATACCGCAATAACGTCCGCACAGCTCCGTTTTCTCGTCTTCTTCTTTTCAGCCGGTAGGTAACTACTAACTTCGTGTACCTACGTAAATTATTTAACACTCTCGCAACTCTAGCTGTAGGTATGTCTGGCCATACGTTGAATTAGCTGTTCGCTGGCACATTTAGGCGGCGTTGGCTCTTTATACCTATATTTAAGTTTAGTTACTCTTCTTATTTTATTTTTTGTTTCGTACCATCAATACTACGACCGCTACCACCAGCCCTACCCGATCGCCATCTACACGGTTATGAGAGCCAGAATGTGGTTAAACTTTTGCCGCCAAACTGGTTATACTTTCAGCATCGAGTTTTTATTTATTTATTTATTTGCTTCTCTATCGATTTTTTTTTCTTCCTTTTTTTTTTGCTTTTTGTTTGTTTTTACCGTACGTGTGTTATCTACTTTGGCTTCTGTTCTACGAGTATTTGTAAACGTATTTTACGGCTCTTACTGCGGCATCGCGAAAGGGTAATTAGTATAATGTTCAGCGGTGTATACGTATGTAGGTATACACACGTATATGTATATGCGTGTATGTATATGTATGTGGGTACCGATAATCGGCGACGGTCTACTGTTTTTATAATACACCGTGCGATCGATAAATCTCGGCGCGAATTTCACGAAATGTGGAGAAAACGTGACTTTGTCGAACCGCCGAGGACAAAAGGGGAGACGAGCGGCTAAAATGCCACCCATACGAGCGCAGCGAAAGCTGCGGCGTACGTACGCAGACTGCTCCTGAGGAGCCACACCGAACCTATTCGCATAATAAATAATATAATTCGCTGAAATTATGCGAAATTGGAAATTGAGACGCGTATCTGCGGCGCAGCAGAGGCGGCGGCGATCAGAATGCAGCCGTGCTGACTTTCAGTAGCTGGGTAATGGGCGCGGCCAACTGAAACCTCCACCGCTATGGACGCGGTTCGGGTGACTTTGAAACGCGAGATTTCCACGGCCCCTCCTCCCTCGTCGTCCGGCCACGCAAAATGCGTGCCAACGTGCGTACCTCTACCCGAGTCAGCCGTTAAGCTGCGGCCCCGGCTGCGCCCACTGCTCGCCGGTTCGCCGGTTCGCCGGTTCGCCGGTTCGCCGGCCACAATAAACTACGAATGGCGAAGAGAGGAGGAAGGCGACGAGACCGGTCTACGAAATCGAAAACTCGACCGTCCATTGGTGTAAGACTCGCATAGGCTTATCCATTTCAACCAAAAAAGTGGAAATCCTTTTTTGGAGGCGCGCGATCGAGTCGACTTTACCCAACAATGCGGTCCAATAATTTGCAAAGGGGCCGTTTACAATCGGGGGCGGGCAGCGAAAATGGAACGACGGCCGACTAAATGCCAATTTTGTGAACGTGCGGTGCGGCAACCAAAGTTTGGCCACGTTGAGAGGCTAGGCCCGTCGACAGACGAGTGTGCCGACGGAACGTGCGCGTCGATTCGTGGCTGTTCGTATTTACGTGCACCTAAACCGAAGGCCGTCAACCGACCGTGGATACCGCAGCTTGAGAATCCAAATTATTGCTGCGCTGTTACTACCCACCTTCCGTACTCGTTGCGAATAAAATATACAACGGACGTACGGTCCGGGTACACGCAACTGCGTTTATAGGCCGGCCAATGCACGGCAGAGAATGCGATGCGACAGGTCTGGCCGCCAAATTGTGGCCAAACGGTCCGACCTACCACCGCGTTCGCACAAAATATCATTTTTACAACACGCGTATACGAAATGCTATATTTTCGAGCCACGTATGGCCTGATTTAAGCGGCCGGTTTCACATTTTCTGCGACTTTTATCGCTGCTTGGTTTTTTTCTCTTACTCCTTAATTCTTTTTCGCACTCCTCAATTTTTTTTCCACCCCTAACCCGTTCCTCAGTTTCCGGCGCACCATTAAATGTCTGATTTTCGTTCTTTCAAATTAGTTCCCTTTTATTTTTTTTAACTAAAAATTCTCTCGGTCGCTACAGGCATTTGATGCAGCGACCCGCACGTTTTAGTGGCTGCCGACTTGCGTACGCGTACAACATTCGACGCGCTCGTGTCCACAATTAATACCGTACGCCACTCGGTCGAAGCGAGCAATTTACCAACTCGCGCACATGCGAGCACCGCGCTCGTTGAGAAACTGCTCACTTTCCCGCCCAGTTACGTAGTATCAGGCAATTTGAGGCGAATAATTATTGGGGGCACGGGTGGTGTACGGCGGAGTGCGCCAACATTTACGCGTGCAACCCACAGCGTCCTCCCGCAAACCCAGTTCCGAATTTAAATTCTAATTTTTGGTGAGGGATGCGCGGGGTAGGGTCGGTGGAAGCTTGAAAATGCTAGCGTAGGCCGTATGCCTACCGCATTTCAACTTCACGCCCACCAGTAAATTTAGCGGTTTTTGGTGCAACGTTCTCGGCGGTATTTTTCGACGCAGGTTCCAGCAGTCATACATTTTTTACAAGTCAATCTCTCGGAGATAGCGTCTCTTTCGAAGGCTGCTCGCTCGCAAAACGTCATCGCGCAGCGTACCAACACTTTCTTCTTTTTTTTCGCACTCCCTGCCTGGGAGGTTTGAATTTTTGCCCGAAAAACTTGATCTTTTGATTAAAAACATCACATTCGAAATATAATTTGTTTTCTCCTAAAAACAAGGAAACGTTATTCGTAAAACGATTTTATCGCCGTCGCTCGTAAAAATATTTCAAATAGGTAGGCCAAACTTCGGTTTCGTAAAAATTTTACACTACTTAAATTATTTAGATATTACAAATTTACAGACTGTATCGGTATGTTTTCTCGGTTAGGCGGCGCCTTCTTTTCAAACGTTTTATCTGTAAACGATTTTTGCTACTGGAGTTTCGTTTCGATACGCGCCAAGTTTTACAAATTAATCTGCGCAATAAAACGTTTAGCTGCTAATCGATTGCATCGCATGCGGTGGCGATTCTCTAAATCAGTAGGTTGCGTTACGCGGGCAGTTTGCGTTGATTCGCAGGCGTCTTTGCCGCAATGAACTCGGTACAGAAGCATTTTTACTGGCAATTCTGGCCACGCGTTGGATACGCCTACCTGATTTTAAAAACGGAGACGAACCTAATCGCAGGACGGTAGGATCGATGCAGAGCTTGAGAGCCGTTCAACCCATTCAACCTGTTCCCGAGGTGTTTAGGTTTTCAACATGCTCGAGCAGTAGCCTACAAAATGATTTTGGTCCGTCAAAAGACGTTGTTGCCTTCGTTTCTTAGCAGGACTTGAAAAAAAGAAAAAGAAAAAGGAAGGTGTTACGGGAATGGAAGGGTTAAAATATCGAACTTCGAAGACGTTACCCAATACGAAATTTTAAATCGGAAACACAAACAATAGCGGCGGAGGTAGGATGGGTTGTCAAATATGTTTACACATCCGTGTTTTTGATGAATTGTGCACGCGCAAACGTTGGCGTGCAAATCGATGCGTAGGTACCTTCGTAAATTATATTTCGAATGAAAAAAAAGTACGAAAAGCCAATGGTGAGCGCACCTAAGAGCCTGAGTGGGAGTGATAAAAGTAAAGAAAACAGTATTATGGGAGCAGAGCCACCCCGGAAATACGAAAATCAGGGGTTCAACGTCGAGTTTTAACGTTTTTCTGAACGTACTTGAAACAAAAACAACAACCAGTCTCACCTCACCTCACCTACCGCCGTATGATAAAGGCGCAGGGAATCAACAAATTAACATCGAATCTGCCATTCGGATGTCTGTAAAAAGTGTAAACAGGAACTGGATGGTAGAAAGAAATGGGCTTCTGTTTTTCATTTTTCTCAAAAATTGCTGAACTATGTGGCACCAAATTTTTATCAAACTCGCAACCATACGAGTACTAACTTTCGTAAAAATTTAAGCTCGATCACTATCGCGTTTTTCTCGCAATAGCCAAAAAACCTTCGCTTCTGGAATTCTTTGTTCTCCAGTTTTCTCGGAAACTATCGAAGCAATTATAAGTACCGAACTCGTATCAGACTTTTTCCGTATAAAAAATACTTTTTGTGAAAATTTCAGCTTTATTCTTTTCGTAGTTTTCTCAAAACCGTGAACTCGAACTTTTTCCAACAATTTTTCTTTCGCAGTTTTTTCGGAAACTATCGAACTTATAGGAACCAAATTTCTATCAGATTTGTTTCAACATAAGCATAATTTATCGCAAAAATTTTAGGCTGATTCCTTATTTTCTCACAATGTTGAAAAAACCATTAATATACGAAGTTTTCGTTTTCCGGTTTTCTCAGAAATTACTTAACCCGTAGGCATAAAATTTCTTCCCAGCCGGCTCCTATATGAAAGCTATCTATCGTGAAAATTTCAGCTGTATCCGTTTTATAGTTTTTTCAAAATCGTGAACATAAAATTTGGGCGACACATACTCGTACACGCGTACGTATGGAAATGTCAACAATTTAAATAAAATTGTTCGCGTCAACTCTTTATCGAAAATTATTGCACAAAAACCACAAATTTAACAAAAATCCTAAAATATTTCTAAAAAATTAAACCACCTAATTAAATTAAAATAGATTATTAATTTTATTTCTCCCTTTATTGTTAAAATTCATTAAGATGTAGTTGCGAGATTGATAAAAATTTGATGCCTGTTCGTTCAGTACGTTCGGTGAAAACTGGAAACGACAAAATATAGTTGGAGCAAATTTTATATCGATGGTTTAAAAAAAAATACGAATGCGACAGTCAATAGGGCTGAAATTTTCATGAAAATTACTTCGTATAAAGTGTCACGTCTGATGAAGTTCAGTAGTTGCCGAGGAAAGTCGGGAACAACAAATTGCTGGAAAATAGTTTTTCTCAGAATTCTAAGAAAACTACTAAAAAGATTGAGTGGAAATTTTCACGAAAGTTATTCCAAATATAGTCGCGTGTCCGATAAATTTTTGGAGCTTGTTGTTTTAGTAGTTTTTGGGAAAAATGTAAAACAGTTAATGGCTGGAAAATTTGTTTTTCAAAGGATTTATAGAAAACTGCCCAAGGAATAGGCCTGAAACTTTCAGCAAAGATGAAGGTAATAAAGTAGCGAGTAACAGGTTTGACAAAAGTTTAGTGCCTATTGATTGAGTGGTTCTCGAAAAAAGTGTGAATCAAAACAAATTGCTGGAGAAAATGCAAATGGCCTGTGTTGCTTGAAGTATCGATTTCGTATTTACGGCGCATGGGTCGTCGAACGTATATTCTGTTAGCAGAAATTTTGTATTCAAGTCGCTATACGACGCGATGAGTTCCATTCAAGTTCTCGTTTGAAGTATCTTCGTGTAAGGAGAGATGAGAAATGAGATATAAAATGAGATTTGAAAACAGAAGTGAAAAGAGATATTGAGAAAGATAATTCAAGAAAAGTGCGAAGAGAGATGAAAAATGAGATGTAAAAGAGATAGCGGAGTGACGCTGCGTAAGAGTTTTTATCCACTTTACTTGTAAACGGGGCTTTAAAATTCACCTCAAGGAGGGGTTAGGGATAGAGACGATGAAAATTTTCCCTACACGATAAAAGAAAACGAATGAGACCATTTTCCCATTTCGAACTAATTTTTTTCTATACGTAGGTACCTATATTGTACGTAGATGCCTATCGTATGTGTGGCCCGAATTTTTGATTCGCGGTTTTGACAAATTCTACCGAGGGAATAGCGCTAAAATTTTCACGGAAGGTAGTCTTCAGATAGAAACAAATTTGAAAAAAGTGTGATGCCTATTAGTCCAGCAGTTTCCGAAAAAACTCAAAAACAAAAAGTTCCGGAAAAAAGTTGTTTTTCCAAAATTTTGACAGACCTAAAAAAAATATTGAATTGAAATTCTCACCACATATTTTTCATACGTTAATGCAAGTTCGATGGGAGTTTAGTGATTATTCGTTTCGTAGTTTCTCAAAAAACTGAAGAAGAAACAAATTGCTGGGGAAAATTTTCGGCTCGATGTTCTGAGAAAACTACGGAAGCGATAGGACTTAAATTTTCACAAAACGTAATCTTCATATGGGACCAAATGTGAAAGAAATTTGGTGCCAATGGGGCCGAGAAGTTTCTGAGAAAACTGAAGAACAAAAAATTCATGGAAAATAGGTTTTTCCTAGATTTTGAGGAAACTACGAGAGGGATCGGGCTGAAATTTTCACCATAAATTTTCGTTATGTGATTGCGACGCTGAGTTTCGGAGAAAATTGAAAAAGAAAAACTTCTCACAGAAAATTTGGTGTTGGCGGTTTAGAAAAAATAACGAAAGACATAGTACTGTCATTTACACGAAAGGTAGTCTTTATGTAGAACAAGGTTTGATGCCCATTGGGTCGGTAGTTTCCAAGAAAAATGAAAGAAAAATATAACATCGCAGAAGAAAAGCAAGTCGACTGTGGCGCTTGCAGTTTCTTTTTTTTATCTACGGCGCAAAGGGTAGGCTAACGAACGTCTTTTTTGAATTTCGTTAATTTGGATTTTATTTTTCTATTATTTACCCAATTTTCTTCTTTTTCAAACAGGTACTGCAGACGAAAATTATCGATAACTGGCTTTTCTAGCCAAGTATCGCAGCGCTATAGTTTTCTTTTTCTTTATTTATTATTTTTTGCGCCGTTTTTCTCTATAAAATTTTGACTGGCCGGCAGTTAGTTTTATTATCCAGAATCATATAATTTACGCATTTACTCTCGGTGGCAGCTCGAAGACGCGTGATATTTCGATATCATCCGGCGGCGTCATTTGCCAGGTGACAATGGTATTCATTTCGCAATGATTCTATGCGATCTGGGATCACTGCGAAGAAAAATAGCGATGAAAGAAAAATAGGAAATATTTAAAATTCTCGCGATGGGGGAGCAGATTTTTGTGATTGCTCGAGATCTCATGGATAACGTAGACGATGGTAGATTTTCCGTAAAAAGCGTCAGGATCAAGTTTATGTAGGTAGTTGCACGCATTTTAGGCAGTGCCGGATCAAAGACCGCATTCACTTCCGAGCCTGACCATTCACGTGGGAGTGAACGTGCGGCCAACCTTCCGGAGCGTAATGTCCGATGCTCGCAGTTTCCACAAACTAAGAAACTACTCACCGAAATTTCCACGTTATCAGTTTTCTATCTCTTATCGAGTATTTTTTGTTACATTTTGTAGCATGTTCGGAGTCGGAGCAGAGGTGGGGGTAGGCAGACGCCAGACCCGTTCGCTACGCTATATGCCAATACGAACTCGATAATTACCAAGTAAGAAAAACGACAACAGCTTCGATGATTTTTCTCTGTGGTTTTGGTGTTTTTTTGTGTGGCACCGGCGTACCTATTGCCGGTATAGGCGTACGTCTCGCGTCTGACTGGTAGTCGAGGTGAACGCAGTTTAAGGGTTCAAACGTGGAGAGAAAGCCCAAAACGGTGTTTCTGTTCGGTGATCACAAGTCGAACGAATAGATTAGGTAGGTACCCATACCTACGTGTCCAGTTTTCAGGCGATTATAATTCCGATTTGTCGATTCGTTTTGTTTTCCGTTGTCGTTGTCGTTGTCGTTGTCGTTGTCGTTGTCGTGTTTTTTGGTTGTTGAAACGCAACCCAGTCTCGAAAATGTGGCATAAGCGAACGTAAGATATCGCATAAACCGCACATATGCGCACATGGGTAGGTATCTATCTACCTACTCGTATACTCGATTTCTAAACTGAAAATATTGGCTACAGCAAAATTAAGGTTAGCCTACGCCTCGCCACCGCTTTCTTCGTAGGTACCTATCGTACCTATTTGTGCGATTTTCAATTTAATACTTTTCTCTCGCCGAATGCGCACACACACCGCCCAAAATAGCCCATAGCCCGTAGCCCACAAATCGGGCAAACTGAACGGACTGCAGTTGGCCGCCTTTGCAGTTTATTAAGCCTCGTCGAGAGTTTTCGCGAAAATTTCGAATCGAATCGAACAAACCGAAGATCTGCGGCGAGAACTGATGAACCTGCCGAATTTTCGACGTCAGCCCTACAAGCGATCGCTTCTCAACTCGCATTTTTAGCCCTTTTTCGAAACATGGGCGCGCTGCGGCGGCTGCTGACAGCAACCTAAGCACCGCCACGTCGTCCGCGATTACTTTTTACGGCGCGAAAAACGCACCGTTAGAGCGCGGCAAAGTGCGGCGATTAAAACGTGCGCGGGCATTCGCGCGAACTTATACAAAGTAAGTTTACCGCGAGCACACGGTGCGAACGAACGGCATGGCTGTCCACTCGCCAGTTACCAACAGGCGGTGCACACTGCGTCGCTGGTACCCACCCCATTCGTTGTGCCAAGGTCGGTTTTAACGCGGGTGGGGGAGCATTTTGGTTAGCCCTTGCGGGCCAAAAAAAAAAAAAGAAGAAAAAAGTTTGATTGAAAATAAAATAGCCGGTAGGTATTGTTTGTTTGTTTATTTGTTTATTTATTTATTTATTTATTTATTTATTTATTTATTCGTTTATTTGTTTATTTATTTGCGCGACGAGTGAACTACGAATTGCGAGGTGTGATTCTATTTGCCCCTCTCCCAAGAAGAAATGCTAAAAGCGAGGCTGCGTTCTGACGCGCGTGCTGGTTAACTAACTAGGAGCCTGGGAGCGTAATGCGAGGGCCCGAATCAAGTTTACCATTAAGTTTACCGAGCTGGTGTAAGGGGACGCGGCGACGCCGAAATAATTACCTTTTTCGAGTCCGTCCGTCGGCGTCTCACTTCACTTCGACCGCAAAGGTGCGTCGTAACGTAGGCACCCGAGTACAGTAACGAACAGGCTCTCCTTTCAGACCGCATTCGCGCTCCTCGTTCGTCCTCGTCATTACCTACAGGTACCAGAGTATTACGTATTATGGGCCACACAGAGGCGTGCAAAAGCACGCTGAACATTTTAACCGAATAATAATAAATTTAACGTACACGTAAACGGAGATTAGGAGAAAGGTAGGTACAATTTCGCTATTTTCACAGATCGCAGTGCCCGTACGTACCTACTGAGGAAGGGTATACGGCTGCAGAAGGTAAGCAGCACCCAGCCACACGTTACCACACTAATCAGCTACTCGTACCGTGCTTACCGTGGAAAAAGTGAAAAGGGTAGCCACGAACCGGGTGGCTACCCAAAAGTAGGTACCTAACTGCTGCGTAGATAGGCCTGCTGACGTCGGCGGATTGAATTACCTACGTTACTGAAATTAATACCTCCCAGAATGAGCGATAAACGGCCAATTAACGAACAATAATTATCGTCGAGTCGAGTAAATTATCGTAACGGTAAAACGTTTCATCTCAGTTTGGCTCAGTCGACTCGAACGTCGCCTCCTCCCTCCTCATTGCCGAACCGGTTCCGCATTTTATGCCCTAAATTTTATTCATTATTTTATTTCAACGTCTTCGCAAAGCGATCGATTTTTCGTTCCTCCGAATCCCGTCTTCACAATTGCTTCAACTTATCCACGTTGATTCTCTTTTCGTTGCTTTCATTTATTATCGTTTATTGCTATTATTACTATTACTATTATCATTATTATTATCATTATTATTATTATTATTATTATTATTATTATTATTATTATTATTATTATTATTATTATTAATCATCATCATCATCATTATTAGGTACACTCTCCAGAGTGCGCGCGTACATTATTATCGCAAGTTACGAATTAAATTAATTTGGACGAGTCGACGTACGAGTGCAGCCTATAGCGAGGGAGCTTTTTAATTAATTTTCTTCATTTTTTTTTTCATCTTTTCAGTTTTTACTACGTAGGTAGATGTAGGTATAGGTATAACTTATTATACGCGGTCGCCAGTAGATGGAACTATCCTACGTATAACCTATTCGGCTATAAGCATCGACTAAATAAATTATTTTGTCGCGACAACGTGCGGCTAAGTTATCGTAGCCTATACTGTAATAAAATTTCGCCTCTCTTTCCGAAATGATATTTACACGAAATTTGTGGCTTCATTTATGCGCTGCGATGGGATGCAGGTCGAAACTGTCAGGTCGTAAAAAAAACGAATTTGTAGTCGAAGACGGTATTCTTTTTTTCTCTTTTCAACTCGAATAACTTGGGTTTTTTTCGTCGATTACGAAATGCTGCGCTATTTAATCACCACGCGGTTTACTACCTACCGCATTATCCGTGAAAATTTTTCGTATTTTTATTGGTAGCCCGCGGTGGCTAATCTGCAGGCAACGGCCATTACAAAAGTGGTGATAAGTTAATCTCGGAAAGTAGGTACCTACCGGCAGGTACCCGCCCCACCCGGTCTACCGGGCTAAACGCGCAGCTCGCAAAGTGAAAGAAAAGCCAAACAAATGGCGGAGCAAGTGCTACAGTGCTGGCTCGTTGAATCGCCTCCCTCATAGGATCGGTCGCATCCCAGCTGTGGGTATTGCATTAGCCCACTGGCATTTGCATCGGCCACTCGGCAACTCTATGGCCGACAGCAGCCGAGGCGGGTACGTACGACCGTTTGCCCCACAATATGTGCCGCCACTGATGCAGCCGCCCTTCATTCGTTGGTAGGCAGCGTGCGAAATAGACGAACCAACACGCGTTTGACTGCGGGTGCATGGCCAGGTAGCCGGCCGTTGTATCTGCTGGAATCTTCATTCGAGTCAACAGCATCAGTGCCTACCGTGCCTATTGTACCCACAGTCTATTGGTAGCTGGTTGGCTGGTTGGCTGGTTGGCTGGTTGGTGGTTGTTTAGCTATGCCTGTCGCACATTAACGAATATGTGTGTACCTTGCACGTGTACTTGGCTGCCATACGATTATGTAGGTACGTATCTCAGGTACACGTCTGCCTACCAAAATGCTATCGTAACCATGGCTGGCAAGTTTTGTGTAGCGTGTGTAGCAATCGCTACACACGAGAAATTCCCAAGTGGTTTTCGCTACACGTGGAAAATGACTACGGTTATTACACACAATTATTCGAATCAAATTTTCTTCATTCTATGTAAAATTTGCACCAAAAAAGTTTGTTTTTTTTTTCGCTGCACATGGGAAAATGAAAAGTTGCCGGCCCTGTTCGTAACCACTTGGTTGCGAGGGCAACATCGTGGGTCATATTCTTGGTCGTTGTTTTGTGGTATTCACTTAGCGCTAAATGCATTCGGCTGAGTGAATGCGCTCAAGCGACCTCGTCACCGGACGAGTTGCCCCTTAATATTCGTCTGGGTACTCAGTTGAGGGGAACACACGGCTGTGCGGAAATACGTGGGTACCTACTCGTTGTCGGTATCTATTTTACATTTTAATGCGCAACACATTTTTCACATTTTTTATTTTCACTACGGGGTGAAAACGAAAACGAGGAGGGAGGCAGCTGGCACGAATCTCGGTGCAGATTTTGGTGGGAATTTCGATGTGAATTTCGGTGCGAAGGGGGCGAGAAAGAGGGAAAAAAGAAATGTGTCTGTATGAGTAGGTGTGTGGTAGCCCAACACCATTTCTCTCTCTCGATGGTGGTCTATGCGTCCGCTTTCGCAACCCATAAGTGTAATTAATAAGTAGATTTTCTATTGAAAATCTATTAATTTATTAATCTTGGCGTCATGGAACGATCCGAGGGTAGGGGTTGGGTACGTTTTTCGTTTCATATCTCGAGGAAGATTTTGACATCAAAACTCAAATTTACGTACCTACATAATTATATACGCGTATATATTGCCGTCGAAACTAGAATTGGAAAATGCGTTGGGCGGTTCTTGTTCTGACCAGTGTAAGAATGTCAAAACCGAGATCGACTGCCACCAAATTTGTGGTCGGTCTTACCTTACTACACCATTTTATGTTCTTTCAGCTGATCCTTACTGAGGATTACTTGACCCCATACTCCCCCACCAAAAAAAAAAAAAAAAAAAAAAAAAAAAAGCCGTAAATATATTAAATATAGGGGTAGCTTCTTTTTTTTTTTTATGTTTCTATAAGAAAAATACTGGTACACTGGGTAAGTGGGTAACTGATTTTGACTAGGCACTGTTAATTTGAACAAAAAATTAATTTTTTTATTTTAACCAGTCAGGATTAGAACTGCCCAACGCATTTTCCAATTCCAGTACTAAGTGGGTCAAACAGTCATTTTCCAATTCTAGTATAAATCTGTAGGTTGCCAGTTTGATTTCACACGCCAGCAACCTATATGATGGTATATTGCCGTATTTGTTTTTGTTTAGAGTACTGAAATTTTAAATTTTGGATCAATAGCTGCGAAATTCAGAATAACTATTCGTTAGAATGTATTATAAGTTGCTATAAATTTTGGTGTGGATCGGCCGAACGGTGCCTTCGGTGATAATGTTTTTGTTTTTATTTTGGTTATATAATGCTCAAATATTATGTTGGATTAATCGGAACGTAATTTGGAAAAAATATTTATTTCGACTATTCTAAGATGTTACTGATTTTGGCGCGGATTGGCCAAACGGTACTCACGGTGCAGCTATTTCGGACATTATTTTGGCTATAAATTGCTTGATTTTGAACCAATACAGTAGGTAACTGAAAAATTTGCAGAAAATATCGCAACAGTAATTCATTGCCGTATTGTAGCAACCGTGGTGCGGATCGGTCTGTAGGTATTTCCAAATAATTTATTTTTGTTTAGGTTTTGAAAGGGTTAATTGTTTTTAATTGCGTGGTATTGCGACAACAGTTGTAAAATTTGATACGTCAATCGCAATTTTATTATTACCTATCTATTAATAACTTTTTAGCGACTAATTTTACATAATTTTCGAATACCTACGTACTTTTTCGAACGGAGCTGCTGCTGCGTTCGGTGGCTATTGGAATGTGTACCACATTCGATGTTTCAGTCCACCCTGGCAGGTACTGAGACGCTTTTTTTTACAATTAACAAGAGCCTTTTTAAAATTACGCGTTAGAATTTTCGAAGCATTATTAGTCGAGCAGATAAATATATATCACCTATTGATAGGATTTGACGTTTCCTTTTGCAGACGAAGGATGCCTAAAATACGCGGTGCGATGGCTTTTTCGAAAGCTGCGGAGGTCTCGAGTGGACGAATAGTATTCGTTTTACGCTTAAAAGCTTCGAAAGGTTGAGCGCTCGTAGAGTTTGACTCACAAACTGAACGACACCTGTCCAACCCCGATTATGGCCAAAAGGTAAAAATCTGTAACACGCGAGTACGAAACCCTCGCTAGGCTATGAACGTTTCCACGTTAAAAACAAATTCGAAACTTAACAACTACCTACCTGCAGAGGAGACAAACGAATGAGACGTCAACTTTTCGATTGAGATGACAAATATTTAGCTTGGCGTTCGCACGCGTGGTTATCTACGCTCGTGTAGACTATATTCGAACTCGTCCCTTCGTCGAAGGCCCAATCACACTCACCCTCGATGACGTATTAAATTTCGAGGCGAAAAGAACGAATTAATATGTGAACGGGGCGAGAAATAAGGACTCCCCTTTTCCACATTCGGTTTAACATCGTTTCCTCCTCGCCCGCCTCCCCTCAGCAAGTTGTTTTATGGCGTTGTTTTAATTTGGCAAAAAAGTTTGCCTTTTTCTTCCGCAACATAAAATTGTCTGCGTAATAAACGTAATACGCAAACGCACTGACATTTAAGGACAAATTGCGCGTGATATCTTATCTAATTGCAATATATAGGCCTAACTCGTCGTAGCCTATGCCACCGTCTGCTGCATGTTTTCCGTCACCATAAGAGAAGCGAGCGCGAGCGCGAGAGAGAGAGAGAGAGAGAGAGAGGAGAAAAAGTAACTTGTAAGCCGAAATTGTGCAGAAGAATAGACGGAAGATTGCATGGAGAGGAGAGTGACGGAGACGGCGGGCTCGAGTGCGAAACGTTACTTCGTCACCCTCAATTTCGGAAAATATTTCCAGTTCGTTACTCCCTGCGAAGGATGAAGGCAGCCCGTTGCCGTTAAAAACTGTTTGGACCATTCTTTCGATGGCAATAAATAAAAATGTTTTTGAATTAATTCGATGAGAAGATAATGCGCTGGATAAGTGCTGCCGTTATGCCCAGTGGAGAGATAGAAAAAAAAACTTGACTATAATTTAATGCCGAAATAACGAAAGGATACCTAATAAAAAAATAAGGATATAGGCTACGGCAGACGCTGATTTAAGCTCTGTTTGATTGAACTATGCCAACTTACACCCACCTGCGCGATGGAGGCTATTCCGCAAATATTTTCGTACAACTTGACGCGAGGTCCCTTAATATTCTTACATTCGTACAGAATAGTCCTACCGGTGTAGACTGATGCAAGTTGCCGATGTTCTATACAAACGGTGCTTCAGCCCCTGATATGGTCTCTTCATTGATCTTCTGTCCCGAGCTGGTTCAAAGGTTGTAGGTGCTAACTTTAGAAGTCTTTGAAATAATGGAAAAAATTTAAAAAAAAAACTGTAGCGCAGCAAGCCTCGCCAAAAAAATTAGGTTTTCGAGAAAAATAATTACGAATTTTGATGGTCACATTAATTGTCTGTAAGTTTATACGCGTTAATGGTACGTTATAATTGTACGAAATTTGTTAGCTGCCGACAAAATATTAGACAATGTGAAATTTTCAAGCATTATTTTTTCAAATGAAAAATTAATTAATATGATAAAGTATGGTACATCATCGTATATAATTTAAAATAAAACCAATGAAACATAATAAAGCTATGAAATAGAAAAAAAAAAGAAAACACGAGCTGGTGGTTAATTTTTGTAAAAAGAAAAGTTCATGCAAATTAGAAAAAAAAGAGGAAAAGAATCTTTATCCGAAGTACCATCCGGCCGATCGCCACCAAAATTGGTATCATGCTACGATAAATTATAACGAATATTTATATCAAATTTCGTACATATGGTTCCAAAATTCCGTATTTTATGACCAATATAAAAAAAAAACTCTTGCGTAGCAAGCTTGGCATGAAAAAGTATATTATCTTTGTTTAAAAATCACCTATATCACCAACATTCTTCTAATAAAGTAATATATTAAATATTTATATATTTTGTAAAAAATTACCAATCTCCCACAAATACGATGCATACCATAAAGTTTAATGATTAAGTATCATGTTTTCAAAATATTTTACGAATGTGTCAAAAATTATTATTTTTTTTTTTAAATGAAAAATTATTCCAAGTTCTAACGAGCACCAGTTTAGGAAATAATTCGACTCTCTTTCCTGCAATAATGAGAATTGTAGATTATATAAAGAAAAAAATAAAAAATAAAACAATGAGAAAAAAAAACCCACGTTGCAAAGCGAAGTATAGGGCAGTTGTCTACGTGTTGGTTACGAAATTATTAGCGGAGATTTTAGTGTCCGTGTTCGAATCTAGTGAACGAAAGAGGGTTGGGGTGGGCGAAAATTGGTGGTTTCTACGTCAAAACGAGTGTTTTTCTCGATAAAGCTTAGAAAATGAATTTTTCAGGACCATTATCAAAAGGATAAAAGTGGAAAAATCATACTAAATAGCTAATAAGGTGGAAAAAAATTGACCAATCTAAACCAAAATTGATAAGACTGGATTTTGTATGAGAGGTACTATTTGTACCAAATTTCGTGACTATTGAAAGAGAATTACAACTTTTATTGAGATAACATGAAAAATTAGTATCTTCAACAGTCCCAGGGAATGAACCATAATTCAAATAGAAACAGAATTCAGAAGCATGTCAGATATACTTCAAATCAATACCTGCTCCAAATTTTGTGACTATAGTTTAGAAATCACTCCTTTTAGAGCCATTAATTTTCCAAAAATGCTACAAAATCGCCCCTATCAGACGTAAGGTAAAGCCAATCCCCACAAAAATTATAATATGTACTGTCCATGACCTGACTCACATACGTATACTAAACTTCAGGCCTATCAATTGAAAATTGCGACCTGTACGCTGTCCAATACAAAATGCATATAAACTGACCTACGGGACGGACTATACTCCCGACTCGGACCAAAAACAATATGGTGCTTCCTCGAGTGAATTCGAATATGTGTTTTAAATTTCGAAACCATCCGATCAAAATTACGCTTGGAAATAGACTCGATGCAAGAGGGGGGACCAAAAAACATTTTTTCAAAAATAATGCCGAAATGCTTAGAAAATTATGAAACGAAGAACGTACCCACTCCTACCTTCGGGTCCGAATACTCAGACATTTTTAATAAGTAGATTTTTTACAAAAATCTACTTAAAAATAGCAGCACCGGAAGTACCATCTGGTCGATCCGCGCCAAAATTGGGAGCTTCTTACAACGAATTAAAATTAATATTTATTCCAAATTTCGTGGCTATTAGTGCAAAACTACGAATTTTATAGCCAAAATAAAAACAAAACTGATGGTACGGGAAGTACCGTCTGGCTGATCCAAACTAAAATCAATAGGCCTAGTCTTTGGCTTGGTACAAGTGTTCGTACCAAATTTCGTGATTATTGAACAAAAATTGCGACCTGTACCGTGGGAATAAAAAATGGACTTATCTCTCTCTCTATATATATATATATATATACATTTGAGTTATTGGTGCCAAAATTTTCCAGTGGTCATTAAACAAAAAAAGTACACACCCCCTGCCCTGGGCGCTAACACCGCACCAAGCGTAATGAGTAGATTTTCTAAAGAACCTACTTAAAAACACACATGAGTGCCACCATAGCTATACTCACGAAAAATTGTGACATATAAACCCGAAAATGTCTAAAAAATAGTCTACTCAAACGGAAAATTTTCCATTAATTTGGATTTTTTAATTCCTCTATTTTTAAACTGCTAAAGAAGATAGATATACAATAAATATATAGACATTAGAATTACGCATATTTTCTCCTCATTTTAATGATACCAACCTCAGCACGTTAATTTAGATAGCGGCTGAGGAATCATTGAGTGAAAGATGACGACATGTTTCTATATTCCATAAATGACAAATTTTCCTTCAATTTTTTTTTTTTCTTTCTCGATGTTTTCATTTTTTTTCATTTGTGCTCTCCGTAGGTATGCTTCATGACACTCGGGCTATATTTAGGTCAGCTCATTCGGTATCTCGCATTCATTCGATCCTCACCGATCTTGTACGCGCAAAGTTTTCTGCGTAGGTATATTATTTTGTGCAATGCACGTAGACCAGTGGTTCCCAACTGGCAATCTTTGAGGGTGTTTCCAAATGGTTTACGTGTCAAATTGGGCAGAGACTGAAGCTAGATGTATATTATTACAGTATCTATGGATACCTACAAGCTTATTTACACAGTTGAACGATGTTCGATGATCCGTGGGGGGAGGTTGAAAATTTACAAAAGTTATTCTCGGCTTCGGTTTAGTTTGAAATCACTGATATAGGCACATAAGCACTGTTTGATAGGACTACGCTAACCTACGAGAACCAACGGCGAGAGGGCGGTTCCATAAATATAGGAATATTGTACGACTTTGTGCCAAGTGTCACTCGAATATTTGTGGAATTACATTCAACTTCAACTCGGCCATTTTAATCGGAATGGTCAATAATTTGCTCTTCATTAGCTGTAAGTTTTCATCAGTAGGTAGCCTATCTCATTGTTTATTGCATAGACTGTCCAAGGGATTCTCGAGACTCTCTGTTCAAATATTCGTAACTATTATTCGGTAAAACCTGGTTGATGGGTACGTTTTTCTAGCGACCGTTGTGAACAAACATGTAATGTGAGAAAACGTAATAGACGGGAAATGCAAAAAAGTTCAAAATTTGAGAAAACAAATCGAATACCATTTTTGTGAAATGTTTAAAATGAAAAAGTTTGAAGGCGATAAAAACTTTGATATTAATTTGTAATTAGGTCTGTTCGAATAGTGCGGAGAACTCTCGATACTTTGCAAAAACTGGAGCTAAATTTGGAAATGTCCGGACTTGATTTTCCGAAAAAACCTGACCAGACATGTCTGAAAAAAACGTATTATGTGGAAAATTTTTTTATCCAGAAATATATTATTCGGTAACTTTTACGCAGGTTTGGCATTCCAAAATAAGGAACCAAGACAAAACAGTGTCTCATATAGGAAAATGTATTATGAACGATGTGGTATCCCAAGGAGGGTGGCTGCATCCAAAAAGAAAACCGTTTTTACCTACCATATTTTCACAACCTTTTCAATGTTCCAAAAATCAAAATTTCAAACTAGCAAAAATAAAAAGTTTGTTAATCCAGATTTCCGGAATTCGGAGAGTACCCTTCAGTTTGGACCTACGAATCAACATAATCACTGCCTTATACAAGTTACCTATATTTATACTACCTCATTCTGGGTTCATTCCTCACCTAAGATCAACGATTATTCACCTTGCTCGGTGAGTCAACCCATAAGAGAGTTTCGACACATTTGGAAAAAGAAAAATCATACTTTCAAAAGAACAATCCATAATTTAATATTAATCCAATTCAAGTCACATACAATGCTCACCTCTATACTGGTTATTATTCTTATCCAAAATATGAAAAAAGTTGTTATTTATGATAAACGACATTGGTTTAATACAAATTCACAAATCCATGAAGATTTTTGGCCCAATGAATCAAAAAATCAACTGACAATGATTAATCCTTCACTGAGGAATTGGAACTGCCTGGAATCTTCCTCAAACACTGATGTTGATTTTTTTTCTTCAAATTATTGGTGGTTAAATATTGAACGCTCAAGTTGTGATTTGGATTATCCTAGATACGACAAACGCAAGTTTTTTGAATATAAGATTTTGAATTTCGGTTCAAAAATAAACTAATGGCTTTTAAATTCTGGTTTGTGACTTTGTTAGAATTTATTCCCCAAAAATAAACTTTTAATTTTGATTTTAATTTTCTTTGGAACTTTTTTTTTTTTTAAATTTTAAAATTATTGAAATTTTTGATCTTTTTTTCAAAAAACAGGAAGAAGTCCTTGAAAAACAGTAAATTCTAAAAAGGTTATCAGAACATTTTAGTTTACCTTAAAAATATCAATTTCAAAAACATTTCTCAAAAAACTTTGATAATGATTCCAAAATAGCCAATTAGACCATGGCCTAAATAACAATTGCACTTTACAGGAATACGTTAAAAACAGTAGTCGTTTTGGGTGTAAATTTAACAAACCAAGTAAAAAAGGTTACTACTCGACTCGATTGTAAGCACAGAAGTAAAAGATTTGTTGGCCAATCAGTAACTTTTATAACGGTGGCTAATCTCAAAGTGAACCGCAATAGAATCAGTGCTTCATTGGACAACAGTCTATTTTCTAAAAAAAAAAAGTAAAAGTAATTTGTAGGGACAATACTCGTATGAGGTATAGGGGCTCATACCCAGTCGCTGCCAAAAGACTGGCATATTTCGTCTCCATGATGCTAAACCAGTACCTACATGTACGTTTGCATGTTCATACCTGTACATACCTACAGGTAAGATACATTATATGGGCCGTGACAAATTACCTGATAAGGATCTCGGTGATGTCACAGACTGGCAACAAACACATTGCATCATTTCTTATCGCCTTATAGAGACGGGAAACAATGTAAACTACGACATAATACCATACATATAGTATGTGCGTATGTGTGTCTGTTTGCATGTGCCAAATCCAGTATATAAGCTCAGAAAACCGGCTACAAAATCACCAGTTTTCGCCTTGGATTTGGCTCTCCCATATTTAAACGTATTAGGTGGCAGAACATGCAATGCTGTAGATTACCTTCTACGTGTGAATATCTCCTTCACAACAAGGTATTCCACATAAGTACATGTTTTTGCAATTTTTATGCAAAGCAACTTTTCTTTAATTTAGCCTTAATCCGTTATATTTGAAAAAGATGAAAATAATCATAAATTATTCGAGAGGAAATAAGCCTCTCATTTCTTTCTAGTAGAAGGAGTGAGACGGTCAACTAAAATCCATATTGGTGAACAAATATGAAAAATCACACTAGAGATGACGCTACTTTGCAATAATATTGGTTTTTGACAACGTTTAAAAACAGAAATGCCATCTAGGTTCGAAGTTTTCCCAATTAGGTCAAAGTAAAAAAAGTCATACCCGATGGGTTTATCCAAATGAAATTACTGGATTGAAAAAAGATCGGGTTCAAAATTAATTTTGAGTACATTTTTGGATGGAAATTTTGGTTAGATTTCAGTGTGCGAATAAAGAAATGGAAAGAAAAGTGTGTGGTGCAAAAGTTTTGAAATTTTCTGCTTTTTCAGAGGCCATATTTATGCCAACGAATTAACTAGCGGGGTTTTACCGAATTTTGATGAAACCACTCGATTCTTGGGCAGAATTTCAGTGACGCGGTTCAGTATACGGACTTTTACGCGGTATCCTCGGCTGTGCGTATTCCCAGGATTATCCTGTTCCTGCGTGTGACGATTTCACGCACATTAGCGCGCATGAAACCGACTGAGCGTGAGGTACAATAATATTCTGCGTATTTGGCTACGTACGTGTGACGTCGTTTTACTCGTACTAATAATGTGTGTGTGCCTCGGTTTCAACCTTTTAGGGGTGCGTGCAGATAAGGTGAGTTAGCCGAACACGGCAACCGCCTTTTTCCGATCGTTGTAATTTTTAAAATTAAAATTTTTCAACATAAACCGCAGCTCGCCGATGTAGCCGAAATTTCGGTTGGTGGTATTCATTCCTCGTAATCACGAAGATTCATCGACTACTTACTTATACCGCACATGCGGAGCCGATGCGATTGTTTTCAGCAGGTCATCAAACCTGCTATTTACTCGACTCGAGTTTTGATTGCCGCGTTCGTCGCTGAAAATTAAATTGCTGTTTCACCACTGACATTGTATTCTCGAGCGTCGATTTCAGCTCCGGCCTCGGAGTCGTTACTTTAGCGGCCCAAATTCGGCATTCGTTTGGCTTCTGTTTTAATTTAGAACGTGCGATCTTATCTTTCAACAGCGATTTTCGAGAACTCCACCCCGAGTTATTAGTCATAAGCGAGTAAATGGAGCTGGCTAAAAATTAACGACGCATAAAGGAATTTATGAAAATATATTCGAGTCGCTGATAAAAGTTGCGGAGCAATAAAAATGGAAAACTAGTTTCCCAACACACGGTAGGTAGGTAGGCATCTTTTATTTCACGAATAACGAATAATTTCATAATACACTACGTATCTGAATTATAACGACGTGCCATCCAATTTCCAATAGGCAGGTACAAATTTTCTTTATCAGAATTTTATTTCCTCTACACCTATTTTTTTAATTCGATCATTTAAATACATTATAAAATCGCTAAAAAAAAACCTGCAAAAAATGTATCCGTGTCTACGTCAGTAGGCCATATAGAAGCCACAAAAGTAATACCTTTATCTCCGAAATTCCGCTGGGTAAATCATTACGTAAGATTTATTGTGGTATCTCAAAGGGGGTGTTTCAATTTATAAGAAATTCACCTCCAATAGTACCAATATCCTCTACAACTGGCTTCAAATTTTAACCAAAAATTAAAAAGGAGAAAAATATTAATTTTTGACGTGTCCAGATAAGCCAGGTGTCCAGATCTCGGATGAGAACTCCCACAATTAAACCTACCAACCATCATTCTCACAATCAATATTAAAATTATATTTATAGTACCTCATTCAGCGATTCAATCTCACTACATGTCAACCCACACTCATTTTACCTCATGACTCAATCCATGATATTGTGTAATTTAGTAAATTGCAAAAAGAAACATCACGCGGTTACAGACGATTATTTTAATTTCCAAAATATTTAACACGTCAATGCTTTCCTTTCTAAACCACGTAAAATTAACGATCAGCGATATACCAAATTATTTTATTTATCATTGTCACCGGAAGAAGGTTGTACACGTATCTGCAAAACAGGCACCTACAGAAATCCAGAATTCTCCACGATGAGTTTCTTTCTCGGGAACTGATAAGTTTCGGCAACACCAAATTTATTAATCCAGCTTTTTTCAGGAGCCTCAAATTTTGATGCTGGGTTCTGATCCGTCACAGTTTAAACTCCAGAAACAACGATTATGTTGGAATATTTGGGTTTTATTATTTTGGTCCGAAAAATTACCGAAAAAGGCTGTACAATTGCCATTTCTTCGAGAAATAATTTTTATTCCAAAATCTTTAAATAATTAAAACTTTTCCACACTTTAGGAAAACTTTTAAGTATTTCCAATATTTATATAAATTATTCGCAACTTAATAACCTCTTCTTGTTTAGAAATAAACAAGTCATTAATAGTGTCGTTAATCGCGGTGTACATCCAAAAAACATTTTAATTATTCAAAAAACACCAAAATGTTCGCGAGTTGAATAGTGGACTGCTTCACACCGTTATTATTGTAGTACTTCAAATGAAAACCAAATATAGCTGTGGCCCCACTGACTTTTCACTATTTTAAATAGAATACTTTATAACAGAATTTTACAAGCTGTGTGACTTTACCAGCCAACAGTAGAAAAGTGAGAAAAGAGCTTGTGTTCATCAGATTATAAAGAAAAAAATGTCACCTATCATAGGTCTCAGAAATTCGATTGGTCTCTACCACTGTAACTAGGGGACGGGATTTTGCAATTTCCTCTCAGAGAGAGTAACCAACAAAAAACCATAAGTTAAAAAAAGATGGACATATTCAGAGAGAAGCTTCTCAAACAAACTTTTATTTCTTCTCTCTTTCCATCAATATTTTTCTCTCATTTTAAAAAAAGACCAGATCAGAAATTTTATAATGATTGGAGAGAGATGAAAAATATTGGAGGAATTTATTTTTGTCCGTCTATATTAGTCAGAATCATCGAGAAAACCGATTTCTTTGTTAAATTTGACTTATTTTTTACCTGAAAAGGTCTCAAATTCATCCGATATACTACAAAAATCTTTTCTATTTTTAATTTTACAGTTTTGAAACATATTATCTGCGAATTTGAGAACCTTTCAAGGTATAATTTCACAAATGAAGAATTATCTTGGGATTATTCTTTAAAAAGATTTAAAAATTTTTGTTTTTATAGGGGAAGTAAAAAGTTTCAAAATTTTTGTGGTGAGAGGATTTAGTTACCACATTATTCGTCTCTTTAGTGGCCTAAAAACTTGGAATTTATTGTAGTTACAAGGTTTTCAATTGGTGAGAATTCTATTTGAAATAATACAGTTTCTAGTCTCACATTTCATTTGACTCTTAGTTTTGACACTGACTTATCAAATACCGATGGTACCTATCCATCTACACAATGCGAGAAATCGGGCTTTACGAAGTTGGGCTTTCAAGACCTTCATTTATGCGCTTTCAACGTCGTACGCCCCTTGCGTTTTTTCTTTATAGGCTATTCTTATATTTAGCTCGACTTGTTTGAAAATTTTCTGATTCGACTTTCGACTTCTCTTCTCCGTTCACCTTGTAAGAATTTACCTTTTCATATTCCTAAGCAAACAATCATCGAAACAAATCTCGACCGCAGCCTCTTTTTTCAAAAGGTTTTTCCACCCTCTTTGCTCCCGCATAATTTATACTTATTGGAACTAAAAATGCAGTCAATGTAAGCCTATCAGTTTTCCTTACAATACAATCATACAATGTCATGTTTTGTTTACAAGTCAAACTGACGAATTATCTACCTACCGGCGATAAATTTACCTGTAGTCTACCTATACGTTAATAAGAAAAAGAATAAGCAGAATTAGCAGAATAAGCAGAATAAGCGGAATAAGCGGAAGAAGACGAGTAAGAATAAGAAAAATAAGAAGAAAAAGAAAATTAACCTTGCCGCTGTAGCGCTCAACATTTTCGCTGGCAGTGGGGCCACGTAGGTATGGGCAATAGAATCTGCTATTTTCACCGACAATCTGTAAACCTACTAGCCTAAGACTTGAATCGCTGTTCGGGCCTACGTTTGGCAGTGTTGGGCGTTCACTCGAACGCACACTTTAAGGACCGTCGCGTCGCTCGACGGGAAAGGCGGCACCGGAAGCTATAGCTACCCGGATACCGGATACGGTACGTACCCTGCATCTTGCCAACACCAACCTACGCGAGGTGACGCGACGTGACGCGCAATGACCAACGGTGCGGCGCATCGTGCAGTGGCCGGCCAGTCACTTTGATCCGAGCGCAAGTCGCCCATTTCCGTGCATCCTGCATTCTCGAATTGAGGGTCAACTCGGGTGTAACCGCCACTGTTGACACCTGTGCCCAACTCGGTCGGCCTGACCCGGCGCCAACTTTTGCCAAGGCTGATTGTAGGTACACTGCGCGTAACCCACCTACCGCCCACTCACCCGCGCACCCGACGGTGGTGTGCGCATAACCCTTTGCTAGACTGGCGCAGCGATGGCTGCGACGAGGCAGCCACCGAACTATTAGGGCCGGTTTCCGCGGTCGGTGGGTGGACCCCTCCACTGCCTGCGCCTACCTACCGACCGCCTGCCCACAGACGTCTATGGCCTACCCGGTGTACTCAGGTGGCCGAATACGCGCACGACGTAGCCGACGCCCAAGTGCGGGTCCCCCGCAGCTGCGTCCCCAGTCGCATCCCTCGTGGCCGGGCCGGGTGGGTACCGCAGATGAAATGCGTGCCGCTACTACGTGCACTGCGTCTGCCCCTTCGAATAAGCCGGCCGTTAGGGCGCTCGTAAAGCCTGCGCTGCGTACAGCGGCTTGGCCTCCACTTTGCTTCGCAACCAACGCCTTACGAAGGAGGCTGCTTTTTATTTTATTTTTTAACAGTTTCACCAAAACTTGCCCATAAACCGTACGTCTTACGCGCAATTTAATACGAGGCTAATCGAGCGGTCAGAAAATGTGCTTACGTAGGCGTACATCGCTATGCTACAGCATTTATATTCGCACCGACAAACTATCCGCACTTCTGTATCAACGTGAATCGTAATATTTGCTCAAAAACCGATGGTAGACTTACAGAAATGACGTAGTTCTTTTCGCTCGTCTCGTTGCCCTGTTGTTGTAGCCATTGTGTAGGTTACCCGTAGGCAACGATTGTCAAGGTGCGATTAGGTATCCGATAATATGGTTGTCGTCGTGTCGCAGTCACTACCTAACCAAAAGACGTTTGACTGCTTGACGCGAAAACGTTTCTATTTCGACGTGTCGAAAATTAAAAAGCGTAGTCGGCTGGCCGGCAGGCTGACTTGCGGGTACGTGTGAAACGAGTCATTTGCATGAAAACGAGACCGAACCTCAAAGAAGACGTACCTACACGTAAGCAGTTACCTGTCTTGTATTGGACGCCGATGTCTCTGTCCGTGTCTACGTGCCCGTGGCCCGTGTCTGTGATGCGTCCACACGACCGTATCCACCGCCCACGTACGTTTATTTCGGCACCCCGAAACAACCGCAAGAAAAGCGGCCATTAACGGTGACGTTTCTCTCTCGCATTCTACACCTAACCACCGGCTGGCAGCAGGTACGCATCGACCTGTGCGTGTAGGCAGGGGTTGGCTACATACGTGTGTACGTAAAACAAAGACAGATCGTTAATTACCTCGTTCGCGTTTCACCTATTGGGTAGCAGTAACCTGTCGTAAAGACATTCGTATTCGTGCTCTCATATTGAGCACCTACGGCGAAAAAAAATAGAAAAAAAGTTAATAACGACAACTCCGGACGAATATAGAGCTGCACTTTTATTTTTCGTTCGTCTAAAGTAAAAGCAGCGAGCGCCTGCAGCCCCTCGCGTTGCATTGCATTGGTACTTAACTCACACCCACCCGATCGTAAAAAAAGTACGCGTTTCCAATTTTGTTTGATTTTTAAAAGCGCCGTTTTCAATCCCAATTCGTGTTCGTTGACAAAAATTAAGAGAATTAATAGAATTGAGGTACCTACGTGGCCGAGAAAAAACGACCGACCTCCTGCTGATAGTTTTTTATCCGCGACGGAGGAGGAAGAGAAGTCGAGAAGATAAAAACCAACTTTATGGGCATCGTCACGGTACCGCTCATCGACCTACCAATTTTGCAGGAAAAATTATATTTGATTTTTTTATAGGCGGCAACTTAGGTTAGGGTAACATTTTGAGAACCGATTTTAATCAACTTTTAAAAATTAACCAAATGGAGAATAGTGTTCCTGTTTTTTTTTTGTTTTTTTTTTGTTTTTTTTTTTTTTTTGTTTTTTTTTTTTGTTTTTTTTTCTTTATCATTCGTAATTCTCTAGTCAAATGATTATTTACAATCGATTTGCGACGATCGTTTTCGGTTTGATGGCTGAGCGAAGGAGTCGGGAGCACGCATCATCTTATTTTCTCTGCAGTTCAGTTTTTCGATCAAATTTTTCACCAAGCTGAGACCCTCGATGAGTGTTCTTGCTTCCTATCCCTAATGATCGTATGCGTCGATTTCTGGTGTAGCGGCTCGAGCAATAATTCGTCGCGTAGTGGGACCGAACTCTTGAAAATGGGCGAAAATAAAACCTCCTTAATCACTGCGACAGGGGTATAGTATGTATAAAATTTGCTGAAGAAAAACAAAAGCCGCAACGGCGAAGAGAAAAGTATAAAAAGTACGCCCCCAAACGGTTCGTTTCTTACACGAATGCAGATACCCGGACTGCTGTGGCGATGGCCGGCTCAGTGTTATGAGAAATATAAAATAAACGTACGTGTATTCGTGCGTGGTTATGCATCAATTTTCGCCAAGAATCGAATGGCGGATACTATACGAGAGAACGTATTGCTCAGAACTTTTGGGGAGAATGAAGAAAACAATTCACTGAAACGTATTTACCGATACCTAATCGGTTAAAATCCCCCACCATTATTCGTTTCTTTTCGGTACGTACCTACGTTCGTTTATGTCGATTCCGGGCTGGATTCGTGAATCCGATTCTGCATTCTGCATTTCTCCGATTCGTATTGTCAAATGCAGTCTCACAGAGAAGTTTGTTCGGAGTCGATTCACGATTCTGATTCGGATGATTCGCTGAATTATGGAATGCACTCGAGGGTAGATTCTGAAAGCGGATTGTGGATTCTCACGATATTTGTTATCAAATTTAGTCCTCCAACTAACAAATATGCACAATTTTAACGTGAATAGCCATGTTTTTTTTAGAATGGCGGTCAATCCAAAATTTGCCTCCACATTTTCGCATTGTATTCGAAAAATCTGTTTGGTGGTACGTACCTACGTTATACGTATTACGTTGTTGCCATTTTCATTGCATAATACGAACATAGATACATAAATGGTGATCTGATCCTGGTGATGGACAGGAGGCAGACGTGAAGGGTTTATGAGGTGTCCTACTGATGGAGGAGTGGACGTGGACAAGAGCATGGGATGAGTGAGGGGCTTGAAGGGCACCGTAGCAAGGGGAACTGACAGGGGTTGTTCGAAAGAGTTTATCAAGTCATAATTATGGACTAGGAAATTTTAGGAGTATGGGATTTGCAAATGTTTTGAGGGTCGTATCTGTGATTCGATGTTTTTTCAAGGAGCGAAGAAAATAGACCGGCTCGCAATGCTCGCTTCGATAAATTTTCCTTATATTTCTTTTACAAAATTGTTCTCAAAAAATGTTTAAAACGTGTGTCCAGAATAATGACGTCTGACACGAACATACAATGATTTCCAAAGTAGATATTTCGCAATATGAGAGGAAATGGTGATTTTCGGAGAATGCATTTTGAATCTACGTGAATCCTCATTGAATCTTCAAAATTAGATTTGAATAAGATTCGAGGATCGATTTGCCTGAAAGAACATGCCTTAAAAAACCATATATGTATATTGTGGATTATATCTGTATAAGGTATCAAGGGGCTCGGACCCCTCGATGACAGTTTCCGCTGAAAGGTCGGTCAATTTAGTGCACTGCATGTTAAACACTATCGCACGAATCACTTATTACAGTACGTACGTGTAATTTATAATTGTCGGACAGTGATCTGAACGTAGGATACACAACGTCACCTACGCACACAGATACACACGCAGCGCGCGCGCGCGCGTGCGTGAGTATGTACGTGTCCCAATTTTAGACTTGTTGCAAAACTTTTTAGTTAGCCTAGAAGTTAGAGGCCCATTATAATAGGCCTGATTTCTGCTAGACTGATTGGGAAAATAATTTTCTCATTTTCAAATAGCCTAAACATGTTTTGACTCATTTTAATAAACCTAAAAGTTTAACGCAAATTGAATGATTTTTTTTTTTTTTTTCATTGCCAAAATTCAAGTTCTGTTTGGAAGGATGACGCCAATTGGGAAATCTTTTATTTAACTTCAGATATGAGATCCTCCTAAAATAAAACATTGGAAAATTAGACTCAAATGGAACAGTTTCAATTTTTTTTTTCTTAATCATGGTCGTGTTCGTGACTTCAGAATAAAGCTTTTTTCTTACACCTCCTTGCCAAGTTAAAACAATTTATTTTGAACTCATTGAAAAATAAAATTTTGCCCATTTTGCATTGATATGTCAAAAAACATCAAAATTTTAGTGGTTTACTAGTCAGTTTTTGAAGAAAAAACAAGTAAAGAGTGCCCTAAATTTTTTCATTTAGAATAAATTTAAATTAAGCGCATCAAAAATGTAACTAACAATGTATTAGACTGCTTATAAAATGTGAAAAGTGTAAAATTGCCTTTTTCTAAACCTTTTGGGGTCAAACAGTGGGTTAAAGGAGAGAATGAACGTCGAATTCAAACTCAGCGCCGCAAAACACATATTCATCTGGAATATATTGTATTACACAATAAAGTAATGAAAGTCAAAATTGATCCTTTTTTGAGACATTGAAAGTCGAAGAATGGGTCGAATGTAAAAATTAACGCCAAATCCGGGCTGAGCGCCTCAAAAAATTTGACTTGCAATAGAAGCGTTGTTAAAAGCTGTTTGCAAGTGAAAATGAAAGAGATACCACCTTAATTTTATAAAATTTATAGAGAGAAGAAGTGAGGAATCAATTCATCTTCTTTTACTTATTTTCGTTCGTTTTTGTACTGCTAAAAATATTTAAGTGCTGGATTGGCTTCAGATTTCGACAATAAATTAAAACCTTCCTTAAAATATTACAAATAAATCGTGTAAATTTCATCTTGATCTGCCAAGCACTTCAAAAGTTATGGACGAACACACATAATTACTTCGAGTTTTATTAATTAGATAGACAGATAGAGAGATGGACAGAAAGATAGACAGATGGATATATACAGAATGATTCATACTTCGACGCACCGTAGGAAAAGATCGTTAGGTGTATTGAAATTTGAATAATTTATAAACTTATCGAGAGCTATTCAAATTTTATTCACATTTCTTTGCACCCTCTTAATAGTTTTGTTCAAACAAATTAGGGCCTATTTTAATAAAGATCTATATGAGATGGTTCAGCTTTTCTGTGATTATGAAAGCTTCAGTCAATAATGTTCAGGCAAATTTTAATGATTGACTTAGTTGTGTTCATGCTGAAAGAAGTCTATCGAAAATTTAATATTTTAGATAATGGTAATTGCATTTTCTTGTGTTTTTCCATTTCTTATAAGTCTTTTATCTTATTACGCTTAGCGAAATTTTTTTTTTCAATCAAGTTGTAGACTACGATACTGTTTGTTTATTTTAGAAAACTTTTAATTTTGCAAATAGAGGATCTTTATTAAAATATACCTTTTGTTTGAATATACCTATCAAGATGGTGCAATGAATTGTAAATCGCTCTAAATAAGTGAATAAGTGATTCATATTTCGACCCAAGAAATGTTATTTTCATATGGTGCGTTAAATTTTAAGTCACTCTGTATGAATACGCAGATGCGTGATTTTCTGATTTTTGTGTCGAAAGACTAAAATACACGATGTTTCATGAAATGAAAAAATATCGTGGTCCCAGCTCCAACTTTGCTAACTGACACCTCATACGATTTTAAATAGCAGAACCGAAGTGATATATTTTGAAAATACAGTACAAAAATGTAGCGCAGCAAGCTACGTTATAAAAGCAAGTTTTCAAAACTTATCAATCTTTTTTTTCCCAGAACAAAAAATAAAACAATATTTTCCAATTATAAAAGAAATTTTTCATCCAACTCCATCCAACCATTTTATAGAAATTTCTCATCAAAAGTCTGCTATTGAACCTGCTAAAAATAATTCACACGCACTCGTGCCTCTTCAGACGGTTAAATTTCTGATTATAAAAATAAATTTGAGACTTTTACCACACTTACGTAAATTACTTCTGTCCTACGAAAAATTGCTCCAGCTCCCAACCGATTTTCATAGAAATCTACGACGGTGTACAATATACTCTTAGAATTTCCCATGTGGTACTCTTCAACTCGACCGAATCATAATTACGTCTTAACCTCCATTGGCTAAACTTTCGTCTACCCCGTGGCTAAACGCCTTGATCGATTTTCATCAAATGCCATACCAATTACCAGTTCTCATTAGGTTCAGAACCAACTACAAAAAAAAAAAATTTTACGAAAGAAAGTTTCAGAGGCCACCTGCATAATTCTGCATGTCGGCTGGAGAAATGATAGAACCTCCTCCTCATAATACAAGCTGCTGGTAAAATTGACCCGCTGTTGTAATTGCTTCGCGCGGCATCTGAAAAAATAGCAGGTTTTCAGAAAGGAAACCTGCTGAAAAAAATGTACTTTGGTCCTTTGCACCTGGGGAAGTTAACTTACGTCAGTTTGAAAATACTCAACAACAGTCGACCAAAATATCGTAAAACAAGAAGCAGTTAGAAATAGAGAAAAAAGGAAAACTTATACACGAAACAGCTAAAATTTTTGATTGTCTGCGTTAACCTCACCATGGAGAAAGAAAACGCTGTATCCGAGAATAGTCGATTCTTATCGGTGGTTTCATTTCGAATTATCTCTATAACTTAGGTAGTTTGTATAATAAAAAACAAAAAAACACGAATTATAACGGTTACTTCGAACATTAGATTCACAAATAATTCCTCTTTGGCAGGCTGGTGATAGTAACAAATGTCATGTCTCGCGTCAAAGCAGGTGCAAACATCTTCTTAGGAAATGTCATCCGATGCATTTCTACAAACTGGCAAGTTTCACAGCTGTTTAAATAAAAAGAAATCCTACAAATTTCATACTTGGTTCTCTGCCTCCAATGTTCCGCAGTTTAGGATCTCATAAATTAGCAGCTAATATGAAATTTGCATACTCGATAATTAATTATGTAAACTTTTTTTCTTATTTCCAGCGACAACGAAAAACGAGAAGAAACAAAAAATTCGTGCGAAACGCTGGCACATTGAGAACAGGAAAAAATTAACATTTAGCAGTTGTATCCATACTTACGTATTCATTTTTTCCAGAAACTTGGACACCTTCGGAATTTGTTTTTGTTTCCGTATTATTGTCAACCGCGTATAACTGCTCGGGCGACGCATCCCCCGATCCCCAGGCTATTTCAAAATAAATTTTCAGGTTCAACATTTTTCAAAAGACATCTTTCCTATTTTTATTACCGCAGATAGTACGTATAGTCTATTCGTTTTTTTTTTTTTTTTTTGTTTTTTTTTTTTACAGTTTTTTTGTTATCGTCTATGAAAATCGCGTAGCCCATTCCAGTTTGTTTTCTGCCCTTCAAAACCGGGAAAAAATTTATATACTGAAATATTTCACAAAATTTAGTTTCGTGCTCAGTTTTTATTGGGTACCGTACGGTTATTTTAATGTAGGTACCTACTCCTTTTTACATTTTATACAGGGTGTTTCGCAAGAGGTGTGTTACGTTTTAAAATTCAACCTTTGAAATACAACGGACGAAGTTAATCGACGTTCAAAAAAATTGTAAAACAGCCAAATGCTTGATTCGTGAAATTCATACCGTGGTACTTTTCTATCAAGGCTGGAATTAATATTAGATTGCAATATAGTGATTTGGGACACAAGTGTGAAAATAGGTGATTTTGATACTCGTGAGATTATACTCGTAACAAAATTAAGTCACCTATTTTTCGCATTTGTATCACAAATAATTACTTTTTTTTTAACAAAAAAAAAAAAAAAAAATCTGCCGCTTATGAACCGCGGTAAGTGTGTATTTTCCATGTCAAATTTTGTAATGGCTGCCATTCAAAAACTGCGGGACCGATTTCACTCAAATTCAATACCAAACCAGTCCTTAATAGATCCTAATTGTCATGAAAATTTCAAACCATGTGCCAAAATGAGCAAAAAGTGGAAACATACGGACACCCGCACTATACGCAATATATATTTAATGTGTACAGAAGAATTCGAGTGACCTACATATTGGTGATCTGCGACTCGGGATTGGCGCTTTTCCATAGGTACCGCTCTCAGGTTCCGCCATTGCACCGAATGCAATATTTGCATTTCCCTTTGGAGAATACGCTAAAACAAACTGGCTATTGGACAGATATTTACCCGTACGTGAAAGCGATCGAGCCCAGAAGGAAATTCAACTTGCAAATGCGCATGCGTTAATTCATATATTTTCAAGTCGTATTGAAACTCCCCACTTTTCGTTCAGTAGAGTAGGGAATTTCACTACGGAAAAATAGGTATTTTCGCAACACCTACTCGAAAAGTACGTACTTTATGGACAAAAAGTAGGAAATCTCAGTGCGATTTGAAAAAATACTATTTAGCGCATGCGCACATGCGAGTTGACTTTTTTGCGTAGCTCGATCACTTTCTGGTACGACTCAATTTTTCGTTAAATGGTCAATTTTTTTGTTTTGATTAAAAAAATTCAAAACAGTTATATATGTGATACACGTGTGAAAAGTACTGCGAACGTAAACTTTGCTACATGAGCCGATATTTGGTAAACCACTAAACAAGTCTTCAAATATCTTCTCCAGTATTAACGTACCTATTCGTGGGAACGCTCAACAGAATTCCATTACTAACTATCTGCAACGTGTTCAGTCGCTTCAAGAAGCCAACCTCAATACTCTACAGCGTTAGAACCAACGTCTAAATCAGTGGCGTATCAACGGGGGAGGGAATTAAGGAGATCAATATTTCTTTTTATTATTTTCAACAGAATAGCGTAGAGAAAGACCGTTATTGTTTTTTATTCCATGAAAAATAACAACGATTGGCATAAAAGTCAGAAATTCGCATAAATTACGGCCAATTTTTTTTTTTGGGGGGGGGTAGGGGTAACTTGTCACTGTAACGAATATAGACGAACATTCTTTAAAATGTCCGCCTATATTTTTACACAGACGAATTCATTCGTCTTATTTTTTATTTTCTCACACTTTTTTTTATTCTTCTTATTCTTTGTACAAACCTAACAGGAAATGGCATCGTCTGAATTCGATGAAAATTGTCTCTGTTACAAAAATACAATTATGGCTGACCTCAGCAAATGTCACACACGTGTAACTTAGTTGAAATATCTGTCTAATACTGGAAAACGTCAATTCTCCTTCTTTTTGATGACAACCAATCGTAATAAACTAATTCCACCTGTTCTTACCATTTCTTCTTTTTACTATGTAGAAACTAAATTATAAAAACTCAAACTCTGAAGAACAAGATGTTCACTTCAATTTTAATTTTGTTCACTTCAACTTTTAATTCTGTTCACTTCTTCAATTTTGTTCACTTCTATTATTCTTGTGTTGTAATTGAAACATATTATATTTTATAAAAAGATTTTTGTTGAAAATTAATTGAAGTCTTAATCTCTCAACAAAGTTAAGGTCCACTATAGTGAAGTGGATACCTAGTACATTCAAGTTTAATTTATAAAGTCTATTTTATTTTATTATAAATATTTATTTGTGGTTTTCCTCAAATAAATATTTCGTAAAGTGTCAACGTCAAAAATAGGAAACAAATTGTGAACCAACACCTGTTTCTGGCGTTACAGTCACCCCCAAAATTAAAAATATAAACGTAAAATTTTCGAAAAGTAAAGAAAAATGTCCCAAAACAAATGAGTGTGTACCTACCTGCCGGGACACACGGTGGAAGTGAAACTTATTACGCTGAAGTTTGTATTTTGAAAAACGAGTGTTTTGTTGGTAGCTTGATTTTTCATTTTTGATTATACAAAAACATTGAAACGCAGAAAAATTCATACAGATTTAAAAAACTGCAGCCCAGCAAGCCTCGCCAGAAAAAGTAGGTTTCGAGAAAAAGATTACGTTATGATTTTATGAAATGTCCTAATAAAGTTATGAAATAAAAAATGAGAAAACACGAACATGTGGTTAGTTTTTGTAAAAATAAAAGTTGATGCAAATTAGAAGGAAAAAAAGGGGAAAAAAATGTTTACCGGTAGTACAGTGGTCGATCCGCACCAAAACTGATAGCACGCTACAATAAATTATAATAAACATTCGTTTCAAATTTGGTACCCGCGGTTCCCAAAATTCCGCATTTTATGACCAATATGAAATCAAAGATAGCGACACCGGAAGAACCGTCCGGTCGATCCGCATCAAAATCAATATGTCTGCTCGGTGGCTTACTACAAATATTCGTACCAAATTTCGTAATTATCGGACAAAAATTGCGAGCTGTACCCCTTTGGTGGGAACCAGAAATTGACTCCTATCTATCTTTATAAATATAGGTAATATACGAATTCGAGTTATTAATTCGAAAATTTTCCTCAAGTCACGAAACGAAAAAAAACGTAGCCACGTCCAACCTTGAGGACTATTCCAAAGAAAACCTACCTAAAAATTGTTTTCACCGATTGATACCGAAGCGAAGAGGGAAATGCCTCAAATAGGAGAGTTGAATGGGCCGAGCTTTCGTAAGAAGAGGCAGCGGTAACGTTTTTTCGTTTCACGCGCTTCGTTGCATTACCATTTTTAGTTTACTACCCAGCGCGAGGCTTCAAAAATTTTTCGGCCCCTCGACTCGCGCTGCCACACATCGCCGTACTTACGTAAGCCTTTTTCTAAGATGACATCTTGGATCCATCGATGAGATTAGGGGAAAAGAGATAAACGTTTTTTCACAAGATCCCAAACTGCTCATTCGAGAAAATCCTGGGTCCGCCACTGGTGCGAACGCAAGCGATCAGAGTGACGCGATTGTTTTCAGACGTATACCAAAATTTGTGCATTATTGTTCGAATAAATACTTAAGTTGAATGGTGAAGAACGCACCTACAGGTAGCAAAACTACCGAATGCCTTAATCGCGCAAGCACCCAAATCAACGTAAATGCGGCATCATATGATGCAGATATTATCACCGGGTGAAGGTCCCTCCTATCGTCTTGTGTCTCGTTTCGGCGTATTTCGTCCCCCAAGTTGTGTATTTGAGGCATTTGCTGTTGGACAGAGCCCTATAGAAAGTGGCGACTGTAGCCGGTGCCACACAGCCACACAGCCACACAGCCACACAGCCACACAGCCACACAGCTACACGGGACTATGTTAGAGGTAAGGTGTGTTTTTTTCTTTTGTTTAACTTGAGTTATTACTTTGAGAACGCGGCCTTGGTGACAAAGATGCTCGATGTTGAACCAATTTTCATCATTTTAAACGTTCCGCACGTAGTTTAATACACGTAAGACGTAGGAACGCTCACGTTCGTACAGGTGCGGCTAATGGGAGAGATAAGCCCACGGAAACACACAATACCTATGTTTCGACGAGAGGTGAAAAGCAATGCTCATTTCATAAACTGCGGAGAAAGCGTTCATCCACTCGATGCTTTTGAGGCATACGAAGACTCTTATTCGAAAATGGGCCGTTCAATTTCAAGCTGGACCCGAGTACCAACGTCCTTCCACCAGGCTGGATGGGACAGGGCCGCAGAGAGGAAATTCGGGCCCCGGAGGGGAGAAAAACTTTACGGGCCCTTAAAAAATTTAAAATCGCATTCGTGTTCGGGTGCAGTATCTAGAATGTACCTTTGGAAGTAGTTTTATAATACTGGGCAAGTCTATTTGGCGAGCGAAGCGAGTAGTTAGGTTTTATTGAAAAGTTTACTTATTTTTCTCTCTTTTTTTTTAGAATTCCGGCCTCTCGAAAGTCGCGGGTCCGAGAGTATCTGCCGTTGCTCGGATCTCATCAGCCCTGGAATATAGGATGATAATTTTTACCGTAGGCTAACAATTAGCGACGACATCGTTTTAGAGCGTTCGTCTTTAGGCTTCATTAGTGGGACCGTTTCGATGGTCTTGGTGAGAATTTGGAGCGGAAGGTGACCGGTTCGGCAATGAGCAGACGACTGTGCTCACGTAGGTACACGCTCGACCGAGACATGAGCATTGCTTGGGCTAGCTGTCGGTTATTTGATGTTATTTTACCAGGTTCCCAACGACAACGCCTCCCGTGTCTGACTCACCCTCTTCCCAATGGGCCACATCTCGGTTCGAGTGGGGTAGAGCTACCAGTCATTGTAAGTACTACGCGCAGACTGGTAAGGCGTCGACGCGCTCGTCGACCCAAAAATTAAGCCATCGGTGATGCCCACGCGTGTAAGAAACTGTCGAGTCGCACCGATCGGACTTTCTACTTTATAATTGTGGTCGAGGGCGCGGATAAGGGGGTTGCGGACCGTCGCGAGAAAGAACCGACAAGTTGCGAGGCAGAAAAAAGGGCGGGTGCTTGTCGGCGGGGGAGGGGCTGGGGCAGCGCTGCGGCGAGGTCCGAAGGGACGACGGAGATAATGTGTGGAAGCCGCCCTTTATACGACGGAGCCGTTCTACGCCGCTGTTTCTCGTCCAATCGACTTCTCACCGATCGAATGGAGTGGCTGCCTGCCCAGTGCCTACCCGCCTACGCAGCTACAGTTCTCATCCGAGGGTGCACCGCCTGCGACCCGTTCAAACGACGTACAAATGTTACCTAATGCATTTAACATTACGTGGTCGTGATTGGCCCGTGGCTTGCTTGCGTTCCAGCCACAGGCTGGGGCCGCACCACGAGTTCGTCTTCCATGCGACCAAACGATCGCCAACAGACGCCCATCCAAACCGAAACGACCGATTCGTTTCGGTGCATCGACATTATGGCCGAGCTGGACTCGCGGGCACTGCCGTCGCTACCGAAACGTACGCGTCCCATACGCGCACCTATCCGTACCCTACTGAAATTCGGCGCGATGACTTTTATCGATACGGACGTATCGTAGGATGGCGCATACCGACGTTTATTTGGAGGCCGCAATAAAATTGCGTACCACACGTAGGTACGTAAGTTCGTTCGACACCTACTGCGCGCAAAACGAGAATGAAGAACAAATAAATAACGAGGAGCTGGAAAGCCGGAGATGTGTCGCACTTTACCTTCTTCTTTTATTTCTTTCAAAGTCGGCGCGAAAATTACGATACCGAATTTACTTTGTTTTTTCTTTTAACGAGAAAACAAAACGCAAACTGGTTTCGTAGGTCATTTTCGGCACTTAAGCGTACGGAATATAATAGCTGGATACGTCTAACTTACAGTAAGTATAAATTTTAACGCGTCGTCGTCTTGGAATTTTCAAATAGGTACTATACGTACCCGCGAATGGACACCAACTTTTGAAAAAATAAATTTCGCCTAATAGCCAGCCGCAATGAAAACGGTCGGCTAAAATTTCGTGGGAACGAATTTTCTTCTTTTTTTCTTACAGGTATTTTCTGATCGTCGCTCGCGCTATATAACTGGACAAGTTTTTATTTGTTTAACTGTTTTTTTTTTTTTTTTTTTTTTTTTTTTCTTTCTTAAAAATATTCTTTCTTCATCCTTCACCGAATAATTTTTCTTATTAATTTAGTGACGCGGATTATAATATTCGAATATGTTCTAGTTTAGACCGAGTGAAAATCGAGAGAACAGGTTTTTATGGCCATAATCTCGTAGCGGTTTTCGTATTCGTTCACACGTTTTTTCTCCCCTTTCCTCCCTTCCACATGCTCTTCTGTTCGTCGTTAATAGTGCTATATCGTGCCCACTGGTTGTGTTTTAACGGCCTTAATAAATTGTTTTTTATTTTTTATTTTTTTTTTTTTTAAATTATTATTTATTTGTGTGTGTGCGTGCGTGTGTGTGTGTGTGTGCGTGTGTGAAATAGAAAACGACAAAATTACGGAATTCGTGGACGGCGAGGTTTATAAGAATAAAAAATGGGTTTAGGATGGCGCGGATGTGTAGACTGGACACCTACGGGTGTGCTGCCGTGTTTTGTTTTACTTTGGAAGCTGACTGCCAACGCCACAGAACTTTATACCGCCTATCCGACGCACATCCCATAGCGTGTACCCGTAGGCAGGATGGTAAGAATTGAAAAATCGATACCTACTTACCACTTAGGTAGGTGTACCTATTGGATACTTCCTATCGTTATTCACTGACGTAAGGTAGGTGTACGCCCAAATGGGTACGCGCCGTATGTCATTGTCGCACTTTTTTTGCGCAGTAGCCCATCTTTTGTACAAACGAAGCCCCCAAAAATATTAGGTTGGCAAATGCCGTCGGTAGTCGCTAACGAGTCAAAACAAAACAGGCTGTCAGGCTGAATATCTTTTGACCAACTTGACGCGCACGTCGCACGTCGCACGTTACGTATGGATAGTCCAATACGGACAGCTTCCCAGCCTAATTTTATTACTGCACAAAAATGGTCTTCGATGGGCCATTTTTCAGGTTTTATCGACTACGGGTGGGCCGTTAGGCGAATAGGCGAAAGGCATAACTGACTCCCCGAGTTAATTCGGTTCCATTGACGCGGTCGTATTATCGTATTTACTAATCGACCAATATCGGTCCAATTTAATTGGTACGCGCAGCTGCCGCACATTTTGGAACGAGTTAATTTATAGGTAGGTAATTATCTGGCGAATCTTTGGCGCGCAGCCTCCGGTCTCCACGTGCCCACCCGAAGTGCCTATCACCGGCTTGACTGCTCCTATCGGCACGCTCGAAGAATGTCATCGTAACGGCTATTCCAACGGTTTCGTGTCACTATATTTCGCAATTTTGTGTCCGCTTATCAACAATCGCGTGCTCTCATAACGGAATACGGATAGGTACCTACCGCGGAAATGAGGAAACCTTAATGGGTGGGTAGGCACGCGGGTGGAAAACGAAATACATGCCCAACCGGGTTTTATTATTACCCGCCTGTCGCCGTATCGAAATGCAGGCGTAAGCTACGCTTCAATAACGACTCGTTATTACCAATTTTTTGTTTGCAACAAAATCACCAACAAAATACGTCTCGGTCAGCAAATCAACGATTCGCTTCAAAATGTGAATTCACCCGAACCCAAGGTGTGGAGGCTATTCTTACGTAGGTAGTCGTCCGTTCCCGGGTTTTCGATAAGCGATAGATAACCGGCACATTTCAAATCGATCATCGATTACGGGAATTCGTCGATTATTTATTTTGTCACGGCTGAGCGGAACTATCCGCGAACTAAAAACCACCGTTTCGTTTGCGATAAACGAAACGGTAGTAGGTAAAGTCGTAGACACGCGCAAAAATGAGCTCGTCCCAATTAATAGGCGCGCTACGAGTATATCTGCCACACGTAGGTCGATATTAGTTTTATTGTAAACTCGACTGCCATAAGCTAGCCACCTGTGCGCCACGATCAAAACCAATATGCGCATCCTCCTACACGTAGCATAACGTACCTAGGTTGGTACTTGTTGTCTTTTCGCCCAATTTGATCGGTTGTAAAAAAAATGGAACCGACTTCAAAAAAAGACAAACAATAAAAAATGCGCTAAAGAGTTAAAAATAATTCTTTTAAAATTTCTCCGGTAAGATGCGTAGGTCCAGGGATTGGAATTATCGCAGTCGGCGCTAATTGCGGAATTTTGTCGTAAAACTGCTTCCGCCCCGAAAATTATATTGTCGTGATCGCGGTCAAAAGGACTCAACCTTCACCACAACTCTCTCGATGTATCCGCGGAAGTGAGAATCTGCTCATTACGGCGACGAAGGTCGGCATGAGCAACGCTGTTGGCTTTGCAAAGTTTTAACCATTCGAGGACTCGGCGAGTCACGCTGCCTCCGCCCTTGTACGCAAGCCTCGTTCTTACCACGTCAGATTTTCCGACGACTGCGCATAAAAACGTATTTTCCAGTTAGCCTACAGCCGGCGGTGGAGTGGCGGCAGTGGCTGTCCTACCGATCGCATCCGTTATAAATGATAGCCTTTACTTTAGCCAAAATTCAGCGTAAAAACTGCCTCGCAGATCGATAAACAAATCGATAAGTTACGCGATAACACATCGGTACAGGCGTGTAGGCCAGAGATGGCGATGTTGAATCGAATTCTACGCCTACACGCATATTCTACGCGTAGGTACAATATGTAAAGTAGAATATCCGATCTCACGTAGAATATGTAGAAAATAGTACCGATAATGTTGACAAGATGTTATCGGGTTCGTTTATATTCTACGAGTAAAATAGCATCCCTGATGCGGCCTATCTCTGAAGAAAGTTTTCGTAAAAAAAAACTTGAAAAACTAACTAACCGTAAGAAATGGAAAAAAGCTTCGATTGGTTTGTCGGCAAGAGGATATGGTTGTGTAAAGGAACGAGTGGCAGTTTTAGGGAGCAAACGATGCTTTAAAAATTTAGCCTCGACATTCGTACGGAGCTGCTGAAAGAGCGTGCGCAAAACGAAGAATTTACAGGTAGAATGGGGCATGCGCAGAACTAGATTCGGTAGGTGCGGAGGCGCGTTTCTCGGCCGTAGGTAAGCAGGCGGAGCGCAACACCAGTCTGCAGACAACGAACCTGCGCCAGACGTTGGTGAAAAATTGAAAATTAATGAAACGAACGAGCACCGCGGGTACCTGGTCACTTGTTTCACGCGCCTTACTGTCACTCGGGTGAAAATCGACGGCGACAGGTTCTCGTACGCCGCTCGCACACCTCAGTTTTCCTCCTCATTGCTGACATCTGCGCCAGCCGTCCAACCCGGAACAGCAGCCAAACGCGAACTATCGACAAGATAGGCCTACCTAGCAGCATGTTCGCAGTCAGCTCAAATCGTTGCCCACTGAACCAGTGACCGGCGGTAATCAGTCGTCGCCATCGTCGCCATCGTCGCCATCGTCGCCATCGTCGCCGTCATCTTGCTACTCGATTTATGTCGATCGTCGCGAGTGTCACAAGAGGAAGAAAAATGTGGGCCGACGAGGCGTTAATTGGTAAATAAACTTCGCAAGATCACTAATCAGCGGCATATTTTAAAATGTTAAAATACGACAGGTAGGTAGGGGTCACCGAGTAAGTGGGAAATGAAAGGGAGCGGGGCAGAAGAAGAAACACCACGAGCACGCGAACGACCAACTGTGACGGTTCGCTCTGGAAAATTCTATAAATACAAAAAAAAAAAAAAAAAAAAAAAAAAAAAAGAAAGAAAGAAAGAAAAAAATAGAAAAATTATGAAGCCGTCTCGGATCAAAGAAATCTGCTTAGATTGCGCCAAGCAGATTACGTCGACAATTTTTTTTGTGTTTTTTGTTTGTTTGTTTTTTTTTTTTTTTGTTTTTTTTTTTGCTATTCCAATAAAGAGGCGCCGCCGTGGCAATTCATTTTACACCCAACCAGCCAACAACTTCGTTATCGACTGACCATGAATTTCACGCAACAATTTTCTCGCGTCTTAACAACGCCTCCAATTAACGCTACAGAAAAAGAAAAAGAAAAAAATGTAAACACTTTTTTCACCACCTCTTCGACTACGCCGCTTACCTTAGGCCTTTCGCTCCGCGTAATGCCGCCCGTCCACGTAGCGCGTAAGTACCTATACGTAGGTACTTAGTATTCTTAATTCGTATTTAGTAATCCGACAAAGAGGGAGCAAGAGAGAGGAAGAGAGAGGGGCAGAAAACATGAAAGTAAAGAAAAATTCGTAGAACGGCTGGGCTACTTTGATGATAAGCTTAGACCTTTTCTTCTCTCGTGTTTTTACTTTACGTTTTTTTCCTCTCCTCCCCTCGCACACTTACTCGCTTCGGTGTCACGCTATCGGGACTCGAACAGACCCCAACAAACGTCGTTTAATCGGATTAGCCTAACTTACCTGTTTTCATAACGGGGAGGGGGCCGGGCAGGTGAGGAGGGTCGCTGGCAACGTTACCTAATTTATGGAGTAAAAAAAGTCCGAATTCGACTGCCTATGTAGCGTACACGTAGATTGCCAAGTTTGCGTACCTACCCGCCTATTTATTATGTGAAAAAATGGAGGCCCACCCTTCCGCCTCGAATAGGCAGCATTTTTGCAAAATTTCACCGGCAAAGACTCGAACAATCGAAGACAATATAGCGGGCAAAAACAAACGTCGACTACCCGAGCATTACGTTCGCTTGCAACGGCGAAGACAGCATTTTTCGTCGTGGGTAATCACCTATAATTAGGTAGGTAAGAAGGCGCGTAGGCACGTAGGCAGTATTTTGGGTGTACAATAAATTTGGGGCCCATAGGCCAGGTAAGTTTTGCGCCCCAATTCATTCGGCGTTACCGGTTAGAAGAATTACAAATGTCATTAAAAAATATTTACGGTAACATCGTCGATTCGAAACGTGTTTTAAGTAAAGGCGCGAGTTCCAATAGGGACTCGTGAAGGATTGATGCGTGCGAGCGTGCGCATTGCGCACCCGCACAACCACACACCTACACACCTGCAAGTCAACGGTTACAATATTATCGGACGTACGAGTTGCGATCCTAATTTTATTTTAGCCCCTAGTCGGGTACCGCACCGAACGCTAAGGTGTTGTACGCATCAGTAGTTAATTTTGCGCCCTTTTGCCTACAAGTGAGCGGCTATAGGCTGCGGCCTCGATGGCCTTCTGGTAATAAATGAGGCGCTGGTTATAGGGTTGTATAATATTTCAATTCGATCGCTTTATAAAGATGATATTGGGTTGCGCGGACGGCTATCTGATTTTATTATTTACCAATTTTGCGCTGCAGTAAGGGTTAACGCTAGTCGACAGTAACTGGAATGTCCAGTGGTGGCGGAGCGCTAGTGCTCATCAAGTGCTATCACTTCTGAAAGGGTGTTCGTGGAGATTGTTTACACATTATTACCCGCTAATGCCTGCCCCTAAGTAAATAAGCGCTCGTATCCTCCTTCTCGAGTTATTTCTTATACAACTGACAATTTTATTATAACTCGCTAGCGACAAATTTCACTCTTCGCATTAAAAATTTCATTTTTGTTTTTCACTCAAAAACGGTTACCTATCGAACATACGTGATCACCTCTTCAGCACTTTTAATTTCTGCCACCGGAGCGAGACTCTTTTGTGCCGGACTGGACATTTATAGTAGATAGGTAGGTAGGTAGGTAGGTAGGTACCTGGCAAGTTGGCTTGGTACTTGGCTACGGTAAGGCTACGTGTATATTTGTAGGCTATCCAACCGTACTGTGTCCACGCTAAGAAGTGCGTGACGTCAGAATCGCCTATAGACGTGGCGGTCAGTTGGGCAGAGCGAAACAGGTAGGTAGGTAGGTAGGTAGGTAGGTAAGTAGGTAGGTACCTGTGTTAAACAACGACGAGCCTCGTTATGTCGAGTAAACAAACATCGTGTTTCGTGTTAGTCGATGACGGAGTATAACCACGTATAATAATTACGGGTATGCGGTACGCGTACCTACGTACGCGCACGTAAGCCCCAACCACAGTACCATTACCCAACACCCCGTGTAGGCCAACAAACGTCGTTTCCTACAATTGTTACGATACCATCGCTCACGCCGTGTTGGTAGGCCACGTACCTGCAGAAATGGGCTGCGAATTTTACAGAATGCGGCTTTAGCCCTTAGCCGACGGGTGCGACTTTCTCCCGACTCGGACAGAATGTCGAACGGTACCTACGCGACAGGTCTGCTAATTTATTCGTTTACGAGGAATCCTTATTCGGGCGGAATAAGTCGAATATGGGCGCACTCGCACCGCCCACAATGGTCCGACAACCCATTCTTCTTACCATTTTGTCGAATGTCGCCGGCGCTAACATTTTATTGCTTCGTGCAAAAATTTGTTTCTTAATTATTGCCGACCTTTTCGAACGCACTGTACCTGTCCAGACAGACAGACGTCTCATTATTGCATTTTATTTTTCACCGCCAATTTTTTTTTTGTTTTTTGTGGGGGTTATTGCACTCGCTCCGCGAACGTCTGTCTCTGCCACGCCGACTTCGTCTCTCTGTCTGTCTCTGTCTGTCTGTCTGTCTGTCTGTCTGTCTGTCTGTCTGTCTGTCTGTCTGTCTGTCTCTATACTTGTAATATCTTTCTCGTTTCACTCTCGTTCGCAAGTGTTTGAACAGCCAGCACCGCCAAAAGGTGTTCATTTTCATCGCTAATTGGCCGACAGTAAATGCGAGTGTAGGCTGCAGCTACGTGCGTAATCCGTTGGTCGACGGGGCTGAGCCGCTTCTCTCTTCGACCGAACCGCGCACCTCGAAACGATCTAATTAACACGATATCGATGTGACGACTCGCAATCGACGATTCGACGATTCGACGATTCGACGCAACAAAGGCGAAAGCTTGGGAAAACTTACGATTGAAAACGAAACGCTGTTTCAGAACGATTGACCAACGGGTCGTTAGTAAGCAGCCCATCCAAAACGGCACAGAATAGGCGCCTACTGCGGGAAAATAATCGCATTTTCTGCGAATGCCATCAACTCGACAGATTTTTAAGCTTTTTCAAGTCCACACCGAAAAGGTGGCAAAAAACATTTCGGTCGCGAGAAAATTTGGATGACTTCTTTTTAGGAAGGGCCGAGTCGCTTACACCCTGAAGCTGTACCTAACGTCATGTTTACGGGGTCGGACGGCATACGGAGGAGTGCCTCAATGGTATGGGAGTGTGGTAGGCATAGGGGAGGCGCTTCAGTCGTGGGTGAAGGCAGAAATTTTCTACGGAGGGCACACTTGCAAAAATAATTTTAATTTTCTCTTACAAATAATTTAAAAGGAGATCTGCCCCCTTTGCCTCCTGACTACGCCCATACTTGCAGCGACGAATTCGCTGAAACTTGGGCGAAGATTAGGGCTTCTATTTTCACTCAATGTGCGTCGGGATTCACCACTTTGACGTACCCACACGTAGGTATCTACTTACTGTTTTTTCTAGAATAAACAATTCTGACAACCTACGCGGGGCCGTCAGTGGCGTATCGAAGGGCGACGTTGGCGTTGAAGTGCCCGTTGCGGCCCAACGAACCTCGTAATTACTCGCCTCGGTAATGGCCGACGAACGAGTAGGTATTCATTTGCGAGTGGAAACTGCCAACTGCCAACTCGGCACAATTTCGATTTCGGTTTCGCCACTGAAGGGCGTACAGTAAAATTAGAGACGAGCCGTTCGCCCTGAATCGGGTAATAGGGTGAGATAAATTAAGGAGGGTGCCGCCGGTGCGACGATTTGGAATGGCGTCGGGTAGGGAAAACGTGGTTGTAGGGATGGGGTGGGGAGAGGAGCGAGCCAGGTTTGCCACCACGATGGATTGTGTACCGATGCCTGACGGTAGCTGGAATCGCCGACAGCGGCGATAGTTTGTCTGTCGAAAGCAACAAAAGTAGCGAGCAACGCAGCGCAGCGCAGCGCAGCGCAGCGCAGCGCAGCGCAGCGCACCGTCGGCTGTTGGTTTTGGAGGGTTGACCGCGGTGTGCGTAGCATCCACGCCGAGTGCGTTCGCCAATTTTGCGCAACCAATAAGCGGTCTTCGCGTTCGGAAACGACGTACCTGCCTTCGGAAATGCCTACAAAAAGTGCGCCACCGAAAACTTTTAGGCCGGCCACGCCGCCAATGTCGGAGCAGCGCGTGCGCTTTTTGATGGCGCGCGTAGTCACGCGAGATGGAGTAGGCTCCACTTTTTGGCCGCATCGAACGCAATCAATCAGTGTTTACGTTTCATCGTTAGCCGTACGTTGGTTATGTTACGCGATTCGCGGAGGGTGATTACCACCAACGGCGGCCAAGTCCACGTGCCCAATTATTGCGGATGCTGGTACACGCCCATCACGGCCACATGGGCTGCCGTTCATTCTGGTTCCATAATTACAAGATATACGATTTATCGGGTCGATCGACTCGTGAGCCACTTTTCAGTCCACGCTGACAACCACCGGAGGGCGGTGGGATGGGGTGCGGTGGTGGCAGTCGAAAAACGAAACAAAACTGCAACGTCGTCGTATCAAGTACGTAGCGAGTATACCTGACTGTTGTGTACTTCGTAGGTACTTGAAATGCAGTCGTTGTAAAAGGCCTATTTTATTTACAGACCTGTTTAACAGGCCTATATCGGTGTAGCAGTACCGGTGGCAAGTACGGCGCCAACATCCACGTAACTACATAATTAGTGTTTAGGTACACACGTGTACGGTGTCGTAGACATTGTAGGTAGCCCATACTCGGGTACTGCAGTAGACCGCGCTAATTCATTTAGATAGAGCCGAGCGAATAGAAAAGGGCGTGGCGGCAGGGGGCAGGGGGCAGGCGGCGACGGCGACGGCGACGGCGACGGCGTTAAAATGCGATTTTCTTACACAGCCTATCGTTGGTTGACGGGTGAATGCGGATGGACGCGACGGTGTAAATTAATGAGAAACGGTGACGGCGGTGTGTGGATGGTGCGTGTTGCGCAGTACACGATAAATGCGCACTTACGCAGTGTGCACCGCGTACCGCGTTACGACGCAGTACGTACCCAGCGAGTGGTCCACACTCTGCCGCAGGTGCGGTGGCAACCTATGCGTACGGTGCGGGCCGGAGTGGTCGGCCGGTCGTCTCCTTAATTTTCGAAATTACGGCCGCCCGCTGGCGAAGGGTGTCGCCAAAAATCCAGCGTCAAGTCGTTCGTATTGACGGCTTCATTAGTTAATGCCTTCGTCTTGTCGTTATTCTTACGCTCGGTGTCCGCCCTTCGCTCGCGCGCACGGATACCCAGCGTCATCTCCCCACCTCGGACCTCCAAATTCAATTAGGTACGTTTTAGGCTTTTTGCTCTTTTGAAATGCAGCCCTGAAATTAGGGGATGAAATGCCGGCACAGCCGACTTTCCCAGGTCGTTGAAAAATTATCCGAAATTTAACGCGTAGGTTAGGGCGAATACGAGACGACGACGTCGTCGCCGTAATGCAGCTCACCTGCGACCGTTTTACAAAGGGCTTGCGAGCGAAACTACGCTCGAGCCGAACCGTAAGAAAATATTTTCAGTTTCGAATCGGTTTTGCGACTCGTTTTCGATTGACGCGGAATGCCCACCGAGTAGAAACGCGATGACTGGAAACAGCCTTACGGATGATTTCGAAAACCGATACTTGGTGATTCCACGAGTAGACCCACGCCCACAGGCTATACGTTTTGTGTTGTGCGACTTGGTCAGTCGAAAGCGAATTTCCGCCTTCGATCGCATCGAATGGGTGCCACATTTAAATACGAAATTTACGCTTTCGATTATTCGATATCATTAATTTACCGACGCAACATTTTTCGGTCAAATTTGAGAGAGCTTATAAACCACATACCTACTCGACGGAGTAAAATGACGACGACGACGACGACGACGACGACGACGACGACGACAATGAATGTGAAACTCTGCATTTTATTAACCCAACTATAGATGTTACCCGCAGCTTCGCCTACGCAAATGACGAATTTTAGGGAAAATGGACAACTCTTACCTCAAAGGGGCAAAATACATGGACTTGGACGAGAGCTTCGATTTTTTTGAACCGAGTATACGTTTCGGAATAACACGGACGAATAGTGAAAATTTAATTTCGATCTGTCGATCCGTTCTGAAGTTATCTGTAGAAGTAGAACCGTCGATTGGCTGGCAGAGCGCTAGACCTACGCCTACCGTGCCGAGGCTGCCTGTCATAGGCCATACCCCTAGCAGTACCCCTGTCACGCGTCTCGAGAAGCTATTTTTCAGCTACGGTATATACCCTCTGCGATCCCATTGTCACCGGTTTCCCCGTCGGCTGAGCGAAGAATTAGGCGTAGGCATGGCCACGTATACCTGTGGCTCGGTCGAAAGGTCCGCACTCGTACCACGAGGGGCAGCCATCTTGCGACAACGCTCCACCTAAGTGGGCACGGGCGCTTCCGCATAAAATCGCGCCGCTTCCACAGTTACCGTATTGACGTGCCATTTTTCTGCAACAAATCAACTACAGCGCATTCGGCCGATACGAATTGCGCAGTGACGTTCGCGGCAGTTGGTTCGCATCTGCTTTTTGTCAAATTCGCGACCCATTGCCGCCAGCAGCAGCGCCCAGGGTTACTGGGCAAAAAGTTAGGGGCCGCACTCTGACGGGTGACAACGTTTCGTTTGAAATGCACGTCAGCACTTTCGGCAGGTCGTACGTACGTACTTACGTAACGTTATTCCCAATTTTCCATCCCTACTTGGCATCCGTCCAACGTCGATTGAAAAGTGCCTTTTTTTAATGAAAAGATGCGACTCGTTGTGATTGTTGTCGTAGCGTGGCAGCGGAAAAGGGCAAAAGCATAAAGCAGCGGACGTGCGTGGCGCAGCGGCAAAGCTGCGGCGTAGGTGAAAAAGGCACGATATCGCATCGCATCGCATCGCATCGCATCGCATCGCAAAGCAGAAAGTGAGCCATCTAATAAATATAACACTACCGAATCAATCGCTCTGCGTAGGGGAGGATGAACTTGGAATCGATTACCACGGATTACCCACCAAAACCACCGTGTAACCTCCTTGCGCAGGCTAAATCCCACATAATCCACGTAAGACGGACAAACCCTTTCTATTAAATCGGGTATACGTACGGCCAAGTTGCTTTTTCTCTCTTCGTAGGATACCTCTCGCCCCATTCCCTGGTTCCGCGACAGTCCTATTCTTGCAAAAAGGCGAAAATAAAGGAATTTTTTAAAGGATAAGTATGGAAAACGAGCAAAGGCCAATGCTTGGAGGGGTGGTGAGGGGGGGGGGAAAGGAAACCCAACAAAAAAAAAAAAACAAAAAAAAAACAAAAAACAAAAAAAGGAGAAACGAAAAAAGAAAGAGAGAGGAAAATGAGATTGGGTAGGTAGGAGAGAAAGAAACAGCGAGAGGCGGGTGGCAGCGAGGTGCGTGGGGCAGAGGAAGGACAACAAATACATTGTTGTTATTGTACTGACGGATGGACGTAACGAGAAAAAGACGTTTTTATCCAGCACGAGGCAATAATTCATTTACCCTCTTCCATTTGTCATTGCGAATAACCCTCTATGCCAACAATAGGAATCGCACGAGTCGCTCGATTACTAAAAAGCTACTATCAGTGATATTAATTTAGACGATTAGAGTGTTAGCTGACATGTTTTCGACGACGTGGAAAATGTAATATGTTCGCCAGAAATTTGGTCGAATAGCATCTTTTTTTTCGCTCCCAGTACTATTGTTGTTGTTGTTGTCGTTGTCGTTGTCGTTGTCGTCGTCGTCGTTGTTGATTTTTTTTTTTTTTTTTTTACTCCTCTTTTAAGCGTTCAAAATAGCCAGCAGTCGTAATTGAATATCGAAAAATATTCTCTGCCCGCCAGAATTTGATGTAGCGGAAAATTGTTGGGGACGGTTTATTAACGAAATTCACGCGTATGAAAAAAATGTCGATACGATGCGGGTGGAGACGGACACGAAAATGTCTGGACATTTGGTTAAAAGAAAGAAAAAGAGTCGGCGATGTGTTTCAAAACTCGCCTACTCCACAGTTTCGTGTACCAAATCGCACCTATATTTTCATATGTAAAGGAATGGGGCATCTTCACCATTGGGATTATTTATTATTATTAATTCGCTTACTACCGCGAAGAAATTTGCTTTAAGGCGAGCGAGAAATCAAAAAGTTGTGAAAAATATCGAAGGCGAACTTTATTTTTCATTTCTGAATTCTCCCAATTTTCCGTTTCCCAACTAACTACGTGTAATTTTTTATCCGTTTCATTTAATTTCGATGCTAAAAACTCGATTGTTTCCATTAACAATATTGTCAAAATTCCAAAATACTGACAAAAAAAAGGGTGGAAGAATTGTGAGCTCGGCCGAGATTCGAAACGTATAGATCTTCGTAATAACGAACATGCGTCGAAACTATTTTCACCACAGTTGGAACATACTCAATACACACACCCCTATTCCTACCTCAATTTGCGAATTGAATTTTATAAAATAAAAATTTTTTTTCATCTCTACGTTCCATTTTCTCGAGATTGGGTAGACGAATTTTCAAAATTTTTTTCTTCTTATTTTATTGCTTGTGAAAGATGCTAAAAAATCTGACCAAAAAATGTTTTGAAATAATCTTTTCGAGGTGAGATGGACGACTTTTCGTGTCGAAAAATATGCCAAAAAAAAAAAGGTATATTTAGTAAATATATTGAAAATCAAGGCCAAATAAATTGAAATATCGAAACGCCCCGGGTTGAAAAGTCTAAATTAATGTTGGGTAAAAGTGCGGCCAACGTTTCAGCTTCGTTTCTGCGATGGTTACTGAGAAAAAGAAATATCAAATTTTGATCGGTTTTATAAGTAATAAAAAAGTAGCGTTCACTTCTTATTGCCTGCGAATACTAAATGGTGCGGCGATCGGAATTCGCGACGAAATAATAGAAGGGGCATACGCCTACGTAACCAACAACAAAAATCACAAACAGGTAATACGTCACTGGCGATTTCGGTTGAAGTGACAGCGATGAAAATACGAAAAGTGGTCTTCCTTCGAGAGGAGGCACACCCATATGCGTACTCGTCTTCGTAATATTTCACGGCGAACAGGAAGCGCGGATATATAGGGCGGTTCGGGGGCTCGAATAATCCCCTGGTCAGAAAAAATAAGAAAATGGAAAAGGTACGGCAGAAAAGGAAGAGAGATAAGGAAAAGACGGAAAAATTAGGTACACGTACTTATAGTATCAGGCTGTGTTCCCATTTGTGTCCGTTAAACTTTCACACAATGAAACATATCGAAGGCGTTTGCTCGATAACTATTCGTTATAGAGAACTGCAATTTTTCGGGGACATTTTCACATGTTAGCTGAGGATTCTGTGAAAATTTTGCTAACCTTTTTTCAGTCTTTAGTCGCAAGTATATCCGCGCACCTTGGAGAAAACCATGCCACCGAGTATTATTCGCCCACACGCAGCCCTCATTTTGAAAAAGAAAAAGAGTGGACTCGCAACAAATCCAGCGTCGAGGTTTCCTCGATGGTACGAGTATCCGAAACCGTAGGTTACAATAAAAAAAAAACACAAAAATCATAGACTCGGCTACGGTCGTGGGGTTTGGCCGTAGTACGTATTCTCGTAAATTCGCATCGAAAGAAATTCGCAGACTGAGTTGTTGTCAATTTGCGAATCGAGCAACACCAGAGTCTTCTACTCCGTTCGACTGATTCGCTAACTGTTTGAAGAAAAGTTACAAGTGCCACCGCAAAAGGTTTACCAGGCCCAGTCCTGTTTAAACGCTGCCTCCCACCAAAGTGTCAGCCCCATCCCTCGAGTAGTTTTTCCAGAATTTCGAATACCTATCAAAAGAAAAATTTGTCGCGAATTTTAAATTTTCAACTTTCACTTTCACTTATATTTACAAAACCGAACTTGAATTCACTATCACGTCGCTTCCATTTGCCGGAGTACCTGCCTGTTTATGAACGTAACGACACCGTAAATACTCGAATCGATCTGCTGGTTCGCTGGTTACAACCCCCTCCACATTTGGGCCGAGTGGGCACTGGTCTTCGCTCCCGAAACGTGAGCCCCCTTCCGGTGAGGAGAGGTTGCGCCTTGGCGTTAAATTCGCGGCTGTGGCATTCGGTCGAGCCTTCAGGCTACATCCGTCATCCGTGTGTGAAAGTTCAGCTGCGGCACAAACGCAGTCCGTCCACACGAACAACCCGCTGTAGACGTACGCTACCCTTTTTTACGCCGACTTTTTTTCTTCTTTTTTTTTACCGAGCCGCGACCAAGACGTCCTCGATTCAAAATACAGGCCATTCTGTAATCGATATTTTATCGCTTATAAACCATTTTGCCTTTAGTCGATATCGGCTGTGTCGATACGACATCCGACGTACCTATTTACTAATATGTTTGATGGGAAAACGTCTTAGACCTCGGCGGGTGGGGGGAGGGAGGGCCACGTCGCACGTCCTCAAATCGTAAGTCTCGTTGATGTGTCTTTGCGCGCGTGCGCGCGTGTGTAGGTGTGTGGTTGTGTGCGTTCAGTTTTAAAGTTGAACGCGACGTTTCTTTTTTGAAGCAAACCTCATATATTTCATTTCATTCGTTGATTTCGCAGCCACTATTTTAAGCTAGAGAGCCGGGGGTTCGTACTGCTGGTGAAAGGGGAGGATTTACAAAATTTTTCTTACATTTTTCGCACAAATCCCTCTTAGCTCCGTCCAGAGAAAAATTCTGGGTACACAAATGGATATCGTCGATACGGGTGTTTGCCTAGAATAATGCACGATTCACGAGAATGATACGAGTCGAGTGTGACTGATGAAATCCGTTGTTGTTTCTGCCCTTCGGTTTCTGGTAATGAAGGTGTAGATGGAGGCTGGGAGGCTGAAACGGTGCGCTGTTGTGCGACTCATTTCCCATTATTTCAACGTATGTAGCTTAATTCTTTCACGAATAGTAATCTGACTCGAGATATTCTCTACTGTTCCAATTTTTTGTTTGCAATTCCGCTCATCCACTTTCTTCCTTTCCCCCATTTTATAATTTTTATTTTTCTCTCTCTTTTTAACCAACACGAACCAATTTCAAAAAAATAAAAATAAAAATACTTTAAAAAGATTGAAAATCACTTTTTATTTTTCGATTCTAAATTATTGATAGGCTATTAGGTACTCGTTTTCGTTTGTACTCTGAAAGTAAATCTCGTTTTTGCTCCATTAACCTGTTCGGTATTCTTCGATCGCTTATTCTCAAGATTTTTCACCTGCTCGTCACGAGCTGTACTTTTATCTCATTGATGAAATTATCGAACGTGCAACGTGTCTTTGGTAATTATTAGAGTGGTTGGATAGAATTAATAAAAATAAAATTTCGTACAAATTATGAAAATACTAACGATAAAATTGATAGTAATAAATTTCCACATAGGCGATACATTTTTCCTTATAATAAATTTCGGAACCAATAAAGTTAAATAGATGGAAGTTATACGAATAGAAAGAACAATAACGCGAGTATAGGTATTAAGTAATTGAAACACAAAGTCGTAACCGTAGGTTAAATGGTTGGATTTTAACTTGGAATCGAAGTTAGTCTCTCCGAAACTTGCTTGGCGCCAAACACTAACAAGTCTTCGCATGTGTAAATGATAAATTGTGTGATCGGGATGCAAAAATATTTGGAATAACGGTAAGACTACGTTCAATCTGTTAGGCTGGAACTTGAAGAAAAATTGAGGCCTCATTCTGAAAAAGTGCCCAAATTTTCATAATCAACTCGGTGAAAGACTGATGAAAAGTTCTCTACTAACGCTACGATGTTTGTGTCGTACACCATTCTCATAAAAAAAGTTACAGTAAAACGCTGTTAATACGTTTTTGGAGGGACCATAGCCAGAAGCAAGACAGACAGAAGGTATGCAGCAAAACGTACTGTACGGAAAGTAGCAAAACTCGTAATTTAATTGAAAAGCAGCAGCTCCGTTAGAAAAAGTACGTTTTCAAAAGATATAAAATTAAGTACTCACTAAAGAGTTATTAACAGATGACAATAAATATTTGTTTCGGATATTACGTTCCTAGTGATCCAAAATTAAGCATTTTATAGGCGAAATAAAAACGGAAATAGCGTTATTGGAATACCGAGCCATCGATCCGCACTAAAATTGATAACAACTTACGTAATATTTTCTTACAAATTTCGTTGCTACTGGTCGAAAATTAAGAATTTTACTTCCGAAGCAAAAACGAAAGTCGCAATACCAGAAGTACCGTACGGCCAATCCGCAGCAAAATGAATAGGTCAAGTGCTTGGTTTAGTACCAATGTTCGTTCCAAATTTCGCGCCTATCGGATAAAAATTGCCACCTGTACAGTGGTAACGAGAAATTAGCTCAAATTTTTATTTGATTTTTCGAGCTTCCCGAAAGTCACGCTACGGGATTGTTTCGAAAGATTTCCTTCTCAGATACGAACCCCCCCCCCTCCTCCTCCTCCTCCTCCTCCTCCTCCTCGTGAGGAAAATTATTTAAAAAAGTTTGAAAATGAAAATCGAACGAGTTAATTTGCAATTAATAGTGTTAAACATTCGTTCTGAAAATAAAGGCGACGATGGTTGAACGGCGGCAGCAGACCAGGGGTAGCCTACCTGCGGTCGCATTATTCGTAATTAAAACTGATTTTGCTATTTTCTGTTTTCATCGGGTCGCCGGGGTTGAACCCCAAAAGGACCGGTATATTACGCTATAAATTTCCAACATTCTGAAAAATTTAGCTCCAGTCGGCTAAATGGTTAATGCGTAGAAGCGACTTATAAAAATGTGAAACTACTGTTAGAAAAGAGAAGATGAGAAGATAAAGAGCGGATGAACGGAAGGAGCTGGTGGTCGCAGAGCAGACTTTCTGCTGGGCTAATTTATTTGCGAGGCGATCGTTTAATAACTCTCGTTTGTCGTTTGTCGTTTGTATTTTCACAATAAGTGGTTAGCTGGGCCGCACTTCGTCGCGAATTTCCTCCGCACCTCATTTTCACGCGATAATCGTCCAAGGCACAAATAAAGGCGGCTTCGAACAAACGTTACCCAAGTTGAATTAAACAAAATACGAAGGTAATTTTGTACCGGGAGGCAGAGGGGCGACCTTATCAAACGTTGCTCGGCGAAATAAGAATTGGTACGCGAAGGGGCGCACTTGGTTTCGCATCCAGTGCATATCCCAACTTCTTCCTCTCCTCCCCCTTCTTCTATTACCCGCAGTATCTGCCACATGCGCGTCCATATAAATATACACCTACGCGTGGCGGAAATATTTACGGCAAATAATTTTGGGCAAATTTATTTTTTTAATCTTTCTCGCGTGTGTCAGTGAGCGTGGCAGATGCCAGCGCAGTACCAGCAGAAGGATCTTTTGGACGATGTGGGGCACCTTGGCCAAAGCACGCAACTTTGTACGTTGGCAATGGCAGGATGGGCTCCACAGGGTGTAGCAAGGCCCCTCCCACTTCATACCGCTTGACGATGTCGACCCCCAAAAGTGTCATACCACGGACCGCCCCTCCCCAAATTTGCCCGAATGATGCCACCGCCTATGCGATGAGTGAACCTTAGTACCCGAGTGAATCCAATATCTGAATTCATCGTAACTAAAAACATATCTAATATAAAATAAAAAAGCAATAAAAATGCGCTATATAAAGTGACAAATAAGTAATTTGTTTAAAATTTCTCAAATTATAGCAGTCGATTTTAATTAAAAAGTTTTTTCGCAAAAGTAATTCCAGTCCTTAGATTTTAAACATATATATATATATATATATATATGGATCGAATTGATAACCGCCTCCTTTTTATAAGCTTTTATTCTACTCACTACTCGCTACTGCGATTTTAAAATATACCAGTACTGTAGCCAACCTTCCGCAACGAAATTACATTTATTTCGCACGAAACTAAAGTCAAAAAAAAATAAAAGCTTATCTTTTAAAAACGCGTTTTTTACATAAATTTATTTAATTTTTTTCGAAGTCGGTTAAAACGCATTAAAAAAAAGAAAACCGGAAAATCGGAAAACCGGAAAACCGGAAAACCGGAAAACCGGAAAACCGGAAAACCTAACAAACCAACACTATGAAAAAAACAGTCGAATAAAAAAACGAAAAAATATTGTCAAAATTTCAGCCTTCTGGCGATTCAAAGGTGGCGTTGCATCACCCGCGTGTCGAGCGGGTTGTTGACGTAGCGCCGTGCCGCGGCAGCCGGTCGAAGGCATCGCAAAAATAGGCAAACATTTTTACAACATTTGACGAAATAATTTTGCGAAAATATTTGCGCCGCATACCTTTTATAGGAGAATGTCAAACGGCCGCGAAATGCCCGCAAACTCGGTGTATTGCCGGTACGAAATTATTTTCTTATGCAATTTGGAAGTCGAACGAAAACTGTAGCCCACCTAATCGTATTCCAATAGGCAGTTCCATCTTTTCGCCACACAAATTTACCGACAAAAGTTTGAAAACCCTCTTCAAAGAATATTGCACAGAATATGGTACCTGTGATTCGAACACCTTTTTTTCTTTCAGGGAAATTGTTTTGTGTATGGCAAACGTAAACGGTGAAAAGACTTCATTCGAGTTATGAATGAATTAGTAAACTGAGTCTTCTGGCGAGGCGGTGGCTGCGCCGGAGGTTTTTTCATTCGTTCCCTTTCGGCTGGCAGGCCTTTATGAAAGTTACTCGAAACGGAAAAATATTTTTGTTCACTTCATTAAGAATTCACGTGTTAAACAGATTTTAATCAGCGAGTTGGTAAACGAAATTTTTAAAGGCAACATTTTTCACTTAATTATTCGAGAACGAATTGAAAGAAAGAGAGAAATAAAATGTAGATAAAAAGTATTCGTATATCGTACCCACTACGTTTTTCCACGAAGGTGATACTTTCAGTTAATTATCGTAACAGTTAAAGAGAGAAACAAAGAATGCCCAGAAAATGAAGGAAGAAATAAAATGAGTGAAAAAAAAAGGAAGAGGGAAAATGACTAATTAGATCATGAAATTACACAACAGTAGCGTTATAATGAAGAAGAATAAAGGAACCGTTTTTCTATATTATGTGGATGCTCGGCTTTGCTCCCCTTCTAAATATTTAGTCGTTGAAAAGGAAAAGGAAAGGAACACATGCACCCACGTTTACACACGTAAAAAATCTAAATACGTAAATAAGAAATACATTTTTCAAAGACAAGCTTTTATTTAACTATCGGGCTAAAAAAATAAAAAACAGAAAAAAAATTAAAAAAACACTAGGTACCTAAAAAACTTTAAAAACTTTTAAAAAAAGTGCAAAAAAAATGCATTAATGGTAGGGCTACCAAAGAATAAAAAATAATATTATTGTAAATAGCTCAACAGACAACGATAAAGGTCTGAAAATTGCAAATTTTATTGCGAAGATTCTGAATTTTTAATGTACCTACCCTGATAAATAGATAATTATTTACTACGGGATTGTTTTCTAAATTAAGCCTCAGACTAAAATCAAAAGCGTGAGTATTATTATAGGTAAATTTCTCCGTTGCACGCAAAAACATTGAATCTTAGCGATGTTTTTTTGCCCCTCCCGCCACTAATCATCACCAGGGCAACCCTCAAACCTCTCAATATGACCCTAAAATTTTTCAGTCTAAATTTTGAGGTTATCACCCCTTCAAGAGCCATCCTGTCACTGCCTCTCGCTTAAGGGGCCATCACGAAGAAAAAATGAGAAAATCTAGCGCAGCAAGACTCGCTAGAAGAAGTAGGTTTCGAGAAAAAATAATATTATGAATTTCGATGATTGCGTTAATTTTATTGTCCGTAAGTTCATGGGCATAAATGGTATGTTACGATTGTATGAAATTTGTTAGATGTTGACAAGATATCGAACAATGTGAAATTTAAAAGCATTATTTCGTGAAATTCAAAATTTATTAGGATGATGAAATATGGTAAGTAATCGTATAATTTCGAATAAAATCGAAGAAATATAGTAAAGTTATGAAATAATAAACCAAAATGAACATGTGAATAATTTTTGTGAAAAAAGAGGAAAAAAAAAAAAGCTCTATCGAAAGTACGGTCCGGTCGATTCGCACCAAAATTAGTAGCACGCTACTCCAGTAAATTATAGTAAATATATGTTTCAAATTTCGTACGTACGGTTCCAAAATTTCGCATTTTATGACCAATATAAATACAAAAATAACGGTACCGGAAGCACCGTCCGATCGATCCGCGTCAAAATTGGTAGTGTACTACAGCCAGTTAAAGTAAATCTTTATTCCGAATTTTGTGGCTATTTGTGCAAAATTGAGTATTTTATAGCCAAAATAAAAACAAATATGGTGATACTGGACGTACCGTCCGGCCGATCTTCACCAAAATCAATAGGTCTGGTCCGTGGCTTAATTACGTGATTATCGGACAAAAATTGCGACCTGTACCGTGGGAACAAGAAAACGAAATATATAATATGACCGTCTATATAGGTATATAGGTACATAAACTTCGTCAATGTGATAGAAAAATCGCATGAACGTTGTTGAACGGACTTTCGATTTTATAATCTGGCTTCCGGTTTTGGAAGTCACTTCACCATGCCATGTTAATTGATTATTATGCCTTTCTAAAGGCCATTTAGACAAGTTGAAAACATTTTTGGGTGAATCACGTCTTCATCCAAAATGAACCTAATCAAAGACCATATATAACCCACTTTAGGCAGTCTGGAAGCAAAACTTGTGAAATTTTTATGAAAGCGATATTTATAATGAATATTTTGTTTTATAATTTTAGCTCAATATCTTCGCCACAAAATGGCAGTGTAGCGGATATACTCATATATATTCACTCGTTTAGAGTTTACAATAGCTTACAATGTGAAAAACCAACACTGTATGTATAAGTCAAGTCTATTGTATGGCAACATCCATTCATTGCTGATGGAATGTGTATACTGCATATTCTAGGCTGGGTAAAACAGCTAGTGTCTACGACACGCTACATCAGTCAAAAAAAAATTCACATTATTTCTAACATCGATTTGCCGAGTTTGAATTTCATTTTTGTTTTTTTAATGAACCAATTTTTTGAACCAAAATGGCTTCAAAAAAGGGCCCAAACTTTGAATTTCAATATTTTAGAGTGAATGTACGGTTTGGTACAATTTTTGATGTGTTGATTCGAATTAGATGTTCATTTTTACATTGAACCAATTCTTTGACCTCGAGGAGTTTCTGAAAGGGGTTAAATTTTGAGCTTTCATATTTTATCATGCAATTCATTTTTAAAAATGTTTCTTAATGCGCCGAGTTCAAATTACAGGTCAGTTTTTTCATTTGAACTATTCTTCATCTCCTAGGGGCTGCAAAAAAGGCGCATAATTTTGTCCTTTCGTATTTTTCTGTATAATATATCATTTATTATGTTTTTTGATTTGCTGAATTACATGACCGGCAAGTTTTGTGTAGCGTGTGTAGCCATCGCTACACTTGAGAAATTCCCAAGTGATTTTTACATGGGAAATAATTACGTTTACACACAATTACTCATTCTACTTGAAAAAAAAAATGTTAAATCATAAATTTATTCAATAATCAATGACTGATGACATCGATCATCGATTATTATTTATTGTAAATTTGTGATTCAACTTTGAATTTTGATAAGAATAAATTTTGATGATTGGATTGGCCGGTGATCAATATCAATATTCGATATTCGATACTCGTTACTGATTTTATCATTTTACTTCAGTTAGCAATTGGCATTGTGATTTGTGATCGTACTAATTCCCAATTGCCATAGTACATTACAACGTAGTCGTAGTGTGTATCAGTATCTTGAATGAAACAGGTTACAGGTAAATAACAACTAAACTCTTAGCAAGTGGCAGATGTTTTTCTGTATGAGTCAATTCTCTCTCTTTTCTCTAATTTTTTTGTATTGTTATTTTATTTTCCCCTTCACTCGTATTTTTTGCACTTTTTACCTGCCTTAAGTGATTTGAATGTGTGGCAATTTTGATAAAGATCATTTAGTTTTACATAGAGATATGTTATTGGATTTAATGTACGATCGAATTAGTCTTAAGCCTAAATCAATTGTTGAAGTAATTACATTTGTAAAAAATAACTTAGAAATAACAAAAATTATTCCAGGAATATGTACATTGTTCCAAATCATTCTTACAATTCTGGTTTCTAATTCAACCAGTGAAAGGTCTTTTTCAGCCTTGCATCGACTGAAAACCTATTTACAGTCAACGATGGTTGCTAAAAGACTAAATCACATTTCACGGTTACATATTCATCAATTTGAAATAGAATTAGATCTATTAATCGATGAGTTTGTTTCAAAGGCAAGCATCCGAAAAAGCACATTTAGTTTAAGTGAAACTAAAACTAAGAATATGTTACTTTGTAAATAAGATGTCCATAAACCTAATATTCTAATATATGTTTGTATCTGAAAAAATCAAATTTTCTTTATTCTGTGTAAAATTTGCACAAAAAAAAATTATTTTTTTCGCAACATATGGGAAAATGAAAAGTTGCCAGCCCTGGCTGAATTCAAATTTGATGTTCATTTTTTCATATACCAATTCTTTGACCCCAGTGGCTTCTAAAAGAGGGTATATTTTGACTTTTCATATTATACGGTACCTATCATACATGATTGGATATGTTCTTTGATGAGCTGAGTTCGAATTTGAAGTTCATTTTTTCATTCAAACTATTCACCTCTCAGGGGCTTCAAAAAAGGAGTATAATTTTGTCTTTTCATATTTTCAAGTGTGATATATTATTTGTGTGGCGGCTACCACACTACGTTGGTGGCTATATACGCTTCTCCCTTGTAAACCTTCACCTGGCACCATGGCAGAGTGAATAAGGTGCTGACTTTTGGTTGCGGTAACAGGGGCGAGTTTTAGGTATTTGGTCGGTACGGGTGTTCAAATCCCCGTGCTGCCTGAATACCTAAAATTTTCTTTGTTTTTTAATGTGCTGAGTTTAAATTTGATTTTCATATTTTCATTTTACCAATTCTGTTATCCAAGGGGCTTCAAAAAGGTGTTGAGTATGACATTTCACATTTTGGTACATAATATATTATCGTGTATATCTTTCGATGCACTGGATTTGCGAATATGACCTCCACTTTCTTTATGTTTCACTCAATAAATTATGAAGTGTTAAAATTTGTGTTTTTTTTAGTCCATGAGGGTCGATGAATTAGTACAATAAAAAAATGAACATCAAATTCAAACTAAGCACATCAAAAAGCATACCTTACAATATAGTACCTACCTAATAAAATTTAAAAAGTCAAAATTTGGTCCCTTTTTTGAAGTCCTTGGTGATAGATAAGTTGAATGAACAGATGAAACTAAAATTCAAACTCAGCACATAAAAAAACATATCCAACAAAATATTACATATTAAAATATGAAATCCAAAATTAGGACATTTTTGAAGCCCTTTTGGTTCAAAAAATTGGTCCGATGAAAAAATAAAAATGAAATTCGAACTTAGCAAATCAATGTTAGAGTCAACATGAATTTTTTTCTAACTGATGTAGTGTGTTGAAGACACCTTCGGTAAACACATTCCATCAGCAATAAGTAGATGTTGCCATACAGTGGACTTGACTTGAAGATACAGTATTGGTGTTTCACATTGTAAGCTATTGTAAACCCAATAAAAGTGAATATATAAGTATAACTGCTACATCGTCATATTGTGGCGAAGATATTGAATTAAAATGTATAAAACAAAATATTCATTGTAAATATCACTTACACAAAAATTCCACAATTTTTGCTCCCAGACAGCTTAAGGTGGGTTATATGTATGGTCTTTGATTAGGTTCAGTTTTGGATGAAGATGTGATTCACCCAAAAATGTTTTCAACTTGTCTGAATGGCCACTAGAAAGGCATAAAAATCAATTAACATGGCATATCGAAGTGATTTCCAAAATTGGAAGTCAAATTGTAGAATCGGAAGTCTGTTCAACAATGTACATGTAATTTTGCCGTCACAATGACAACGTTTATATATATATAAATTTCCCTGAGGTCGTGAAACGAAAAACGTTCCCACTCCCAACTCTGGGGACTAATACCGCACCAGCGTAATACGTAGATTTTCTGAAGAAAACCCACTTAAAAGGATGAAAAAGGTGAAAAACATGGCACTAAAACGGGACTTGAGAAAATTTTCAACTGACCACCAGCCCCAAAACGTCTTCACGTTAAAACAGCGGTATGAAGTATCTACCATCTGCCAATCAGCACCAAAATCAATAGGTCAGCCCCTTTCACTTTAGTATTAATGTTGGATCTAAATTTCTACAATATTGGACAGAAATTGTGACCTGTGAGGTAGTAACAAGAAAATGGAATACCTATACTGTAGGTGTAGGTGTAAATAAAATTTCAAAGAGAACATATTTGTTCGCCCATAACTTCAGAAGCTATTCGACAGATATGGAGAGGAAATTTTCAAAATTGAATCGTGTTGTTTCGAGGAGTATTTGAAGCCACTGTCTGGGTTTCTAGCCCCTCTCGAGGCAGTGTTGTCCATTCTCACCAAAATTCATCGTTTATATTCACTCGAAGTGTAGTCATACGAAAAGTAACGAAAACGAATGAAAAGGAATAAAGGAGAATGAAAAAAAACTGATGGGTCATTTCCCTCTATCATTAGGTATAATATTATGTTTTGCATATCTTTTGTTTTTCACACATTCGCATCTTTTAGTAAGGCAGCTACCCATTGTTGCCATTTTTGTGGTTTTCTGCGTTTCACGATTTTGTGGGAAAGGGAAAAAATGCGAAACTCTTTTAAGCCGGCTGCACACGTTCTTCTATTCGACTAATGGACAAATATTTTCTGAATCGCCGATTGTTGGCGAGCATTGCCAAATACATGCTGAATGTTGCCGATCGTTGTCGGTAAATTGTCTACAGTCAAAGGGAACAAATATTTGTGTTTGAATTGGCCGCATGTGTGTATCAGCGTGCTCGTCATTTGACAAGCCGGATGGCGAGCATAACCGAATACCTACTTGTGCTGTACGACATTCGGCGAACAGACAAACGTGCGGATCCGACCTTCGGACGAATAACTGACGAAACACGAACTGGGAATTTCGGGTGCGTTAACATTCGTAGCGTATAATAACGCAGGTAATTACAGTATCAGTGACAATACTAAATGACCTTCGAACGTTGTAAATAACTTACCACTCCAAATTAGAACTGTCGTTCGTCGAACATAAAATCGGAAGCGTACGTGTACGTAGACCAGGTACTGTTTCAATAAGACGGTAGATATGCACCTGTAATTCATCGTCCGTATTCGACATTTACTGATTGAAGCGTCGTACATCTGCTACGGACGCGTACTCAAATTGTCACGAAATAGCCATCGCCAGCCCCCACTAGGCGACACTCAGTACGTCGACTGACGGGGCCAAGAAAGCCAATACTCAAATACCCGGTCACCAGGTGGCTGAGCTGGGTAAGCAGACAGGTGGCTACCATTTATCAAGGGCCTGACAAACGCCGAAGATCGTACGTACCTGCGTAGCGCTTTTTCACCAAAACGAGTCTCGAGTTCGTCGTGAAGCAGAAGAAGCCAACGAAAATTATAAACTTTTCTTACAATTTAAAGAAACGCCAAGATAGTTACTTGCAGAAATTCCCATCGAGAACTAATTTTCTAGGAAATCTGTTACTCAGCCACGACTCTTCCAGAGCTAACAATTGCTGCTCTTACTCCAACGGTCGTCTGAAGTGTAAATAACGCTTTTCGGTTCCTTTTCCCGAACTCAACCTCAAAAATCTTTTCAATCGACGTAAAAAACAAATTCGTCAATATGCGAATGGCTTAAAACCAAGACAAAACCAAAAAAAAAAAAACCAAAAACCAAAAACCAAAAACCAAAAACCAAAAAACAAAAAACAAAAAACGAGAGTTAACTTAGTTTATTTCTCTCGATTCTTGCAACGTTTAAATCGGATTTAGAGGAAAAATAAAACTAAACTTCGATAGGGGGAGCGCGCGAAGGGGGACTGGTAGTATAGTTTTTCGTCTTCGACCGCGTCGTGTCTTAATAAAAAAAAAAAAAAAAACGGGGTTTACTGATGAGAGGTGACGTCGGGGTTGGGGTGGGGGTGAGGAAAATAAAGGGGTGAACGAAGCGTTCGTTGATGCGGTATTACGCGTCGTCTCGTATCGCAATTGCGGATGTAAATTGGCGCTCCAGTTCGTGCTGTTTTTGACGTATCCGTTTTTTAAGGGTACGAAAGGTTCCCCTATCAGCGACGAAGGGGAGTGGTGGTGATTCTACGGCTGCTGCTGCTGCTGCTGCTGTGATATCTAATTGTCTACGCAATTCGTTTCCTTGCTAACTGCGACGCAATCCGAGCTTGAAAAACGAGTAAATTGAATTTGAAAAAAAAAAAGAAAAAAAGATATAAGCCCGAAAGAGACAGAAAAAGTAGACTTGGCGTGGAAACAAAGGAGAGCGAAAATGGGAGAAGTAGACGGGATAGGGTATTTGGGTATCTGGGTATCATTTCACATGGAATGATTTGTAATACTCTCTCCTTATGGAGTTGGTGTTACCACAAATTTAGCGCACGAACACATCCTCCACGCGAATACAAACGTCAGATGGCTGGTGTGAAAGGGAAGGACGAGGACGTGGTTTTCAAAGGCAAATTTTTTGGTTTGTAATCAGAATAATCAGTGAACTTAGCTTAGATAATTTCTGTTTTCTCTTTTTGTTTAATGTATTTATAAACTTTGCCAGGTTTACGGTAATAGGTGCGGACCAAGGTTCCAAACAAAATAAAATAATACACTCGTAGAATAGTATCGAAACGCAGTGTTTCATGTTTATTAACTCTGTGTGCAAGACAGGTTTTAACTTAGGGGTACACAACTTTAAACTTGGGGCGACAAAAAAGAAAATACAAAAAAGAGGCATAGTTCCGCTGGGGCATACTCACGAAGGATTGGTGTATAAACATAAAATAGTGTAGTTGTGTGTGTGGGCAATGCATTGCGCACCTACACAACCACACATCTATACATCATGTAAAACACACAAATGAGAGTTACAATTATAAAAGTTACAGTTACCTGAATCTGACGATTGTAATTCTTATTTAGCCCTTACCATAGACACCTGAGTGGTAAAATGTTTACACATCAAAAACTCCAGTGCAATGATACTTGGATAGAAAACACAGTTTGCCAGTTATCAGTTAAAATATTTTAAAAAAGTAAATAAATAATAATAATAATAATAATAATAATAATAATAATAATAATAATAATTGCGGTGGCTACCACACATCGGTTGTACAAGCACTTATCTCCCTTGTTCATTATCACCCAGCACCGTGGCCGAGTGAGAACAGTACCGTATTTTGGGAGGCGATGAAACGGGGACTTTAGGTATTTGGTCGTATTGGTTCGAATTCCCATAATGGTCCAAATAATAATAATAATAATAATAATAATAATAATAATAATAATAATAATAATAATAAAACCTAAATTAATGCAATGCAGAAAAGATGCTTATAACCCATTATGACATAAATAAGAAAAATATACTTTAAGCAACATAGTGACTTGATTTTCTCCAACAATTTTTTGTTTTCTAGTTTTCTCATAAAGCAATGAACAAATAACACCAAACACCTATCAGACTTATATGAACATACGGAAAATCTATCGTGAAAATTTCGGGTCCAATTTCTTTTGTAGTTTCTTCAAAATTTTGGAAATAACCACTTTTCCAGGAATTTTTTGTACTAGACCAATGAGCACCAAACTTTTTTCAAACCTGGTCCTATATGCGGAATACTTTTCATGAATGTTTCAACTCTATCCCTTTTGTAGTTTTTTTAAAACCGTTATTAAAAAGTTTAGGCTATACATACATAGGGTAGAATATCTGAAAGTAGCCACATAACCTTTAATAGCCACTGTAACATATAAGCTTGTGAAATAAATTGAAAAAAATGTTTTATGGCAAGAGAATTGTTTTTCTCAAAAATGGATTACCTTGTTTATTTAAATTCATGCTCCCTTATGACATACTTCGAGCAAGTTTTTACAAAATCCTTCACAGAAAAAGTTCAGTTGTAAAAAAACACATTTTACTTGTTTTTATCTACTAAAAGAGGAGGTCCGTCAAAATACTGTAATTATTTAAAATAATGTTTAATCAGTAGCAGAGTGGTGTTTTGAGTTGGAAAAGAGTGTATCTAAGTACCAGTGTGATGGCAATTTTGTCCATGATTGATTGATAAGCGCAATACAATTAGACTAAGTTCCAATCAACATTCAATGACTTCAATAACAAATTCTAATGTAAACAAAGTACAGATTATACTAACAGTTGCCAACTCATCTATTGAGTCCCTTAACAGTTATTGGTTGCAAAAAGACTGTAACTAAAATAGTTACCAGAGATGGTTATTAGAGAAGATGACTGTTCAAAGGTTCTCTATGAAGAGATTTCACATTTCATTTACAATAATTAGATTAACGACAAATTTGTGTGTGAATAAATACAAAGTAATAGTAATAGATGGTCAGAGTAGGATGATGTCATAATTGACCAATGAGATGGTATGAATAGTTCTTCTAGAAGATTTGAGATAATTTTAGAAGAGACTAGGTACATTGTTAAGGTGATAATTACTTCCTCTCTCTTAATTGTAAAGTGTCAATAAATTTGGCAGACAGTTGAACGTTACAGGTGTATATAACAAGCACAGATAAGAATGTGCGAGTGAGAGAGCTATATTAACTGATGCAATTCTGTTTACTACTTTTATCATCATATAATATACAGGATGGATGATAGTTTATTGGTGTGATGATATATGAATATGAGAGTTAATGAGTAGAAATATACGTTACCACTAGTAACTTCTTCTATAGCAAATTAATTTAAATTAATTTTTGAAGATGGCCAATTAGGATCTTCTAAAATGCACATTTTCCATTTCTAAGGCTACAAATGGAATTCATTATTCATTTTGAAGACATTTAACAAATTCTACTAAATTCATATCAATTTAAGGGTTTATTCTCTTCGTTATTTTCAGTATTTTAGTAGCAATGCTGTTTATGCCTGTGGTTTTTTTCTTGGCAGTAAGAACCGCATTCTATTCAGATTTTCTTCCCACTGTGAGTTTTTGCGGAAGTTTCTATCAAGTTCTATGGTGAAACTTATATTTGTTTCTTTTTCAATTAAAACCAACAGTTTCTCATATGAAACAGAACATATCCGTACCAAAGAAGAAATTCCCATAGAAAAAGAACTAATAATATATGTCTGTAATGAAAAATGCGGATAAACTTTGTTTACATCGCAGTTGTTTACTTTTGGATGATTTCTCATAAGTGGCATGAGTAAAATGTTCAGACTGCAAAAAATGGGCCCATGAACAGTGCACCAGTGAAAGTTCAGCAGAAAATTCAGATATAACTTTTGTGATGAAAAAAAAAAAAAAAAAAAAAAAAAAGAAAAAAAAAGAAAAACTAATAGGGGAAAATGAAAGTAGAAATAAGTTAATTACTCTCAATAACGGAGTTATATTTCACTCAATCCCAGGTCTTTTGATTCCATATTTCATAATATTAACTTATAGGTATTTTACTGAAACTGCCTCAAAAATAATAATACTTGTAAAGAGGTGGCTACAAAAATGATTTGAAGTGGATATTATAGGCATCAAATGTGACTATTATTGGGCATTTCAGAGTTTTTCATCAATTATAGAAATAATTTCATTTCTCATAATCTATTTAGGTAATGATTTGTCTGTGAAGTAAAATAAACGATTCGAATAATATATAAACAACCAATGCCAGGTATTCAATTGTTAAGTGAATCATGAATACAAATTGAAAAATTCCCTAAAGTGGCTTCTTTCGGGTATTCCACCGTATATATATAAAAATTAGATCAAAATGGGAAAATGGTATTATTAGTTCTTTTTCTTGTGAAACGGAAAATTTTCACTAACCCAAACCCTAACCTTTCCGTGAGATCAATTATTAAGTAAAAACTATAGTTATTAGTTGTGTGGCAAGGGGTGAAAAAAAAATAATGTGTCAGAAATATTATGACCCGGAGCGCCATTGTACTTGAAACCGGCACTGTTTATGTGTTATTCATTCCCCCCCCCCATTTTTTTGTTTTAGTTACCAGCAACATTTTACTGTACATAAAATACTACCAATCCGAATGTGCTACACATCAAATGGGTACGGAAGATATTTCGCATATCAGCGTTTTGGCACCACTTTGCCTTGATGTTACCTCACTGAAAGGCGTTACCTCTCTGTTTTCTTCTCAGTGGCTGTTCCTCCCCCATGCTCAGTTTTGAGCCACCAATTGGGCTCATGTTTTATAAGAAGTAACTATAACGTATATTTTTGTCTATTTTTAGAAATGACGAACATATTCGTCCACACATTTTCGAGCACCAAAAACGTAGATATTTATCAACAATAATCATCCTATAACTCTTTATAAACAACCACTAAATTACCCGCATTCAATTTTATGAATATAGATATACCACCTGTATATTCATGACCTACTTGTGCCTGTCCCTCGAGTACTTGACAAGTCAGCACAACCCTATAACAACACCCTACCTCACTTAATCAATCCGACACATACGTTTTCATACCCTGAACGAGTATATAATCCTTCGATTCAGTGGAAAAAGACACAGTTCCTCGACAGCTACTTCTAAATACCTGGGACATCTCTAGTAGAAGTCTCTAGTGAAACAGATAGTCTTGCTTGTTGAATTGTGATTGTATATTTATAAATATTAACGTATGTGTATGTACTTTGATGTACAAATTATTATTTTATTAAATGTGTAAATTCACTCGTGTGTTTTAAAATATTATTGAGTCTCTAACAAATGTTAAGGTTCACGATAGTTTGTGGATAATAACTTGAATTTATTTTAGAAGTATTACTGCTTTTAAAGTACGTGATATTTCGTGTATGGTGTAACACTGAAAGTGGTTCTAACTAGGTACTTTACCACCTCTTTTGGCTGTTACAGTAACTAATTATTTCTTATTAGATACCTACTTACTATCGTTCCTTTGGTCATTCTGCTGCCTTTCTTATTACTTAGATTTTTAATAAGGGGCCACTGTAACCCTGTAGTTCAGTTCTCATCACTTTTTTTTGCTATTACTCGACCATCTGCACACTCGCATCAACGCATCTTTCACTCCTACTCCACTACTTCTTTAATTCTAATTCTTAAGAATACGAGTCCACTCTACCAGAATTCAGTGAGCCATCGGCTCATATTTAAACTTGTAGTCGTTGTTTTAATGTAATCCAAAATACGATATGAGTTGTGGTAGGGAGCAATTTCCACTCACGCTGCTCAATGTCTTCACTAATATTTTGTTACGCACATTTATAACCGATCGCCTTAATACATAGTTATAGCCTACAGGTATAATTGCTTGCGAACAGAAATAGCCAGGGACGTGTCAACTGGTGGGTGAGTGGGTTCAGTCACCCCTGCCAAAAAAATCAAGCGACAAATCGACTAATTTTTAGAGTAGTCCATAGATTCAAGTATTTTTAACTGACTTAAAACAAAAAACGGGTTATCAATTCAATCTGTATTTTATTAGCTTTAGGTTTTCCTGCCAACCCGGGGACTTGAACCGCACAGGAAACCTACCTCCGTCGCTATCATCACCAAAATACAGAGCCGTATACACTTGGCCTTGGCGACGGGTGGTGGTGACGAGAGTATTCCGCCGATATGTGTTGCCATAGTACGGTAGAGCGCAGTATGATTCAGTGGATGCGGAGCTACTAACTGAAGAGTAGGTGTGTGTAAGGGAGTGGTGAATGCACCCCTGCAATACATCCTTACATCGTATCAGTACACACTACTGCTTCAGCGCTATTGCCATCGCATTGTGAGGTGGAAATCAGGTGAACTAGTGGCTGATGTGTTCTTCCGAGAGATGGCACTGTTCACCATTTTCCAGATCACATCGAGGTCACTAATGTAGGTTTTCCTGCCAGCCCGGGGATTCAAACCATTGATCGATAGGAAACCTACATCTATCTCCACCATCCTCAAAATACGGCAACCGTATACACTCGGCCATGGCGCCGAGTAATGGTGACAAGAGTATTCTGCTGATACGTGTCGCCACATAGGCTATATGGTTTTTCTTTTGTTTTATTCGGCAAATTTGAGCACAATCATTCGCCCCAACAGGAAAATTCTTTCAGAATGTCACTGAGAGTAGCCAAGTCCTTCCAAAAAATCTGTGTAGACGACATAGCGCATTGATACGTGTTTTCATTACCTAACTACTTTTTAAACATTTTGTTTTAATGAATAATAATCTAACGATGCGAATATTTGGAAATATGTTACCCCTAGTGTATATACATATATATAAAGGGTGATGCACAACATCACACACCACTGAAAAATCCCATTTGGTGCGTAATGTTGTGCATCAGTGTGAAAATTAGCTCACTGTAGGTATGTACTGATGCACCACCCATGAAAAAACACATTGGAATGCGATAAGAATTCGATAAGAACAGATCTATGGTACTAACACGATGGCTGCCCTGCTCACAATTTTCAACCTGCCACAGCTTACATCCGGGAAAGTTTTCCAAACAAGGCTATTGGTAGCTACGAACAACCACTGCCATGGCCTGCCAGATCTCCCGACCTCAATCCGCTAGATGTTTTTTGTAGATCACCAGCACAATTTAAAAAAATTATCTTTTTCCCAATGTACCTAACATTCAGCTATCGAAGAGTATTTAGCCTAATATTACCAACCTCCAGCTACGAAACGTCCAACATGAAATGCATCATCACCCCGGGTATTACGTAGCATCTCAGAGTGGTTATTTGAACATTTATTGTGAAATTGTACTAATTTTGTCATTGGAGGGGAATATTTTTTTTGTTTTATTATGTGGATACACTTGTGTTTGCATAAAATTGTGCCAAATACGGCTAATTTCTTCATTAAACGTGATATTTTCCATTTGGTGCGCCAACACATAGGTAGGTACCTACAGTGGGCTAATTTTCACACTGATGCACAAAATCACGCATCAAATGGGATTTTTCAATGGTGCTTGATGTTGTGCATCACCCTGTATGTATACGCACTATAATTATATTTTATCAATGTATAAGCCAATTTCTCGTTAACGCATACAAGTCGCGATGTTTGTTTGACAGTCACAAAATTTGGAACGAACATCAGTACTAAACCGCGGATCTGTGTGCTGGTTTTGTTGCGGATTGGCCGTAGGGTACTTTCTTTATCGCTATTTTTGTTTTTATTTTGGCTATAAAATGCTCAACTTCGGGCCAATAGGAACGTAATTTGAAACAAATATTTATTGCAATCGATTCCAACTGTTACTAATTTTGGCGTGGATCCGTCGGACGGTATTAACGGTGCGTCTGTTTGGGGTATCATTTTGGCTGTAAAGTATTCGATTTAGAACCAAAAGCTAAGAAATTTACAAAAAAAAAAATTAACTATAATTTATAGTAACGTGCTAGCAATTTTGGTGCGGATCGGTCGAGCGATATACTTCCAAAAAATAATTTCGATACGATCGTCGCAATTTATTACGATCTATTGGCTGGTGCTGCGTCAGAGATTTTTGTTTAGGCCGTTTCAAAAAAGAAACGCAAATCAGTACCCGCACTACTCGGAGGATGTGGACATCGTGGGGGAAGTAACCGGTAAGGATTCGCAGCGAACGCGAAACACAGTACCTTCGTTTGTTCAGCTTTTTAGTTCAACTTTGGTATTCGGTACCTACCTGTATCGTTTATTTGAGGCTGCTGGCTGCCTGTTTGCGCCTTCGATAATTCCTGCGTTTCTCTCTCCAAACAGAGTACGGGGTGTCTGTCGGTTATGTGGTACGCAAGTCTGTGGGACGAACCGAGCATTGGCACACCTGCTGAACAAAAGTCGTTTGGTTGCTCGGCAAGGTACCTAAGCCGATGAAAATGGGACAAGCGGACGAGACCGCGAACGGAGGTGCGAAAAATGTCGAAACCTGGTACCTACGTGATTTAGGTTTTCTCCTTGGGTGGGAGGGGGGAGAGGAACGCCGACGAATGGAGGAGCGAGGTTTATTGCGCACGCAGTGCAGCCACCCAAATTTAGAGGCTTTTTATTTGCGTCAGCGTCGAATAACTCGGATGGGGCGCTCTTTTAGCGCATCGTTTTCGGAGGGCAGCGCCATTGAAACGATAATTTTGTCTAGAAAAATGGCTGGCGCTTAGGTGCCTCGCGTTCCTTCGAGTCGATGTTTCGTCAATCGCCGAAAACAAAACGGCGCTACGCTGCCGACGAAGATACGATATGTTTATTTTTATCGAAATAGAACGAGACGGCTATCAAGTTTTACGACTGTTACGATTTAATAGGATTGCCGAGCGATGTGCACGCATGCGAGTGCACACCGCGCATATAGATGCACCGCCAAGTCCGATAATATACTTTGGAGAGCTTCTCAATAATTCTCACCGCATATCTCTTCCAGCCGAAGGGTAAAAAAAAAGAAAAGAAAAAGAAAACGAGAAAGAAAAAAAGAGGAAAATATACCGTTCTTATGATAAATATTTTAGATAAGCCTAAGCAGCGATAACTGGCCAATGTGGCCAAACATTATCCAAACTGGGAATCTGTCCAGCCTAAAATGAATGAAAAAAGACAAGCTCGCGCACGCACACGCGCCCACACACACACACACACACACACACACACAAAAGTTATTATTCGGATCACGCGACGGTCTTTTGTGGTTTTTACCCTAACTGACGCTACCGCAGAGACATTAGGGGATGATATTTACTCCCTGGTCCTTTACTTCGTCTTCTCCGTTTTCTTTTTCTTTTTCTTTTTCTTTTTCTTTTTATTTGCGCCGAAGTGTGTGCGTGTATGCGAGCGTGTGTGTGTGTGTGTATGTGTGTGTGTGTGTGTGTGCGGTTTTGCTGTTTAACTTATTTAATAACGTATAAAGTTACATTTGTCTTCGGTTTTATTATCGTCGCATATTACGCTTTTCAAATGGCCGTACAAAATAGAAACGAAAAGCGGAAAAGCATTTTGTCGTACGCCTCGAATAAATTATGGGCTGCCACGAAGCCGAAACGGTGGACGTGATCTACGGTCGAATTATTCGTTGGTGGGGCACGTAAAATGTGTTGGATGCCTTCTTCGGAGGTTATGCGGTGATTTTATGGAAAAATAACGCACCGAAAAATCACAAAGACGAATAATTCGCTGGTTCGAGTTGAATTGGAGAGGGCCCATTTTTACGCGAGACGGAGAGAAAAGCAGTAAAATGTTTGCGTACGGTTGCGTAGCTTACAGATAAAATATAACGGATTTGCCGAGTGTCTCGCCACTTGTTAGCCGTGGAGAAATGCCGGCGAAAAAGTGGGCCACCCTGCCGTACCTGGCGCGTATTTTCCACGTTTTGCTCGAATTCGCCAAAATCTAAAATACATCCGACGAAGACGCCCCTTCGATTGACGAGGACAAGCAACACACGTCGAAAGGTGCGCTCCGGTTGCCTATTCAGCGCCGCCCTGTCTAACCACGAATCATCGTTCGTTATTGGTGCGGTACCGTAGGTACATATAGTCAACGACCACGGATGTACATACCTATCCTCTGTTCACGCTACCAAGCGCGTGACGTCATCAACCAACCATATCCATCCTCATCCGCTTGAAACACCGTTGTTTATTTACCTGCACAAAATGACGCTCATCATTGCGTGATATCGGTTGGTGCCTCGAATATGTGCCGTTTCCTCTATCCCCAGCCAACCGCCACCTCTATCGGTGATTGTGTGACGTCACGTCATAGGCGTATACGAGGGAGGTAGTCCTTGCAGTCTGGACTTCACGCAGCTTCGAAAAAATAGCTTCACCTATTAAAATAATACATTTTTTTTTTTTTTTTTTTTTTGGTGAAAATGCTTTTATTGTCGGTGGAGGGGGTCGGAAGGGCAGATGGTCAAGATGTGGACCCCCCCCCCCGTACGATAGAGCTACATACGCACTGTTTAGCGTGAACAGAGAATCGTTAATTTTTGTCGAAGGCGCAAAGGGGCGGCCCCCAATAAACGTTATCCAAGTTAAATTAAGCGAAATAAAAAATTGTATTCTTGGTTTCACCTCCACTGTGTAACGTTAACTTTTTCCTGTCCCCTCGATTGGCCACGATGGCCGCGAACACCGGCGTAGGTATTGCGGGTAGCCTACACATGCACCCGAACGAAGGCGAATGTGTTGCAGCGGCAGCGACCCCATTTTGCTTCACCACTTCCAGTCAATTTTCACGATTGCGAGTTGCAGCGAGTTGCAGCGAGTTGCAAACGAATACGCCTCAGGTGCGTCCACATCGACGAGCGCACCTGCCCGCACCCAACGATAATAATTAAGTAATAACACGTACGTACTCTGCTGGAGATGATAATGAAATTGTGTTTCGAAACGGCACCACCTATTTTCATCGAATTGAATTTTCGGTGCGTGCGTTTCGATGACACGCGAGTTATCCGCGGGTACGTAACAAATATATAATGTGGCTACGTACGCCGTCCCGAATTGGACGGACCAAAGATGAAAAACTAACGGGTATCGATTTTTTTGTTCGAAAGCGAACCGTGTCCGGCACATCTTCTACCTACCTAGAGGACGGAGAAAAACAAACGGGGAGAAAAAGTGAAAGGGTCGAAAAAAGTAAATATTACGAGTGTAAGTAATTTCAAAAAAATAAGCGTCCGTTCGGAAAAAGTTTTACGCGAAACTTGGAACATGGAAAAAAAAGCGAACAAAAACACACAAGTAACGAAGGCAGAGAGAAAATAGACGAAAAAAAAAAAACAATAAGGGTTTGAGAATTGAGCTGAAAAAAAAAAAAAAAAAAAAGGAAGTTTGTAAGTGAAGGCGACCAGATATATCATTGTAATGACCCAAAAGAGAGCAGGGTGGCCAAGAGTAGTAAAGACGACGAGAAAATGAATATCGTATAGTGCAGGCTAAACCGAAACGAAAAAAAAGTTTTTCTTTCTTTTTTCTCTTTTTAAGGGAAAAAAAGTAGCGAGCAACAAAATAAGAAAGTAACCGAGTGAGAGAAAGACGCAAAGGCAGACGGACGGGCAGAAAAAAAGTATAAAGTAGGGCCGATGTCCTGCGTGCTACTATACGCTCCATTTGACAATTTGGAAGACCATTCAACCACCAAATTGCGAAGCACATTCTCTGTCTAATTGGCATTTGTGACGGACGTTTGATTTCGCTTCGAAAAATAGCGTACGTCAGTGATCTATCAAAGGGTGCAGCGCGAAGGGGCGAGAAGGAGAGAACGAAAAGCGAAAGGAAGGAGCGTGCGTGGGGCGAGGCAGAGGGTGAGAATGAGAGAATGCGAAGATGGAAGAAATGGGAGAAAGCGAAGGAAAACGGCCGTTCCGACCTTTTCTCGAGCCACTTTCGATAGGAAAGGCACGTAGGTTCAATATTTTACCTAATTTTTTTCTTCGTCTTCTTCCGCCCTATTCCGGCCGTACCTAACGCACCGTTTTACGCAGCACTCGGGTCACTTCTGCAGGTTGAAAATGTTGAAAATTTCGAATCAACGGGCCGACGACCATTTTTCGAGCGAACGGAGCGAACGGAGCGAACGGATCGAGGAGCGGCAGTTCAATCGCAACCGTTGAGATTTTTGCGCTCAGCTTTCGGAGAGAAAGTTGAACTCGTCGGCGATAGACAGTTGTTGTTTCTCTGATGCGTGTACGTGCGAAAAGCAACGAAATATGGGTCTGCCGCTTCGTTATTCAGACGTGTAGGTATGGGGCGCAGCCTCGTTCCAATGCGAAGGGTCCCGTACAGTTTCAGCGCGGGTACTTATGTCGGGTAGCACTGTGGCGCTGGTCACTCCGTACCTCTCTACCTGTGGTACTTTTCTTTCTTTCATCGGTTCGCTTCTACCGCGGCGGTTTATTGAAATCAATACCTGATATACGTGGGTGTAGGCCTACCTACGTTTGGACGGAAGCAGCGGAAGCAGCGGAAGCAGCACGCCGATATTACGTAGGCATAATCTTTCGTTTGACTCGTGTGCCGAGTGCGATGCGCGCAATTTTATTTTCGTATCTTCCGCGGCCGCGGTGTTTGCGGTTTATAAAATCTTTACCAAATTATCGGCGTGTAAGTAATTCGACTCGTCGATATACGCGTGTTGGACCATTTTCCATCAAATTCGGTGAATTTGAAGCCCCTTCCACCCGGAGTTGGTTTCAATTTGAAAAAAATAGCAATTCGTTCGTGTTTTGAGCGAGTGATTAAAAGGTTTTTCTAAAAGCGAAGTGTGACGGAAAACGGCGAAGCTCGGAGCATTTTTTGTCGCCAACTACGTTATGGAAAAAGTTTGTTGCGAAAAAAGAAAAGTGTGCGCGTATTGGTCGAGTTTAGTCAGTCGATAATTGAAGAGTACCTATTATTCGAATACCTCGGAAAATAGTTGGACATTAATTTCGTGTTTCCAAAAATTGAATACATTTTCAGGGTTGCTCGAGATCCACTACTGTAAGTCAAATGACGGTAACAGCCCCTTTTGCCTCCGCAGAGTCAACGAAAGATTTCTTTTAGATGAGGTAAACATTTCTATTCGGTTATTTTCATTAATTTTGATTTTCTGACAATATCTAATTGTCACTATGTGCTCGCATTTTTCACGATTAAAACACGAGTGGCCAGTATTACTCGCACTGGAGGGAAATATGGGCCGTCCAGTATTGTGTTTTCAAACAGATTTGATAAAGAGTAGGCGTAGATATCTGCTTTCGTTATTCAAGAAAATATTGAAAAAGTGGCCAGTATCACCTGCAACGATGATACCTATTAGAGGAAAATTGTTTTTTTCCAAAAATATTTTTTGTACCTACCCAATAAGAGTTGTAATAGAAACCGATGTCAAGACACCTGTAGTAAATATGGAAGATCGTAAGGTGATTTTCCTTGTAATTGTAAACGCGTAGGTACGCACCATAATACTGCGATAAAGCTCACTCCCTGTAATTCGTTGTAAAAAGAAATATCGAAATAATCGTACTGTTCTGCAAATTGCTACTACATATATAGCGCAAACATGAGCTACAAATGATAACATATTTTTTTACATGCCTACCTTTGTTTCCACTTGGCAACAGTGAAACTAATGGAAGCAGTAAGCTGCCTATGGTGGTCTGGAAGTAACTTTTTGTCTGGACAGGAGTCCTTTGCTAAAATAAATCGTTGTCTAGCTACACTATACACCTACATCTATCACGAGGCTCCCGCACATGGGCGTTGTGCCTGAGCTCTCCTTCTTGATAAGGAGGAGATACTGGTGTTGAGGCAACGTCACTTGTGAGTTACTGTGACTCCAACCAACTTTATATGGTCCCTTGTACCTTAAATCACACTAATTATAGGCTTCTACCCTCTAAATGGTAGCAGGAGCAATTAAGCCTAGTGGTTCTTTGAATTTAACAATTCTTGAATTCGTCGAATTCGTCTATATAAATTGCTTCCACTTGGCAAAATACTCGATATATTTTTTGGGGTAATTTATCATTACTCTCGACTTTGGTTGCTTCAGTCATAATACTTAATGAATTAAAAAACTACTCTTCAAATAAGTACCAAAAATATTTACTTATTGTCATTGTGGTGATATAAACTTTACCACCCCCAGAATAAAGAACTAGCAATTTTATTATTTAAAGACCTGGCAATTTTATTTTGTACGCGTATTTTTCGTAGTACTTTGTCCTACACAGACAAAAAAATTAATAAGTTAATTTTTCAACCACCCGAACATTTTTCTGTCTAAAAATATTACGTATTTTTACTTTCATTTATTCTTAATGAAAATATCTTATCGGAAATAAACTTCTACGATTGTCTGTAATATATTTATTTCAGTCCGATAAATCACCAAAAATACTACATCTGTGTAAATCAGGTCTAAATCACCTACACTTCCCTATGTGTAAGCAAAAAGCAAGGGAAAAAACTGATAAAATATTATCTATCTATCTCCCTCACACTCATTTGATTTTGCAAAACAAATTAAGATTTTTTTGAGTATGTCTTCTCATATTTCCTACAAATTGCAGTGGTGTAGTGGGAGGAATCAAATCCCCTCACTGACTTTTCTCACAAAAATCTTACTAAAATTCAGTAAGTGTCCTAAAGACTAAAATTCTTATATTAATTAATAATTGTTTTATTGTTTAAAGGTTTAGTTTTGAATTAATTACTTTTTATTAGCGTCTTTTCATTCACAAGAATGTAAATTGAGCATACTCCATATTACAAAAATTTGTATTAGGTTTACTGATTTGCGAACATCTTACATCTACTAATGTGCAAAGATTTAATGTAGAAAGCATATCTATTTACATGATTATTATATCGGTGATCGTCTTAGGGTCATGCCCAAATTTTTATCAATTATTAAGATTAAAAATCTTTTTATTTTTAATAGTGTTGCGAATAGAAAATGTTTATCACCCTAAGGTTACAGGCGGTTTTTTTTTTTTTTTTTTTTTGTTCCCTAACACTTGAGGCGTCCGAGATCGATCCCTGCCACAGTCGCCAATAATATGTGAGGCAAATGAAATCGATTCTCATACGTGTCATAAAGTCAACCTTTAATGTATAGTGGTGTTTAAATGCTAATGACGTCATAATGTCCTAAAGTTAGGACATCATACCGCCGAAACACTGATTCGGGGGGTCTTGACTTGTGTCTTCAAGACATTTTATTTTTTGACTATGACTATGTCCTACGGCTGAATTCTTCTTGACGTGAATTAGGCTTCATCAGACACGGCAAAACGCAGCTTACTTTTGTCTTCATACCTCAGCAAATTAATATGACGAATCAGCAATAAGCTAAGTTGTGTGGAAAGAAAAGCCTAACAAAGTTTCGATCCACACAAGGTTCGAAACCTACAAAAACGAACAGCAGAATTATTTTGTCAAAGACTATAATTACAAAGGAACTATAGTGTCGACAAAGCGGAACAAAGCATAATATGTAGCGGAAAAAATAAAAAGATAAAAAAAAAGCTATTACAGACAACAAGTAGGAGAAACCATCAAAAAGTAGTTGTGTCTTCACCTAATTGTGTGTCTTCATGAATGATGGTTATGTTGTGTAAAAGACTCCTAATATGAAACTTTAGGTCTCGGAGCTTTTGGTTCTAGATGAGGGTGAGGTGAGAGAAATACTAACATAGATAGAATCAAATCCACTATGCGCGAAAGAAGGCTCTACACGGCCTTTATTTGACAGAGCAAGGCAGTCATCTTGAACCAAGCTTGTCTGAAATTTGTCTTCAACACACCAAATTTCCCTCCTAGCAGATGCCAGGAACTCCATCTGATCGTATTGTCGACGGTTACTTTACCTCGTAGGTATTTCCAAAAGATCGCCTTGAAGTGCGATATGTCAACTGGCGAGATCAGAAATGTCTTCATATATCGTCACTACTGATCCTTCATGACGAAAAGAACATTCCTAATCAGCCTTTGTCTTCAACTGAACCTATCCGGAATACAAACTACCATCCTAGTTGTCTTCAAGGTAGATCAGCTGAATCTTATTCTACATCCGTGGATGGTACAATTATATCGTTGCCTAACGTGAGGACTTTAACTTACGACTTGAGACTTGGACCTGCTACTATCCGCCTACACAAGAAGGACTCATTTGTAAACACGAACCTAGTACCGGGTATCGTCAGTACAAAATCGCGAACGACACGAGAGTGAGTTGATACTAAAATTCGTCTTCACAAATGGGTTCTTCTTGTTGATGAAATTTCCCCACTTATTGTCTGTTAATTGCCTTCAAACATGCGATTGTCGATAATATAAGCGAGAGAAATTACCAAAATGTCTACAGCCAATGAAATTACAGATATTCAAAATTAATATATGTCGACATACAATAGGCAAAAGCGCACGTGGATGACTGATAAAGCATAATATAGTATTAAATGGCTGCAAACCGCAAGCAAAGCGTGGAGCGAGCAAAGATAAAAAAGGTTGGCTGCATTCATGTCCGGCGATGGGTTTTCACTATCGTTCGATTCGTCTTCATTTACTATATACTTCATGGCGCCAGTCTGTCGGATCGAACCAAATTATTGTCTGAAATTGTCTGATTTTGGCTTAGTTGTCGCTGAAATAAAATACGTTATAATTGCCTGCAAGAGAATTAGATTTTATTTCTGTCTTCATGTCGTCATCTGAATACGAGTTCGAATTCGGGTAATATAATGTCCGAATTCGAATTTTGTTTCTCGAAAATTGTCTGCACTTGTGACGTCATTATTTTGTCTTATACTTGCTGAAAATAATTTTTTATTTCACGGTCTAGATCTCGGACTTCTCATACCCCCCCCCACACTTTGACTGTCCAACTGGACTGGAAAACGTATGGTAAATTTTGGAGTTTGAGATTTACCTGGAAAAATAAAAATTATGTCTTCAAGTAACTTTGTTGTCTGCAAGGAAAAGGTGTGTCTTCATCTGAAAGGAAGGAAATGACGGAGACGAAACACGTACATATTATACAAAAATATAATACGAAATAATAAATTGTAACATAATAACTTCGAATGGCAAAACATAGGAACATAAGAGTGATTGTCTTCAAAAAGGAACAAGTAAAACTAGTGAGAGTGGACTTTGTTGTCGAGATTTATGATGTATTACAATCATAGGCTAATGACTCCCATTTATCGGTCGAAATGTTAAGCAAGCTGTCGGCAAGAGCTATTTGTCCGGTTTGTAGATTTTTATCGATCATCTCCTGTGTTACATTCGGTTTATAAATATAATTGTCTTTGCGTGCAGCCCATACATATCTTTGGATGAAGTCGAGCCCCAGTATAAAATATTTTTTGTTGAAGAGTCCTTGTGGAGCTGCATACACATCAATGTCGAAATAAAGAGCTTCGTTGTGTTCGGGTTGTAAGACGATGTTGATTTTCTTGTCGACAGTATGATTTTTGAACATTCCATATCTAATTTTAAAGGAGTATTCCTGTGTTGAAACAAGAAGAGGATCCATAAAGTCATAATATTCTTGTCCGCATACTGAGTAAGGGATCGTCCAGTCGAGAAATACAGTTGTTGGTCTTGGATCATATTTCGCATATGGTCCTGTGGCAACTATGAGGTAGATAATTGATACGTCCGGTAGTATTTCCATTAATTCTTCCTTCGACATATATGGGATGATTTCACTTCCAACCATCGGATCACGTATCGGAGCGAATTCGAGTGGGCGTGCGTCAGCTAACAGTCGGCATGTAGGACAGTCTTGCAAAGTGATGGAACTAATGAATAGAAGGAAACTATAATTACACGTGTCGAATTTTATTATAACGGTTGTGTCTTCATTCTACTTACTGACTGCATAATTGTTGTGGCTGATACATGTTAAAAATTTTGTCGTCAAATGAAAATAGAAATAAAACTACTTTAAATGAAATTGTCGACAATAACAACAGTGGTTTTGACAAAATGGTGTTACAAATTGTCTAGAACATCGATAGAACTATGTGTTTCACTCAAAAATGACATTATATGACTGATATTTTAATCGTATTTTCGTCTTGACTTCTAATTCTTTGTCGTCAGAGAAAATTATCTTCTGTGCGGTAGTGATTATATCTAGGGATCAAGCCTAGTTATGATTGTCGGGTATGGAAAATAGTCCGGGTTTATCTGAGTTAGATAAACGGACTTGTTTTATTTTGTCTTCATTTTGTATCGTGAGTTTACAATGTGTGTTGTCTTCACATGGAATTTGTCTAATTAATTGGTTGGAAACGGATTACTAATGAAATAAATTACGAGTAAGTAAAAATTATATTACATTAGTGTTGTCTTCATACTATAATTATGTAAATTTACAATAAATTACAATTATTTTTGTGTCTTCAAAATTTTATGACGTGTGGTAGATTTTCTTCTCCCATTTGTCGACAGAAGCGTTTCCAATGTCGTCAATCATACATATTTTGCCGGTTTTGAAACCTGACTTCAACATTTGTTCGGTGATAACCCGTTTGTGGGGCTGACTGTCTTGAATCGCCCACCACACGTGTTGTCGAATGAAGTCTTGGCCTAATATAATGTGTTTGGCGTGGAACGTGGATGTGTCGACAATGTGGATATCAAAATCGATTTCTGCGTCGTCATTGTGTTCAAGCTTAATTTTGATGTTAACGATTTTGTCTGTTTTGAAGTTTTTGAACATTCCATATGGGATATGAAATGTATATGGCTGCACCTTCATGATTCGTTTGTCGTCACGATCGAAGAATTCGGATCCACATACCGAATACTTCATATGCCAATCAAAATGAGCGTTGACCGGTACTGGTACGTTTTGTCTCATCATCGGTCTGCATGCTATTTTAATATGTGTCATAAAAACTGTCGGCAGGATTTTCAGTAAGTCGGTAATCTGCATATACGGAATCGATCGTCCACTGATCGAGATCGAGCGACCAATTTTACGATCCCACATACGAGATGTAGTGACGTCAACAGATCGTGGGTTGTCGTATGACGATGATGATGATGACGGTGTTGTCTTCATAGGTTTTGTCGACACTGATGGAATTGGTTTTTTAATCTTAACCACAGGGGTTGAGATTGGATTGTCTTCAATATCCATTTTATTATTGTCGGCAATTGTAATTGTTTTAATTGGTTTTGTCAACACTTGTTTGTATGTTGCAGGTGTTGGAGATGTCGGCACTGTCGTAACGGATGTTGATGAGATTGTTGACTTCATCGCTTTCTCCGCTTGTTCGAATTTCTCGAGTTCTGGGTCTTCACGGATTGTCTCCAGAAAACGAAGAGGGATCGGCGGTGGTGAAAGAGTTGTCTTATGTAAGTTGTCTTCAATTATCTCCATTTCGTCAGTAATGATACTGAGGCAATCATCTGTGTCTTCAATGTTTATGACTTCTTTGGCTTCAAGAGCCTTGTCTTTGACTTCATTGCGATTTTCGATTGTCTTAATAATTGTTGCAATCGTTTGTGTCGCTGTCGCATTGTGATGTCTTAAAAAATCACGAACAACCATTGCTTCTTCCAATGTCGTCACTTGGCTGTTGAGTAGTTTGTTGTTTGCATCGAGTTCGCCTAGGGTGATGTCGAGGAATTCGATCATCTCGTTTTCGAACTTGGTACTGTCTACACAAATACAAATATCTGTCTTCACAAGTGTCTTCATTTGGTCGGCATTTATTGTCGGAA